>LPNX011137543.1:267936-390896 GCA_001517045.1 Pseudotsuga menziesii
TTCAAGGGACCCTTCGAGCTGGATTATCTTAGCCTCTTTGCTCCCTTCATTCGTCTTTGGATCTGGTTGTTTTTTAGGTTTGTTTCTGTTTACCTTTTGCTAGCCATCCCCTTTGTCATGATGGACCTCAGGCTTCTTCGGGCAATTACGGATGAAGTGCCCATATTCCTGGCAGCCCCGGCACTTGAAGGGGAGCTGTTCGTAGTCGAGCCTTTGGAAATGAGACCAGTTCCCCACAGTCAGCTTAATTGCTTCTGGAAGACCTGCTTCTAAGTCCACCTCCACGCAGATCCGGGCGCAGGCGTAGTGATCCTTTGGACTAGCCATGTCAATATAGTTCCCGAGTACAGTCCCGATCGCGTGGAGAGATTTGGTGTTCCAGCAATGCATGGGAAGGTTAGGAAGTCTGACCCAGACTGGCACGGCCTTGGGAATGTCCGCCTCGGGGTCGAAATCCGGGGTCCATCCATTGAGGTAGAGACCTTGCGGCCCCATGAAGTAGGGCCCATTCCTGAAGATTAGATCTTTATATTCCTTTGATTCGAAGTCAAAGAGGAAGAATCCCCTTCCGACATAGTAGGATGCCACGTTTTTGGAGATGAGGGGTCTCCAGTTTCGTTGGACCCAGCTATCAGTTGTCTTTGGTGAAGGCCAGAGCCCCATGAATTGCTCGACCAGGGCTCTGTCTTCCAGGGAGAGAGCAACCCTCATAGTTTCTTCAGGCGGAAGGGCTACTTCCGGAACTTCCTCTATTCTCTTTACAAACTTCGGAGGGTTTCTCGGTCCCGATCTCCTGTTCTGAGGCTGGATAAGGTTATCAAAGGCCTCAGATCTCGGATCTGGAGGCACACCTCCCATCCCAGCCATCGGATTGGCCTTCAATTCATTGGCATTCACGTCAGCTGTGAAGATGCCCCGTAAACAGCCCTCTGGGCTCTACGAACCCCACTCTTCAGGAAAAACTCGCCAGACCAGCACCTCGAACCCTGGAAGATACGATCCAGGCTTCCAGCAGCGATTCAGCAGCTATTCCAGCAAAGGGGGCGATCAGGCACGGGGATCTCCTCCAGGAGAGTCGTGCATGCAGCTGCTCGCGTGAGAAAATCAATGGATCAGTTTATTCTGTGTGGCCTCTTTTTTACTAGAAACTTACTAATCTTTTAATAAAATTAATTTATCCTATAGAATTTGGATAAATAGTTTTAAAAAAATGGGAATTGGAAAATATATGGAAAATTAGTTTGATGGCAAATTGTGGCACCTGTAATTTTAACTGAGTATGCAATATGGTTATTTTTTTCTCCTAGGTCACAAAGCAGAAGTGCATCAAATTATTAGCTTCCTTCTTTTAACATATTAAACCTATTAACATAATTAACCAAGCATGAACTTCCTCCTCGAGCTATTCTCACCTTCATAAGGGTTTTAGAATTATTTTGAGAGGATAAGGGATTTGAATGCTACCTTGAAATATTATCCCTAGCGCATCAAATTATTAGCTTCCTTCTTTTGACATATTAAACCTATTAACATAATTAACCAAGCATGAACTTCCTCCTCGAGCTATTCTCACCTTCATAAGGGTTTTAGAATTATGTTGAGAGGATAAGGGATTTGAATGCTACCTTGAAATATTATCCTTAGTGTCACTAACCTTGATCTCGTTGCTTGGAGAATCTAGATCCTATTTAGGGAAAGTAATTATGTTTTAAAGACCATATATATCATAAAATGTGGCATAGCCTCCCATATTAAACTCCTTTTCCTTATATAATGAACTTGGATGAAGGATTCGTAAGGTTCCAATATTAAAAAAAACAAATACACTATTTTTTTTATACTTGTGGGACTAGTGACTAGTGACAAAGATAGACCCTTCCTCTAGCATGTATTCAAAGTAGTGTAAGTTTTCCTCATATCTATCCATTTAAGATACCAAGGCTGGATAAAAACCCTATCCAATCAACATTAGACTTCAATTAATCTAAATCTATTAAAACACTTCCAAAATATAAAATTTAAATTATTCACTATAACTTATCTCATCTTATAATATCTTTCATTCATAATTTATTTTTTAATAATATAAAAATGCATATTCATTGTACGTAATATACAATTGACTGTTAAAAATTTCATAACAATAAAAAAAATTAAGTTTGCTGAGATTATTAGTAAGGATTTATGGCATCTAGTGGAGAGTCTACGGTGAGCGAGGAGTTGATGTTAACGTTTCGAGCTATGTGTGGCTCATCTTCGAGGCAATAGCGATGCTTGGAAATTTGTTCATCTTTTATTAATTTATTAATACAGAACAACCTACTTTGGATGATGCTAACTAGGTTATTAGGTTTTTTTGGATGATGCTGACTAGGTTATTAGGTTTTTTAGGGTTTTAACTTGTTCTTAATTTCTAACTTTTAAGTTTATTTCAACTACCATATTTTTAAATTTTAATTAATTGTTTAATATTGTGACCTAATTACCAATTTAAATGTTCTTTAATTTCATCTTTTTACTAGTTTAAGTTTTAATAGGAAGTTTATTAATTTTAGTTTATTGGTTAATTTAGTAATTAATTTATTTTGATTTATAATTTGATTTAGTAAATTATGAATATTAATTAGGTTTGTTTATAATTTGAACTTTAATACCTTTGTTAGTAAATTAAGTAATTTAATAAGATTTAGTAATATTGACTAGTTTTGGATTAATAAATTAAGTAATCTAATAATTATTTAATTTGATTTCTAGTAATAAGTTAATTGATTTGTAATTAGTAAATTTTTTGATTTGTTCATTAGTTAATATATTAGGTTTGATAATAATATAGTTAGTTTAGTGAATTAATTATAATTTCTATTTATAATTATAATTTTATTTTTAATTATAATTTTATTTTTTGTATAATTTTATTTTTATTTTTATTTTTAATTATAATTATAATTGTAATTTAATTTCTTATTTTATTTTTTATCTAGTTTAGTTAGGTTAGGTAACCAGGATCTATTGATGATCAAGTCATCATCTTCGTTTAAGCAACTCAGGTTCTTAACTATCTCGATTGCTTCCCTGATTCTCTTTCTTGACTAATTATCAACATGCGCTAGCACCTGCATATCCTCTATTTTTATTGCATGCTTTGTGTTATGAGAGTGCTCTGCTAACGTTGATTTATGGGTTATATCCAAGTGGATGTCAACGTAGTGTTCTTTAAGCCTAGTTCGAATAGACCTTCTTGTTTCATCGATGTAGGTTTTCCTGCATTCACAAGGAATTAGCATTAGAGGAAATTTGAGGTCTAAAATGGGCCTTCTAAGGAAAATATTAAAATAATACTTAAAATAGTAAAATAATAGTTATTAATTTTGGAGGAAGAATGAAAAAAACTACTTTTTGTGTTCGTATTTTCAACATATCTCCCTGTGTTTTTACTCAAATTATGAGTGGGAGAGCTCATTGGATGCGAAATTTAATTCCGCATCCAACAAGTACCCGCACTGCATACTTTTGACAGACCCCGCTACCCCAAAAATGAGAAAAACCTGAAAAAACGTGATGATGATGTCATCATCACGTTTTTTCAGGTATTTCTTGTTTTTGGGGTAGCGGGGTCTGTGAAAAGTATGCATTGTGGGTACTCGTTGGATGTCGAATTTAATTCCGCATCCAATGAGCTCTCTTGCTTGAAATTTGAGTAAAAACATAGGGAGATATGTCAAAAATACGAACATAAACAATAGTTTTCTTTTATTAAAAATATGTCAATTCAACCATTATGGTTGAATAATTTTATTGAAATTCTATTGGTTCTTGAATTCCAACTCACAAAATTTATTGTTCGCGCGTTTTCTTATAAGGTCCATTTTAGACCCCAAATTTCCTCTAATGGTAAACCCCTTTTTTAAGACCAGGTTCTATCGGATTTTTCACAGACAGGAGGAGATTTTTAATGTTATTTGGTGGTGAGAACACATAATCAAATTTTTTCTTGTTAAGTTGTTTATCTATTTTGTCTGTGGTCCCTTGAATGTAAGGAAGAAACCCCTTGTGATCACCCACCTTTTTATCTTTGAAGGGATCCTTTGGTTTATTCTCATGGGCCTTTGTTATTGCGAGGGCTTTGCTAATTTGAGTTGGGCTATAACCATTGCTTAGGAAGACGTTGTGTAGGTGTTATTTCTATGAATATATGGGATCTTTATCAGAAACCCTTAATTCCCTAGTGATTAGAGTGTTAAGAACACCTATTTTCTGGTTCATGTGATGATGCCAGAGGGCGCAAAGATATTTCTCTATGTGGGTTTTATTCCTATAGAACTTATGGGATATTCCCCCATCCTATTTTTTGATAACCAATGTAGAAAGAAAGGGAAGCGCATTGTTTTCCTCAAACTCTTTCGTAAATTTGATGGATTCAAATTGTTTGTTTAGATGATCCACAAATTTTTCCAACTCTTCCTTTCAAATTAGAGAGAATTTGAGGTCAAAAATGGGCCTCAAAAGGACCAAAATGTACTATAAAAATCAACCAATTACATTCTAGTAGATGACATTATCCCCCATGGTTGAGGTGGCATTGCATGAGTTAAGAATGCCTATTTGTCACATTTTCTATGGTGGATGAAAACCCATAGTTAACCAAGGTAGTGGTACAAGTACTTTTAAGTCATAAAGTGAAGTACTCACAATAAAAGTTATTTCACACTTTCTCATAAAATAATATTATTGTCATTTTCAAGTAAAGTACTCATAATTCATAAAAATGTCTTTTCACATTTTTTTATAAAATAATATATTGGCATATATATATATATATATATATATATATATATTAAATCTTGTACTTTTAAAATAAATTAAATTCATGAATGATATTTATATGAAAAAATATGTTAGTTATGCATATAAATTAAATTCATTTTTGTTTAATTTTATTTACAAGTTCAATACAAACAAATGCTGAAGGACAATAATTTTTTGGGAATTTACAATGAATCTTAGTCACATCATTGTAGAGTTATTTTATTAATTTTATTTATAGTCAATTTAGAAAAATAACTCAACCATGGTTATTTATATTGTGCATAAAAAGTAGTGTAGGAGATGAGTTGTCATATATACCTACCCCATAAAACCCCTAACTCATAATATTTTAATATATCTTATATTTTTGTAGTACATCTCTTAGGAGACCCTTTTTTGACCTCAAATTCTCTCTAATGCCATGGTACCATACTAAGAAAGTATCATCAACAAATATGGACCACCATTCTGGTTTTGGATTTGCAGAGTTTAAGGATTCATGCTCAAATTTCTCCATGAATAAGTTAGCTATAATAGGAGAAAGGGAAGAACCCATAGCTACTCCACAGGTCTGTTCATAAAGATCGCCCTTAAAGATGAAAAATGTGGAATTAAGACATAAGATTACGATCTTAGATGTTTCAAGATCAGTGAGGTCTTCTATGACTTTGATGGATTCTTTAATGGGGATCATTGTGAAGAGGGACACGGCATCCAAACTCAAGAATATCGCATTTCATCCATATGTATGTCTTTTATTTTCTTGATAAAGTATGATGAGTCTTTTATAAATGAGATTTTATTGCCTACTAACGACTTTAATTTGTTTGCAAGGAATTTTGTGAGCCTGTAGGTTGGTGAGACTATGGTGTCTACTATGGGTTGGAGGGGAACGCCAGGTTTGTGGATCTTGGGAAGTCCGTATATTCTTGGAAGCAAGGGATCAAATATAATGAGTTTTTTCTTGATATATTCATCCAAGGATGATCTCTTTATAGCTTCATTAACTTCTTTTGTAATCAAATTGAGAGGGTTCTTATTAAGTTTCTTATAACAACCAATTAGATCTAGGTGGGATTTCATCTTATCAATGTAGTCTTCCTTGTTAAGAATAACTGTAGCTCCACATTTATCATCCTTCAAAATAACAATATGATCATTCTTTTTAAGTTCCCTAAGGGCTCTGCTTTCTTCCATTGTGATGTTGGGTTTAGGTGGTTTTTCTCTTCTTAGGGTTACCGCACAATACTGACGCGCCTCTTTAGCTTCATTTTTAGGCATGTGGTTAATGTTTTCTTCTATGCTATATATGATGTCTTCAAACAGATTCTTCTTGGTAGAAATGGAAAAATTAAGACCTTTCTAAAGGAGTTTTCTAGTGGGCGCATTTAGTTTGAGGCTTGAGAGGTTAATGACCAATCTGTTGGGATCCTTGGTTTCGATTTTGTGGTTTGTGTTTCCAGCCATTACCTTTTTATCAATCCGTTGGTCTCCATCACTTGGTCGCTGATTGTTATTACGTTTTTGTGTGTTGGTTTTTGAGCTGCCAACGATAACTTCTTTTTCTTTTTCTTCAATCTTTTAGCCATCCCTTGTCAGTTGGTCTCTACCATGATCTTGTGAAATGGAATAGGAATTAGGAATATCATTTTTGTTGGGATTTAACTGAACAATGGATGTTCGAGTGTGCAGATCGAGGTTACCCTCAATCGTCGTCATTAGCAGGTCGCTAGCACCATTGGTTCTTGGAAGTAGAGCATGGTTACCCTCATCCGCTCTCATTTGTAGGCTAACAACATTGGTTCTTAGACCCCCAATCATGGTCATTTTCAAGTTGATTGTGTTGTTTCTTGGAAACTATAGAACATGGTTTCCCTTAGTCGCTCTCATTTGCATGCTAACAACGTTGAATCCTTACTACAGAATCTCAACAAACTTAATTTACAACCGGTATGGAGCAGACACCCTGAGAAACTTGATATGCCTGAAAAACTTCGAATAGCTAAAAAAAATAATACCACTCATCTTTCATTTCTTAAATAATGCAGGAATAGACAAATCATCCCCACATTCACTACGGTTTCACATTCACACTCCCTTAAAAATAATCACAACAATCAACTCTTCAAGAAGATGGGTCTCATGCTGGTACACAATCAGATTAGAAGCCTTCGCTTCTCCCTGGACAAGTTGCACCGTCGGCTACTAGAGTTACACATCCAACTAGAAAACTTAATGGATAATGTTGCATGGGAAGAAAGCAAAGCCCTTGGGGAACTTAAAACGAATGATCATATTGTTATTTTGAAGGCTGATAAAGGTGGAGCTACGGTTATTCTTAACAAGGAAGACTACATTGATAAGATGAAAGTGCACCTAGATCTAAGTGGTTGTTATAATAAACTCACTAAGAACCCTCTATATCGAATTACAAAAGAATTTATTGAAGCTACAAAGAGATCATCCTTGGACTAAGATATAAAAAAAAACTCATTATCTCTGATCCATTGGTTCCAAGAATATACAGACTTCCCAAGATCCACAAACCTGGTGTTCCCCTCCGACCCATAGTAGACACCATAGTATCACCAACCTACAAGCTCGCAAACTTCCTTGCAAACAAATTAAAGCCATTAGTAGGCAATAAAATCTCATTTATTAAAGACTCATCATACTTTATCGAGAAAATCAAAGACAAGAATATGGATGAGAATGAGATATCTTGAGCTTGGATGTCGTATCCCTCTTCACAATGATCCTCATTAAAGAAGCCATCAAAGTCATAGAAGACCTCACTGATCCCGAAACATCAAAGCTCGTAAGCTTATGTCTTAATTCCACATTTTTAAGCTTTAAGGGAAATCTTTATGAACAGACCTATGGAGTAGCTATGGGTTCTCCCCTTGATCCTATTATAACTAACTAATTCATGGATAACTTTAAGCATAAATCCTTAAACTCTTATAATCCAAAACTAGAATGGTGGTCCATATTTTTCAATGATACTTTCTTAATATGGCCCCATGGAAAGGAGGAGTTGGAAAAATTTGTGGATCATCTAAACAAATAATCTGAATCCATCAAATTTACAAAAGTATATATTGTATTGGCTAATTGGTCTTGATATGTGAACTAGATCTTGAAACACTACAACCAAATAGGAATCACTACAAATGAATCAATTTGTTGGGTTTGATATTAAGATGAAACTATCTCATAAGTAACTAATGATGAAAAGTACTACCAAATATGAGGTATTTCACCAATTATTAAAGTAGGGACTAAGGTACAAAGTACATTCCTTCATCATGAAATTATGTGTGTTGACATTGAACACTAAAGGAACACTTCAATTAAGTATTAATGATGTAAATCCAATTCCAAATGCACGACAACCTATAGGATGAAAACAAGCACCCAAGAAGTAAAATAACTCTTGATCTTCCTAGTAGATCAAATGTGTTGTAGATGATAGTGGTATATATGCTAGAGTAAAAGACAATGATGCTTCATTTTTAACTAATGTGGATAAACAATAGTATTTTTGAAAATTTTATGAAACAAAACTATAAAGTAGTTTTGAGATATGTCAAGTCATGGATGGTATTAATGGACAGGTTATGAAACCATGAAGATGCATTGCCAATAAATTTATTTACATGATCTTCCTTCATGGAATCATCATAATTAAAATTGGGATGATACCTCTCAATTCTCTTAAGTAAGTTGTGTATCATAGTATTAAGTTATAAGGATACATCAAGTGCCATCCAAGACATATTTTTATTTATATACAAAATGCATTGATTTTTCAATTGTGGGGTGTTTTGAAGAGATTATATAAATTGTCAACTTGAATATCTAATTTATTTCACATTAAAGGAAATATTTGAATTCACTAACAATTATGTAGCTCATGGAAAACTAAAAGATTACAAAGTTTTATGGCATAATTTTGTGTATACCTCCAAAATGGATCAATTTCTTCAACTTTAGGGGGAATACTAGAATGATATCCAATTACAAGAGGGATATTATATTATTTTTTATTATCTTGATACCTAGTAACTTAGTTAACCAAAGGGAAAATCCAATCCGTGCTCAAGATCTTAGTTATCTTTTCATTGGATGTTTTATTATGATTCGTTGTTACCTTCAAAATCCATGTTATGTTCAATTCAATAATGTTCTCAATCATTTAAGGATAATTTCCTCCTTTAGTGTATATGTTGACATAGGATTTTGGCCCTCATTCATGTACACGGGTCTATCGGGATAAACCCCTCAAATAATGGATCCACACTATTGGCGGACTCTCCAATTTGTAGCATTTGCTACCATAATCAATTTATAGATTCTAGTTTTTATATTTAGAAAGTAAAACAACACCAAAAATAAATCCTAAATTAAAAAGAAAAAATATAAGGTTTTGGAAATGAAACATGAAATAACAATAATGAAGAAGCATGCCCACATAATAACACAACTACACCATCTATAATTGATAAAAATTATCTAAAACTACAAGTTCACAATAACAACAAACTAATTTAAATCTAACTTCGCAAACGAGTTAACATTCAAAAAATAATAATAAATATGAAAACACGTTAACATTCAAAAGATGATAATAAGTATAAAGCACTCTAAACATTTCTTGAAACATACTTACATATAAATAGAAAGATAGAGAAAATACATAAAATGTAAAAACACTACATTCATAAAATCTACTAACATTTTATTAATATATTTAATATAACCACAAAATTTATCAAACAAGAGTATATGTTTACAAAATCATAGAACCTTTTTTTGGTTGGTTCTTATATTTATATAAATCAAAATTGAAGAGTTGAAATGATTCAACTCCCCATAACCCTTCACATGCTTTGGTTGTTCAAACTTTTAATTATTTGTTTCCACTTGGTTCTTTCATAAAAACGTTCCATTCACCAAATACCTTTCTAATTCAAAGGAACTAAGGAAATGGTGGCTTTTAAAAAGGAGTTAGCTTTCTATTTGAGTATTTGCATCGATCAGATGACCTGGCTTGCGTGAGCTTGGTCATCCGATCGGTGCAAATGACCAAGTAAAAAGCTTACTCCTTTTAAAAATTGTACAAATCAAACATAAAACATGTTGAAGATTCTTGCAACCTTTATTCATTTTTCGGAAAAAAAACGGTTTCCTCTTTGTTCTTCCACAAAATCCTTGCATCTACCAAACACCTTTTCCAATTAAAAGGAACTCGGAAACTGGTGGCTTTTAAAAGGTGTACAAATCAAACATAAATTATGTTGAAGATCATCATAAGCATTATTCATTTTTCAAGAAAATACTTGAATGATTGCTTTGTCTCTAATTAGTGATTCCATAAATCTCATAATTGTAGACTTTGTATATTATAATTAATAGAGGTTACCATTCTCTTTTTTCTCGTTAAGAATTACTCGATATTGAGAGTAAATCACCATGAGGCATGAATGTATTTTCAGCTTTGAATGTTGGTAATTTGTATTATTTTTCTATTTTTAATGTATCATTGAAGTATGCATTCATGTCTCATTGAAGATCTCCAATATCATTAATTGCACCTCTAAAATTACTTTTATAAGTAATTATTACTAGTGCCCATTTAATGAGCCTTCTTGGCTTGTCGTATGGGTTTATTTAGTGGGGTCTCAAGAAATCAATGTTATGAGTTTATTTAGTTGGGTCTCGAAACATCAATGTTTCCAAAAGATTACATTGTTTATACATATTAATTATCTATTCCTATTGTTGGACCATGTGGAAATTTTTGGATACCCACGAGTTAATAAGAAATAGAAATTTTACTTCTTTCTTAGAAGGTTTCTAAAATCTTAGCTTTAAAATTTTCATCCTTAGGACTACTACAAATTAGAGTGCAACGATGGAAATAGTACAACAATTCATTTCAACCAATCCCAAACTTAATAATTCAAGGAAAAAATATACCAATTAAAGAGATAAGTTTCAACTTCTTATAGGGAAACTTATTGCCAATAATAAAATTTAAAGATACACTTTTGCAACAACATAACATCAATAAAATGAACACGTTATATTTTTCACTTGGATGTCAAATCACTTAACAATTTTCCTTTTATTTATGTCAAATCAACAAGACATATATGGTTGTAAGTAAGAATGCATATACAACACATAACTGAAAATCAAATCTAGAAATTGCATAAGTCTTGGACAATTGGAAACTTCATTAATATTCTCAAGATCAAGTACATGTACATGTAATATCCTTCTCTCATTGCTTGTGCAAATCATCCTATCCCTCCAAACCTTAGCCAAGGAAAATTACCAAATCCATGGAAACCAAGAAGATCCAATATGCTAGAATTGCTTCAACATGCAACATCCTCCAAGACAAGCCATCATCTCCTCTCTCTTTTTTCACAATTCCACCCCAAAGTTTTATCACAAAACCTTAATCTCTAATATACAAGGGATAAACCCATACTCTAGACAAAAATACTCTAAGATACTCTAAAATACTCCAAAAATACCAATAAAACATAGAGAGAGAGAGAGAGAGAGAGAGAGAGAGAGAGAGAGAGATCACATAAGAGGATCCAACAGAGGGAGAAATCCAAGAACAACACCAATGTCTCCTCCTTAAGAGTAAACTTCACGTGATTATGTCTCCTCTGGGTTTCAGATCTCCACCTAGGGCTCATGAGGAAACCCTAGTGACTTCCTTCATGAACCTATATACAAAGAACAAAACTATAATGAATCATCACTAAGATTATGAATGTAAGAATCTTTCTGTCCTCTATTTATATGAGAGGTAAGGGATTCCAACAATACATGTGGGTTTTATCCCTTACAATATACCTATAATGAGCACTTGTAGGCCACCATAAATGAGGTGCTACACTATAAAGTACATGTTTCATGCTCCAAGCTAATGTTTTTCACAATAATCTCTCCGAGGCGATATAGCTACACAAGAAATGTCTACACCACTCCATCACAAGCCTCCACGTATTCCATCGATCCTCCTAAGAAATGTACTCCATTTGGTCAATTACCCTTAGAATAACATTTTCAAATCCTTAAGAATCCTTGGGCCATCTCCAATCCTTTGAATACAAATCCACACTAACACATGCTAACTAGGGCTTGATTCCATCCTCCATGATGCATACTTATCCTAATCTCATGTAGGTCTCTTTCCAACTATATGATACATCCATGTGGAGACATTGAAGGGAATCCACAATCCATGCAAGAGACCTCCAACATCTAAGGGAATAAAGACACAACGACACCATCCCAAGTTCAATCATCTACTAATAAATCTATCTAAACTATCAAGTGGGAGAGATCGAAGGTTCAAATTTATAGGTCCTTCGGGGTTAGGAACCCTATGTCGTGCTAGGGATAGGCTCCAAAATAACCTGACAAGGTGAGGCCCCTTTGAGTGCTCCCTTGGAATCTTTTTATGGATGTAGAAGCCTGATATTCAAGCGTGAGCCACATTAAAAAACAAAAATGTTATCATCATATTTGGATTGAGTAATTCCCTCAAGGTATTTATAAAAATAAGGATTATTCTCTTTAAAGTTGAAGAATTATCCCTTGATTCCAAACCATGGAAACACCACATTTAGGTTGTCCTCTAGCATTAGGTCCCTTCGATTAATGTTTCTCTTTGAATCATTGGTGGATATTTCTAAGGCATATACTTGAATTTTTCATGTGAAAATTCACATATAGATTAAATTTTACGTATTGAATGGAGATTTCATTTTTGTACCTAATCTATCTTCAAGGAAATGCTCCATAATATTCAATTTGGTCCTTCAACTAGCTGCCTTGCACTTATGTTCTTTTAGATCCTTTAATATCCAAGAATTTGGTTGAATTTTCTTGGGTTATTAGCACTATTGTGTAAGTAGTCTTCCATGAATCCATTTTCCCCACATTGAACACCTATAGTCTTTATGGTATTGATCACAATTTGGTTGGCATTAGTATATCTCCTTTTGTGTTCCTCTTATTGAATCTGAAAAAAATCTAAACATGATATCATCATCATATTTGCAGTGTGAAATTCCCTCAAGGTATTTATAAAAATAAGGATAATTATTTTAAAAGGTGAAGAATTGTCCCTTCATTCCAAACCCATGGCAATACAACTTTTAGGTTTTCCTCTAGCATTAGGGACCATCATTTGATGTTTCTTTTGGGATAATTAGTTGACATTTCTAGGGAATATAATTGCATTTTTCATGTGAAAAATGCACATATAAAATAAATTTTACATATTGAATGGATATTTAATTTTTGTACCAAAGAAAAATAATCCTCCATTCTACCTTTTCCACTTTCTTCTTTTTTAACATCACACCACTCTCTTGGATAAGGTTTCATAGTGTATTCATAATTCTAAAATTGGATTACCAAGAAGAACATGAGGTATTGATTCCTTATCAGAATGAGAGATATCAAATTCATTGAGTCTCTTCATGCCTCTCAGTGGTGCTTCAATTACTACTACCTCCGTTGAGGAGGAAGGCACAATCTTGTATTCTTCTCTAGTCACCAAGACGAAATTAGATTCCATAAGATGCACTTTTGGACACATATTTCTTTCCTTCTTGAATATTGTCAGTGGGCATTTTTTTTGTATTTTTACCATCTTTACCTTTTTAGGATAGCTACTCATATTATTTCCATTGTTTTGGCTTAGGTTTTGTCCTTCGTTAATTTTTGAGTGAGCTAGCACTCAAGGAAAAGAATATTCAAGATTCCTTATTTGTTAGCAAAGTCAACATTGAAAATTTGTCTTATCATAATCAAGAATTTGGACCCATATTCTGAATTTTCCTTCTTTATATCAACTTGTTTGGTGCAACCTTGTTGATATTTATCTCAACACATATTCAAGCATTTGTTAAGAAACCTAACTCAATCATCTCAAAATCTATTTTTATGTATCTATCTAAATTACTTTCAATATCTTTCAATTTATAGGTCCTTCGGGGTTAGGAAACTCAAATAAGAGAAAACCACACTTTTTTTTCTTATATCATGTGAAGATTACATTCATAGGAAAAGCCAACTTCCAGGATTCTCTAGCACCAACTAGAAGGCACCAACCCCCTGAATTGTAGGAACCAATCTAAAGGAATCTCCGACTCCCTGATTTACCAACACGGATTGAAAGAAGGCTTCAACCTCCTGATTTACAGGCTCCAACCTGAAGGAAGATCCAATTACATGATTTACCAACACCAATTGGAAGGAGGCTCCAACCACCTAGTTTATTAGTTCCAACTAAAAAAAGGATTCAACCCGCTAAGGTCATAGGCTCCAACCTTCCTTAGAAATTGTCTTCCATCTTAGTTCTCCTGCTCCAATTGGAAGGAAGATCCAACTCCCTATCCTTGCCTCGTCCTTCCACCCTTATATGAATAGTATAATTAATCTATTATTGTCATTATATCTGTCACTGTTAGTATCAACTTGTACCTATATAACTGACTTTGTCAACCTGTCACAATCATTGTATCTCTATCTCAATTCCACAATCTATTTCTTTGTCACAATGCCAAATTCACTGTCACATTGTCTCAATATTTTTCACACTATATCAACTTGTAAATGACTCAAATCTATACCCAGAAACAATCATCCATCAATTTCATTTGCATCCTCAACTTTTACATCATAGATCTTTTCAAATCATTGAACATTCCAATAGATGAGCCATATGCCAAAACATAACCATGAAGTATGCCAAGATAACCACTATGATATTTTCCAATACCATTATACAATATTTCTAGATAATCATCAATATTCATGTCAAGATCATAATACAAGATCTATGCCAATATCATCATACAATATGCCCAAATAATCACCATGATCTATTACCAACAAATCACCAATAAATATTCCAACAAGTCACCAATATCTATGCCAACAATATGCTAAGATAACCACCAAGCTCTATCCCAAGATCATCATAAAATACGCCAAGACAACCACCAAGATTTATTCCAAGAAAACCATCAAGTATGCCAATAAAGAAGCAGTAGAGCATGCACAAAGTTCATACATTTTTCAAGATAACAAGATGAAACCTAGTCCATGAGAGGCATAACCATCACAAGAACCATAACTTTGCCAAGATGAAGAAAAAGAGAGAAAAAAAACTTGACCAAAATAAGTTATATATGATGTCATCACATATTCCTTACAATAATTCCAATGAGCCAAGAATTCCGTAAGTTCAATATCGTATGAGAAAGTCATGCCAATTTTATCAATCTTCACCAAAGAAAAAAAGATGATCCCCAAAAATTTCATACTAGATCCTCCACAAAATTTCACACTTCCGTTAAATAGTTGCACATTAGAAAAGAGAGGCTTGATATATGATCAAATGAAATGTTTTGATGTTATATTTATACCTTCTGAGGCGTTTGTATCTTATTTTAGGGTCTCCTTAAACTTATCTTTAACTGTGAATCTCCATATTTGAAGGGATCCTTCAATGGGTCAATACCCCACTTCAAGGATTCATCATGGGTATTTAACTTTCCTTCTTGATCACTTCATATATTCATCAAAGGGGCCTTAAGTATTTTCCATGTCATCATACTTGGTGGATACATCATTATTTCTTGTGGAGATCCTTGTCACTTCATGTTGTCCAATGGGCCAAAGTATCACAACTTTCAGGGTCATGTGGACCAAACATCATTATTTTGGGGATACTTCATGCTCCACATCAACTTGTTTTTGACCAACTTTGGGGACTCTTTAGAGCCTTCTCCACCATGGGCCATGTAACCCCAAACTCATGGGAAAGTGGACCAAATGCCATTGTTTTGGGTATTTCTTCACCTTTTACATCATCATGGTCTAGTGGACCAATCCTTATTACTTTGGGGGCTACTTCTCATGGTCATTGGACCAATCCTTTTGGTCATCTGGATCGAACACCACTACTTTCAGGGTTATGTGGACTCATCGTCGTGATTTTAGGAGATCTTTCACACTTCATCCCAATATGATTTTCACCAACCTTAGGGGCTCTCTAGGGCCTTCTCCAACATGGGTTATGTGATCCCAATCACATGGTCATGTGGACCCAACACCATTATTTTAGGAATTTCTTCACATTTCTTACCAACATTGCTTAGGGACACCTTACATTAGATAGTTGAAGAACTGACAAAAGTAAGAGTTCTCTTAAATGAAGGGAAACTACAAATATCAAAAAGGGAGGAGCCTAGTTCTTAAGTGAACTAGCTCCCATTAATATCATGCTAATATTTATTATGCACTATTGGAAAATTTTTAATTGTTTAAATAAGGTGGGGTAGGGGAGATGACCCCAACCACCCTTATCACCTCATGAATTTTAACAATGGGGATGCATTAAGTTCACACCCTCTAAAATTTCACATCCTTGATTGGGGAATTAATGTAAAGGACAAGAGGCACATAATGTGTCACTCTCCTCCTGTATTAGTATTTGCATGCATCTTTATGATGGCTCTCATCTCATTTTGAGAAAATCTATGTGGTGACTTAATAGAGTATTATGGCTAGACATTTCCTCATCCCATTTCAAATTGCTAAGGAAATGGAGGGAGTACATCTCTAGACGAATTGGAAGATTCATATTCCCGATCCTTACTCATTGAAGGTATCTCTTAGACCAACATACATATAGATCACTCATGTTGTCATTCTTGCTTGCTTGAGGAGATGCAATCAGTCTATGGATTTGTATCAATCAACTACTTCTTATGTGACCTTTATGGTGCATGGGCACTGAGTAACATTAAATTACCTTCAAACAAGATGAAACATAGACTCTCATATGATGTTCAATGTCACATGCATAATATCCTTGAATATAAAATATAATATTTTGGTTCTATATGCAATGTAAGAGCATAGAGCGAGGAGTGGGAAGTTTCTATGGAATCCAATGACAACCTCCTAGTTTCGATAAATTCCTTCATTGATCTCCTAATAGAATGATGATGTTTGTGCTCTCTCCTACCCAAATCCCAATGACAAAGTTACCAAACTCTTAGGTCCTTATTTCCTTCATAAATAAATTGATAGTGTTCAAGATGGGTACTAGTCTCCTTTATTTTTTGTTGTTTTCTCCCTATGTGGATATATATTTTTATTGGGCCAATTTACAAGGGATTACAACTGATAAATATGGGAAGAAAGATTTGGTTCTTATTGCAATTTTCTAAACTTTGTGAACTATATAAGTCTATTTAAGAATATAAATATGGTTTTATTTTTGTACTCTCTATGAATTAACTAAATCTCAACCTTTTGACGAAATATAAAATTGCTAATTAGATTAAAAAAATTATTTTCTCACATTGTTTTCGTCTATAAATAACTAAACAATATCCAATTTCACTTATAAATCATATTTATCTATTTTCAAGGACAAGCTTATATCATTAAAGTAGTTAGTTGTAGCTATCCCTCTACATAAACAATCCAAATGCAATTGATGTATGTATATATATTTTTATGAATAATTGGTAAAATTATTTCAATTTTATTCTAATACTAGCAATTGTTATCTCTCCTTTAAAATCAACTTTGTTCATTTTTTAACAAAAATGGGTAAAAATTTTTATATTAAAAGAGAAAAAATGTTTTCCAAAACATCACAGATTTCAAAATTGGCCTTTGGACCATATAGCAAAGTTTGTCTCCTGATATCCCATTCATAATTCCTTCGCATAACCATATACCATTAATCTAACAGTCATGTCACTGACCATTCTACAACTATAGATTCTAACAAATTGGTTCAAAAGAAAACTACAAATAAAAAACATAACTATTGATTAATTTTCAACCTGAGGGACTCTTCCCTGCCTCTTTCTCGTCAACACGGATTTGCAGTTAGGTGACCTACATTTCTAACATAGCTATCTTATGTTATAGTTCTATGTTCTTAGCTATTTAAGCCTCCATTTCATTCTATAGCAGAGATAACCTATAGATACACCCCCCCCACCTTCCAGGACTCATCCCTACTCCTACTCTTCCTTCCATTGTTTCAAATTGTGTTCGATAGCACAAATATCTCTCTCTAGGCTATGGACCGACTAGACCAAAGCTTGTTGGATATCTTGGACATGCAACAAATGGTGGGGAATGCAACAATCACCATCACTTTCATTCCCATCCACCATTGTTTCCCACAAGTCTATGTAGACAATTCTCCTATGAGCCCTCCTTGGGTCTAATATATTAAGCTTGAGACTTAACCATAATGTATTCCAATTCTTTTTCTTTCCTACCCGCTTTCGAGGGATCAAGCACCATAATATATAATCAACCTTTCTACTACGAAGCATAATTTCTCTCTACATATTCTGAATGATACCTTACAATGATTTGGTACATACCGAGAGCTAAGAATACACATAGTTTCTGGACTCAACCAATTCCATGATCATGGGAGGTACCATCCACTCCTTCTGCTCTTGTGTTTGATTAGAAAGTTGCATCTCCATTCCCTCATCGCAGGCCTAAAGATGATAACCACCTAAATCAAAAGTGACCCGCCACTCGAATGCTCACATGGAGGATTTACGTGTGGGATGTCCCTCCACATGTCCTTTCATCCACGTGTTAGATTATGTTTACATTTTCTGACTTAGCCCCTTTCTTAAGTCTTTTCTCCTAGTCATCTACTCCTGGATTGGGATGACTTTCCTTAGTTCAGATCCCCTTAAAAAGTCCATACTTTGCATCAAAAGTGTTTTCATGGAATGGTATAACTCTTCTAAACTCCATTTAAAGTTTGAAGAGTCCCTCTAGCTAGGTATAAGGCCCTGTTTACCATTACATCAACATCCTTATTGTTCTCTCTTGGTACATACAAAAAATTCACTTCAAAAAATTTACCTAAAAGTCGAGATGTTTTGTCATGTAATTTGGAGAGACACAGATTTGTTGGGGGCTTCTTTTGCACATGAACTATGATGGTTGTCGACCCTAGGAGAATATAGGAAGAATTCAATTATAATTCTACTTGGAATGTGAAGAGTCCAAATGTGTGACAAAGGAAGAGATATGACAGAAGAAGTAGCGGGAGAAGGAAAGATGCGACAAAAGCAGCCTTGAAGGAAGAAGTCTACAGTAGAAGGAAAAGTTGTGATGAGAGAAGCCCTGATGGAAGGAACCATGATAGACAGTGTGTAGTGGATGAAAAGGACTGCTCAATGTGCCTTGAGGAGTCCAATGGTGACATTCATTGCCGCTGCGGTGCGATAATCTGTAGGCGTTGGGTCGATGACGAAGTAAATGGCCTGCCCGACTACGTACTCAGTGGTAACATTCATTCCCGGAAGCTGGGCCTTGGCGACAGTGACACCTTACTCTCCCATGATGATATCTCCTACCAGGATTTCAACGAGGCCATCCCTTTGGTTCATGTATGCCACCGATTGCATTACTGTGGTGAATCCTTCCCTCTGTGTGTCGTTGAGTGCCCTCGCCTCGACACTCTACATGAGGGTTGCATCCTATGCAGTGATGGGATGCATCGCCAGACCATTAGTGATGTTGAACATGCCTCCATATGTTATAGCATATGACAACACCTCTTGAGCCTCATCCTTTCTCGACTGTCCCTGACTCATGATGATAAACCAACAACTAACAGAGATAAACCAACAACTAACAGAGAGAAACTGTTAGAACAAAATACATACATTGGAATTGTAATCGTTTCAATTATTGTAGATTCAAATCCTACATGTACGTTCGATATATATTCTTAAGGTTTGAATTATATTCTATGCATATCTTTGGATGCATGCAGTTTGTTCTGTTAAGGGGATTTACAAGTTTTGTGTTGCCATGGAGAAGGTTTAGGACAAAGAGACAATGAAATATGGGCACAAGGCATGTATTATCATCAAAGGTATCACATATCTGAACACCACAAATTCACCCATCCTCATTATTGGTCTCATAATGATATGAGTGGCTCGGTTTGGACTTGGAAGAGACCTCAATAACAGTGGATATTTGAGGCATGAAGACTTGCATCAGAGCTTGACTCAAAAATATGCACCAAATACTTTCGAGGAGTTGGTCTGATTTTTATTTGGAATTAGATCATTTGCTGGAATCAACTAACAGATCTAAACTAAATTTGTATGTGTAATTGCATCAGGGAAAAATATGATAAAAAATATGGCTTCTTGTGTAATTTTTATGAGCAATGCGCTCAAGGGTTTAGTCTTCGCAAATGATGGGGTGACTGATTGTGTAATTCATTTCAAAGTTGTAAAATGTTCTTCTAGAAGCTCCCAGGGGAATTGTTGGCCTCACTAGACGACATATGTATGTGACTATGAATTACTCACAACATATATGATAATGTTATTAGAATTCTTTCCAATAGGTGGCATCATTAGAATTCTTTCCAATAGGTGCAAGCTTCCAGACTATTTTTGAATCTATCTTTTGAGTTGAATCATTAAAATCATTAAGTGTGTTTTCCCAAATTGTAGGTAATATTATTTGCTAAGACAAATGTGGGAGGATAAATCAAAGTGGCCACTCAAGGCTTTTCACACAGACGATTTTGGATTCATAACTTATCTCAACCCTAGAAATAGATGGTATCTTGTCACATACAGATTTTTGTGTAAAGGTTCACTTTGATCTCAATGTTAATTGATTTTTTAATGATAAAAGTTAATATTATATTAATGTCTATGTTTTTTTTCAAAATTGTATTTTTACTTGATTCATTTGCAGTGGGAAGTGAGCATCATAGGGAGTTTCGAGGGTGTTAATGACATGTGTATTAGTTTACCATACATAGTGTGATGCATACCAGTTTACCCTAACCTGCCCAAGCATCTTTTCCCATGAGACATAGTGTGGTGCATACGAGTTTACCCTGCCCCACTCAAACATCTCCACCGATGATACAATTCAAATAAACTTGCATCCTTGATGCACTACTTGGCATACAATACAACTTGGTAGATGGCATGCTTCGAGATGAGAGCTAGGCACTAATTGTCCCTTTTCTCAAGTCTACTTTATTTACTTGGACTCTTCATTTGAATGTTTAGAGGGTTTGTCATGGCATTGCATGAAATGGGTTAGGCCTGCAATTTTCTTCTTGGCTTGAATGTGAACATAAAATTAATGACATAGATAAATTCTCATTCAGGTAACATGTTTTCTTATTTGTAACTATCGTTGGTTTTTTTGCAATAAATGGTTTTTTCAAGATGCCATGCTTAACTAATATATAAATTCTCATTCAGGTAACAGGTTTTCTTATTTGTAACTATCGTTGGTTTTTTTGCAATAAATGGGTTTTTCAAGATGCCATGCTTAACTAATTGTTGGGATTGCCAAAGCTTAAACGACTTTTAGTAGCAGACAAGATGTTGGGATTGATAAAGCTTAAATGACTTTTACTAGCAAACAAGAGATTGTTGGGGTAGCAATTAGGTCATCCCATTTGGAATTTTGTGATAATAATTATTCCATTGTGTTAGGATTGATCTTGATAGAAGGTGTTTACTGAGCAAGATGGTAGGCTTGGTCCTACCAGGGATGTGTATTTTTTGAGCCATCGTGGCAGAAGTTTTCTAGTAGTAAATTATAACAAAACTACTTATAAGTTGTCCAATCTTATAAGAAAGGATCACTTGCATCAAAGCTTAGAGGAGCTGGTGTAGGTCCTATGTTCTAGCACTCGTCAAGTTAACTAAGATCTTGACACTGCAAATGCAAAATGACATATGGTGGTATGCTATATGGTTACTATGATTGCTATCCATATCATTCAGGTGTTCGAAAGGAGTCTAAAAATTCATTTTCTATTAGATCAAAGTGAAAGATATCAGTGTGCTCTCTTAATATCTTACATGGGTAAAGTTATATCTCCTCCATTCTCTTCCAGTTCTTATAATGGTGCATTTCTTTCCTGAGATTTTAATTTTGAGATAATGCTTCAGTTTTTATTTAGTGTGTGAGGAAATACCATTGACTAGGATTTTTATTATGTGCCCCAATACTGCTTATATTTTGGATTTAGAACCGTAGAGTTGGGATAAGCCTTCTCATATACTCACCCTTTCTGCAAAGCCCCAACAAACCATTTTTCCAGGAGCTTTTTCATTTATCTTATGCTCAAAGAGAAGCGAAGGACCAGGTAAGTGCCAAAGAATATTTGGACTTCTTTCTTGTTTGCACCCTTCGTCCACACTAGGTTTACAAAGCTAGGTGACAAGGGTTTTTCATTTAATCTGTGCCCAAAGACCTGCGTGAACCACATTCTGGGATGAGTTCTGGTCAGTTATGGTTCCCATTAGGTGTAAATAGATACTTACCAGCCTCCCTCTAAGCGATTTCACATCCAAGCAACTTGCTTTGGATCATCATAGATGGATAGGAGCTGCTGGCTAGATCAAAGGGTTAAATCCAATTATCTTGTTGGGGGTTCAATCCGGTATCTACTCATGGTGCTAGCTGAAATCGAGTATTTATACATGTTACACAAAAATTTGAACTATGATTATCAATTTCTCAAAAGGGAAAAAAACTAAACATGCGCCAAATGCATTATTATCACTATGAGGGGTAACCATGCTAAAAGCATAAGGTATTTATCCTACTCATCAGCCAACAAATTTCTTCCCTGGAAAAACAATCCAACCATCTAAGGATGCCATTGAAGGGCAAAAAATGTCAATCAACAGATGAAGTTTATCCCACGCGACAACATATGAGAGTTTATCCCATGCAGTATCAAAGGATGACATTGGATGGGAATAAAGTGGATGGTTAAATTTTAGGTTAATTGAATAGCTGGAAGTGAGAAGACCTTCGTCTACTCATCTTTTTTAGTATAAAAATATTTTTCAAACACATGAATGTTATAACTGGACATTCATTCATTCGATACAACATCTATGTTGATCTACATTCGATACAACATTGTCGTTGATCATCAGGTAATGCCAGGTGTTCATCATTCATTTATAGGGTCATACCAAAGCAGTGTTTGTTGTTGATCTACAAGTAGCGTCGATTCTCATACTATTGAGCATTGTTCATAGTGTTGCAATATTTTCTTTCTCTTGTGAAATTTTTTATAAAAGAATATCAAAATGTTTTAATTACAAATATCATAAATTAATTTAAATTTTATTTTATTTTATTAAAATACAATTATACAATCAAAATGTATATTTTGATTACTTTTTTATATATTTTTTCATATATAATAAATCTAAAATAGAATGTTATCTATTCAACTTTATATCCATGCCATATAAAGTTCACTTATTTAACCTATAAAGTTCACTTTACAATATACTATATATTTGATAACATAGAGTTAACTCCAACATCATAACATATATTTGATAACATAGAGTTCACTATGGAATCATAATACATGAGATGAATTTAACCTTAGTTTTATTCCATTAAATATAATTATACCATCATAGTGTATATATATTTAAAGACTTGAATATGAAAATTTGATGAGATGACTTTAACCTTAGTTTAATTCCATTAAATACAATTATACCATCATAGTGTATATATATTTAAAGACTTAAATATGAATATCTGAGTTTCGGTCCAAAATATAGAGATAAAGAAATTTAGAATTATTTTTCATTCACACTTTAAATAATTATATCATCATAGTGTATATATATTTAAAGACTTGAATATGAAGATTTGAGTTTTGGTCCAAAGATAAAGAAATTTAGAATTATTTTTTATTCACACTTTAAATTTATTGCGCATTAGCCAAGTTAACCCAAAATGGATGATTGAATATGGAACAATATTTTTTTATTGAAATGTCTATTGCATGTGGTATTTCAACTTCATATTGTACACAAATTTAACTACAATACATTGAAACAAAGATGAATCTTTCGTAAAAATAAAAGTTAAACCTAGAACTGACAAGGTTTTATTGCTTATGGAATGTTGGGCCACTCTGTGGAGTGGTGAGATTACCAATGAATACAATAGAAGTTACACACATTCCCATCCTTTCCCCTAGAATTTATTTGAGTGGGTTAAATGAAGTGAAGTGAAACCCCACTAGCTAATTTGAAGTGTTTTAGTGTAGACTGTAGTATTGCTCGGCTTGTGCTATTTCAAGTTTGTTTCCTTCCGGTTAGATTATTCAAGTTGAGCATCATAATCACAGAAGTGGGAGAGAAAAATAACCTTATGCACCATAAATTAATTACCAAATGGTAAATTAATTAATATCGTTAAAAATGATTCAAATGAGATCGCTTTGAAATGCTCAAATATTAGTTCTTGTTTAGACTTATCAATTTGATGCTCATGTTTTCAAATGATTTCATGGAATATTATCATGACCTAAAATGACTTCACCAAAGTTCTTGACTTCAGTGTCCATTAAACCAAAAAGCAATCGTTGAGAAATATTTTATTCTGAACAGTGCAACTTCTTAAGTCAACCCCATCTATCCAGCTATAAAATCCAATCTAAAACATAAAGAGACAACTTTTTTTAATCCTCGGCATATCTAGATCCATCCATTTCTACCCTGGATGTATAAAATGTTGAAATCCATTAATCTCTATGTTGAATTTACATAGTAAATATTGAGAAAGTTCAAAACCAAAATTCCAAATACATTTATTTTGTCACCGGCTTAGAGTAGATTAGAATTGTTAAACTAATAGTTATGTTTTTAAAATGACTTTTGATCAATAAAATAATTTGAAATGAATGTTGATTAATAAAATAATTTATTTATTAAAGAGAAATAAATGTTGATTGATAAAATGAATGTTGAAATCTTCTTGTGAATAAAGCTATCGGTTGAAAATCCTTAATATTACCAAATTGCTAATTTGCTTTCAAATTAACCTATACAACAAATTTAATTTTATGATCAATACAATAATATAACCAATTTAATTTTGTTAGGAAATTTTGATTATTATTATAGTTCACTCAATCGATTTATTAGGCTAGACACCTACCTTGGGCATTGATGGTACAAACATATCATCTCAATATGTGTCACTCATATACACACTGTAATTTGTGTTAAGATTTATGAGGGATAACTCCTTAGAATATATCATTACTCCTCTACAAAAGTCAAATGTAAATTATTAACTTCTTTTAAGTGAATATAAATTATTAACTTAAGTGAAATTTGAATAGCAATTCTTATGATCAGTTAGTAAACTTATAAAATAAAATTTCGAGTTAAAATATCGGATAATTAATTGTTATGATGATCTACGTTACGAAAACAATAAACACTTTTATTGCATTAATTTAGAGATACATCTAAGCAAATTTCGAGGAAGGAAGTTTTGATATCATTATGTGGTTTTTAAAAATTTAATATAAAATAGATATTTTAATTTTTAGGGAGCATTTATCAATAAATGTGATTTATTGACTAAATGAAGGAAATCATGGGGGTGAGATTGGAGAGCTCATGGCAACAGTCATTGAGGGATGATGGCAGTGACGGAGCTCACGAGGATTTGTGCCTGACGACGCACGATTTAGGTTCTGTAGGGAGTGGATCGACAAGCTGCAAGCTCTGGAAAATCGACAGAACACTTCCTACATGTATTGGAAAGTGAAGGTACAGTATGGAGGATTCCACGGGGGGGATCCCAACCCCTCCCATAATGAATCCTGGGAAAACAAAGGGGAAAACCCTCAGAAAATAGTCGGATCAAACATTGCTAACAACAAGAAGGAGGAGGGAAAAAGTAGCAACAGGGATCAACATCCATGGCAAAAACTGGAAAATGCATTGCAAAAGTGAAGGAAATTGCTACCATGCATATCCGCACGGAGAGCCTTCGAGCACACATCCAACACATGAAGGATCACACCCTCATTGGAAATTCTTTTGGTATTTGGCCTTCAGCGAAATATTTTTTATGGTGGATCAACATTACATGGAAACCCCAAGCACACTTTGACCTTCATCTTGGAGCAAAAGGTTTTTTCGTAGTGGTCTTTCTGAATCTTGATGACAAAAATCTCATATTTTAGGGAGGGTCATACTTCTTCAACTCAGCAAGTCTCTTTCTGAAACCATGGAAGGAGAGGTTTATCCCAGAGAAGGAAGATCTCACCTTCGTACCGATCTGTATAAGATTATATTCCATCCACTTAGAGTATTGGCACAAGAATATACTAAAATATCTAGGAAACATAATTGGAGAATTTTTCAAGAAAGCGGAGCAAACAAAAAAAATGAGGTACACCTCCTATGCTTGGATCTGTGTTTACATGGAAATAATAAAATACCTTTCAGAAGGGATCAAACTAAGATGGGATGACAAAGACTAGCTCCAATCCCTTGACTATGAACAAATGCCCTTCAAATCAAGGCATTGTCATGAGAATGGACACCTGTTTAGGGATTTCCCTAAGAACAATCCAAACAACAAACAGAAAGGTAAAGATATCAAGGATGCAGATGACTTCACCAAGGTAGCGGGGAGAAAAAGAACAAAAAAGAGAATTCAAGGTCCAGAGGTAAACAAAAAACCCATCTCCACTAATTATTTTGACGTTCTACAATTAGAACTTATGCAGTGCACCTCAAAAGGAAGATCCAGTTCAACCCAGTAACGACATAAAGGAAGACAAAGGAGGAAAGCATATTTTCTCGGATTCAAGATGAGAAATAGATATGATGGATGAGGACCAGGATGAGATGGACATTAGAGATATGGATCTAGATTGATTAGAAAAGGAGGTCCAAGACCCAATGCAAGGAATTTTCCCTTCGTAATAGGTGGTATTGCTCAAGGAAGCCATCATCAAAACTAGAAAATAAAAAACCCTAGGGGTAGGAATCGAAAACCCCAGAGAAAAAATTCATGAAACCATTAAAAAAGAAGGAAATGAAAGGAGAGGAAGAAGAAGTAATAAACAAAGGATCAAGAATATTGGGGATAAATTGGTTGCATTGGGACAATTCCCAACCATAGATGCAGCTTTTACCCTACCCTGCAAGCCTTCCTAATGAAACTTACAACCTGGAACATAAGAGGTTGTAGTGCACCTTAGAAAAAACCTTTTCTCTGTAGAAAGATAGCCACTAAACAGCCCACGGTCATGTTCATATAGGAAACCAAATGAACGGAGAAGTCTTCAAATCCACCATGACCAAAGTTTGGAAAGGATGCGACTCCATTTTTATCGTTCCAATGATGTTGCAGGAGGCCTGGGTATCATCTGGAACCCCATGGAAATTCAACTTTCCAACTTCTTGGCTACCCACCACACCATTTCTGCTGATTTTCACATCCTTGGAACAAGCCTCAGGGGCATCCTAATCAACATCTACCGACCCTTCTCTCTTGCACCAAAGCGCTCCTTTATTCTTTCTCTAGAAATACTAAGTCAATGGGTTGGGAAAAATCATTGGATCCTCAGAGGGAAATCAATCTCATCCTCAATCTTAGGGAAAAAAAGGAGAAATATGCTTCCTAAATCCTGTCAATATGGCCTTCGACACCCTGATCAACGAATTTTCTCTAATCGACATCAACACAGCCAACAACCTCTTCTCTTGGAACAACAAATTATCTATAGATTGGAACATAAAATCTAGATTGGTTCACTTCCTCATCTTGGACTCCATACTCTCTGGAGGCACAGACATCTTGGCACTCATTCTCCTAGCCGTAGGATCAGATCATTTACCCATCAATATTAGCTAGAACGGAAATGGAGAGCATATGAGGAGGCCCTTTAGATTCAAAAAGTTCTGGATTACACATCCTGAATTTCATCCTCTCTTATAGCAATGGTGGAGCGAATTCCAGCTTCCCGCAGACACTCTCGTGTACAAATTCTAGCAAAAACTAAAATTCATCAAAGATAAATTTAAACTATGGAATAAGGAGCATTTCGGAAACATTCATATAGAGAAGCAATAGATAAAAGGCCAACTAGAAACCATTCAAAAAATCATCATGAAAGAGGGATAAAACGACTCCACCAATAAGGAAGAAAAATACCTGCTAGAAGCCATGGAAGCTAGAGATCTACAAGAGGAAATCTTATGGAAAACCAAATCCATGAATCTTTGGCTTAGGAAAGGGGAAATAAACTCGTCCTACTTCTTCAAAGATACCCTGTAGTTCTGGATTACACATCCTGACTTTCATCCTCTCTTACAGCAATGGTGGAGCAAATTCCAACCTCCCGCAGGCACTCTCGTGTACAAATTCCAACAAAAACTGAAATTCATCAAAGAGAAATTTAAACTGTGGAATAAGGAGCACTTCGGAAACATTCATATAGAGAAGATACAGATCAAAGGCCAACTAGAAACCATTCAAAGAATCATCATGAAAGAGGGATACAACGACTCCACCTATAAGGAAGAAAAAGACCTACTGGAAGCCTTGGAAGCTAGAGATCTGCAAGAGGAAATCCCATGGAAAACCAAATCCATGAATATTTGGCTTAGAGGAGGGGAAAGAAACTCGTCCTACTTCTTCAAAGATACCCTATAGTATAGGTAATCCAACAAAATTATAAGACTAAAGATTGACAATGACAATGTGTTCGAGAAGCAAGATCATCTAGAATGCCACTTCAAACATCTCATGAAGGAGCTTAACATCGACACAGAAGAGGAGAGGAAGGAAATCCTTGACAACTTCCTCTCCAGGGTATTTTTTGGTGGCGAAATTTCACCAATTGGCTATTTTTTGGGTTTTTTTCAAAAAATAAATTCACTATTGGGTTTCTAATATCGCCTATATTTACATAAAATATGTTTTTTAATGATAATATTCGCCAAACTTTATACATTTCAGTGTTAATTTTATGTTTCATATTTAATATTCGCCTACCTATCTATAAACATGTTTTCTCAATTTAGAACAATCGCCTAGAATACTATGCTCAAGTATAATATTACAATCCTTAAAAATTACCCTGTTCCTTTCTCTGGTCACCCAAGAACAAAATGATCTCCTGCTTCGACCCATCAAGATGGCTGCGCTGGAAGAATCGGTCAAACAGCTCAAAAATGACAAAGCCCCAGGTCTGGATGGATTCACAGCTTTTTTCTATGTGTGTCATTCTACCATCAAGGAAGAGGTCCTTGAAATTGTTGAAGACTCCAAGAAAACTGGCAAAATTATGAAATATTTCAACTCCACTTTCCTCACCCAGGTCCCTAAAGAAAATGGAGTGGACTCAGCTGGTAAGTTTCGACCCATAGCTTTATGCAATGTATTTTTTTAAATCATTACTAAAACCATCGCCAACATGCTCAAGCCTATTCTACCCAACCTCATATCCAAGGATCAATCGAGATATGTTGAGGACAGGCAAATATTGGATGGCATCGTCCTTTCTCACGAGATAATCCATTCTCTAAAAGCTACCAAGAAGGACAGCATGTTAATCAAATTGGATTTATCAAAATCCTTCAAGAAGCTCAACTGGGACTTGAAGAAGAAGATGTTAAAGGCGTTTGGCTTCTATGGTCAATGGGTTAGCTGGATCCACACCCTTGTCTCTACCTCTTTCTTTTCCATCCTTGTGAATGGTGCTCCCTCCAAAACGTTTCATCCTTCCTAAGGTATCAGGAAAGGAGACCCTCTTTCCCCTTTCCTTTTTGTCCTCATGATGGAAGGTCTAGGTCGCCTTCTAAGAGACAAAGTTTAGACCCGTAAGCTCAAAGGGATTGTGCCACATCTAAGTCTCAACCCTCAAACTCACCAACAATTTGTTGATGATACCATGCTAATGGGAAGCTTCTTAGTTCAAGAAGCCAAAATCCTCAAAAACAGTCTCAATGCCTTCCTCATAGCCAATGGAATCAACATAAAAAAAGATAAGTCTCAAGTCTTCTTTTTCAACACCTGTAAGGTCACCAACCGTAACATCCTCTACATTCTGGAATTTACAGAAGCATACCTACCTTCCAAATATCTAGGAGGCCCTATAACTGACTCCATCCCTATAAAAATATCTTGGGAATATCTTCTAGACAGATTAAATCATAAAATCAGCTGCTGGACGCACATATCCCTCAGTCTCCCCAACCGTCTCATCCTCATCAAAGTTTTCCTGCAAATTATGCCCGTCTACCTTTTCTGCACCTTGGTCGTTCCAATGTCCATCCTAAAAACTATCAGAGAACTGCAATGTACCTTCCTCTCGGGAGGCACTGGAAATCGCAAGAAATCGTCTCTAGTAAGTTAGAACACTATGTGCACTTTGAAGATTTATGGACTCTTGGGATTGAGGGACCCTACCACTAGCAAGCAAATCAAGAATGCCAAGATATGGTTGAGGTGGGTAACTCACACCATGAAACCTTGGGCCCTTCTCTGGCATGTCAAATACGCTCCCACCTGGATCAAACAAGATGTCATTTGCTTCAACTCCAGCATCAAAGACTCGCATATTTGGAATTACGCCCAAAGCAATCGCAATCTCATACAATACTATAGCTTTTGGGAGGTGAGGAATGGGAGCACAGTTAAACTCTTTCAGGACTATTGGAACCAACAACGGATGCTAAGAGAAGAGCACAACCTCCAAACTTTACAAGAACAATTAGCACTCGAAAATGCCTTCAAAGTCAGTGACATGTGGCAAGAGAACTCCAATGGGGAGCATTTCAGGAAATGGAAGGACTTTGAGTGGTGGCAAGCTCTAAGTCCCATAGAAGATATACAAAGCTTCTGGGATGACCTCCAAACAAGGAAAATCAAAATAAACCAAAACAATGACAAAATAAGATGGGGCATGTCTCAGACAGGAGTTTTCAGTATGAAAGAAGATGCTGCCATAATCACCAACATAGGAACCGATGGCCATGATCCTAAATAGAGGAATATCTGGAACGCCAATCTCTGGCCCAAAATTTCCACCTTTCTTTGGCTCCTACTGCGTAGATGCATCCTAACGTGGGAAAATATACAAAAGGGAGGCAGCATAGGACCCTCTTGGTGTTTCTTCTTCAAATCCAATGAAGAGACCATTGATCACCTCCTGGACGAATGCCATTACACTGACAAAACATGGAAAGAAGGGGAAAGAATCTTCAGGAACTCGGCTAGAATCAAGGGACGCCCAGACTTAAGCATAACAAACTGGACTCACCAACCTTACAACAGTATGCTCCTAAACAGAATTTGGGTACTTTTTCCTAAATTCGTAGTCTAGGAACTCTTGATAGAAAGGAAAAACATAATTTTCATCAACAGAAGCATAAGCAAAGAAGATGTCTGGAACATTATGAAGAAACATGGTATGGAGACATTATAACTCTCAGCCTGGAAAGACATTGACCTCAACACCAACAGTAATGAGGCACAAATTATTCAATACTGGGGCATCACCACCACTCCTATCTACATGGGCCCGACCAACACTAAGACGATCAAAGTCAATTCCCCCAACCAATGGATTCCTCCTGGCCTCAACACTTACAAGCTCAACTTTGATGGAACCCCCAAAGGAAACCCAAGCCTTACTGGCTTTGGAGGTGTTAGGATATTTAGACACTTAGGAGTTAGGTAAGATTAACTTGTGTAATATATCTATTAGGTAAAAGTGTGTTTCTTTAGTATGCATTAGTATGCATTTGTAAATATTCTAATATGACGGTCACGATATGTTCTAGACATAGAGTGATCTGACGGTTCAACTTATCTTTGAACATACCTACCATTGATCTGTGGCTCAACACCCGATTGGTCTATGATCTCTATTTAAAGAGCATAGAAGGTCCTTGGCTAGTTGATCGATTATGAGAAGCTCATGTAACTTTCTTTCTTTTGCATAATAAATTGCTCCAAGTAGCTATTTGGTTGAGGCCATCGACTGTTTCCCTCTCAAGGGTTTTAACCACATGAAAAACACCGGTGTGTTGATCTGTGATCTATTTGTGTGAAGCGGTTGCTCAAGGTGTTTGGTCTTTTGAGAGTAGCTTGTGTACCTGAACATGGTATCAGAGCGTTTATGAAGAGCCGCTTTCGGTTTTGATCAAGATCTAAAACCAATGTTGCCGAAACTTTGAAAGGGTTTCTTGGTCTGGACTTTCTGTGCATTTGTGGCCTATGGGAGCTATTCCATTGTGTCCAGAGCGTCGTTTCCATTGGGAAATAGTTTTAATTTCTTCGAAAACTGTTTCCATTTGTTCCAGAAACACCCATTTCGGCAAATCTGAAGATATAATGTTATAGTGACGGATTTGTTTTATTTTTTTTAAATCTCTCATATTTTATCAGTTTTATTATTAGATCTTTACTATTTTAGTCTCGGACTGTTTCCTTCCCTGGCTGCGTATGCTCTTTGTCATGCACCTTGCGCGATCACGGCGAATCAGAAACATTAAGGAAATTTTTTTTTTCTTGTCTTCTCAGCTATGTATGCTCTTTGCTGCACACCTTGTGCGATCACAGCAAATCAGAAACAGCAAGAAAACTTGAAAACGTAGAATTTCCAGGTAAGCTAACCAATATCTAACTCCATTGTGTGGAAAAAGTTTTTTTGTTTTTTTTTGTGATTTGCAGGAAAAAAAGGCAAGCACAGAGAATGAGAGAGAAAAGTTAAAAAAAAACCCTTCCTCTTTCCATACTTTTATGTACCTTTTAAACTTAGCTCACTTGGTCCCAAGTTGCTTTATTCCTTAATAGGTCTTGAGTTCAAGTCATATTAAGCTACTTTTTAGTGCATACAATTTCTATTTTCAAGTTACTTTATTGTAAAAGTGCATCTCACATAAATAAAATAAAATAAAAAGTGAGTCACTTAAGTCTTTTAATTTATTGCCGCACTATTTAAAAGTAACATTATTGTAAAAGTGAACATCACTTATTCTACAAAAGTGAATTCACTTAAAAGCAACTTTATTGTAAAGTGATTGTCAAAGGTTGATCTTGGGAAGAGGGGGGGTCTTTTTTCAGTTGGTCAAGTTAATATCTGCCACTTCACTATTGGGAACATCTTCAACATTTTCTTTGATCAAACAAAACTTCATCATCCAGAATCAGTTTTCAGTGCCGTTTTTTTTTAAACCGCATATTTTTTTGAGCTCTTTGCATCCAGACAGTTAGTATATGTTCTTTCAGCCATTATTTTACAGTATGGCTGCCCCTTTTGCTATTATACTTATAAGTTCTAACTATTTTTCATGGAAATCTCGTATGGATGATGTTCTGTGAAGTAGGGGACTTTTCAGGATAACCTCAGGGAAAGAAACAGAACCCAGTGATGATGATAAACAACTTAAATGCGAAAATAGATGTAATGAAGCTCATGGATTGATTAAGATGTCAATCTCTACTGATTTGCGATTCCACATATCTAGAATTGATGAACCTGATATAGCTTGGGAAAAGTTGGAATCTGTGTTTGGTAAACACAATGAAATTTGGAGTCATCAACTTGAGAATGAGTTGATTTCCTTGAATCCAAATAATTTTTCATGCACTCAAGACTATTTATCTAAGTATAAAACTCTTAGAATCTTATGTGTAGAATGCAAGATTAAGAAAGAAGACAAACAATGTATTTACCATATTCTTTCCAAACTTGGACCTGCATATTCTGTTTTTGTATCTACATTCTACTCCATGAAAGAATCATTGACTGCAGCTAGCTATCAAGAGCCTAGTCTTGAATCATTTTCTGATTCCTTAATTAGAGAGCAAGATAAGCTCATTCATCTTGGAATAATTAAAAATGCAGATACATCTGGGAAAGTCTTATTGTCCCAACAGAAAGAAAAGTCTAAGCCTCCCAAGAAACAGAATTTTCTTAATAATAACCCAAACAACAAGGGTCCCAAATCCTCTTAGTCAGCTCCTTCTTTAAAAAATTACAAAGGATCCAATCCAAAAGGAAAGAAGACTGAGCGTCATTGCAATTTTTGTGGGAAAGATAATCATGATGAATCTAAGTGTTTCAAGAAGATGGCAGCCTTGGAAGCAATAATGAAGAAGCACCACATCAGCCTAGATTTGTCTTTAGAATCTAACTCTCATGGAAATGCACTTTGTGCTTTTGGTTCCTCTTATACTGCATCTTCTTCTTCTACTTCAAATTAATGGCTCATTGATTTTGGAGCATCTTGTCATATGGCTAAGGATCAAGCCATCTTTTCTACTATACATGAATGTAACACCAAACAAATATTTGTTGGTGATGATAGATCTCTAAGTGTTGTAGGATCTGGAACAGTTCCAGTAGAAAATGGTCATTTCAGTGATGTATTATGTGTTCCAAAAATTTTCTGCAATTTGTTATCAGTCTATCAAATTACTCATTCGGGTGAAGGTAAAACTTTGACGTTTACACCTCACCAAGTTGTAATCAAGGATTTTAAAAATCCTCAAAATGTCCTTGCTACTGGAACTGTTAATGATATTACCAGGTTGTACAAATTTAACAACTTTGGGTCATCACCTTTTCCTTCAGTTTTTGTTGCTCATAGTGATAACTTGAGCAAACTTTGGCATGAGCGATTTGGTCACTTAAATTATCGTTCATTGCAACAACTATGTAAAGACAATATGGTGACTGGTATTCGGATGGTATCTTGCAAGGATGGTGTTTGTTTGTTGATGTATTTGTAACTTCAGAATGTATTCATCCATATATATTATGTATTATACCCCGATGTTTATTCTGGGATGTGTTTGTAATATAATTGAGTCATGTCATACCCCGATGTTTATTCCGGGAAGTTTCTATAATGTAAATAAGTCATGTCAAGTCATTGTGAGTAACCCTCCTATTGGTTAAGGGTTAAAGTCCCCATAGTTGTGGGGCCCTGGGGTTATTAGACTATCCTAGAGAAGTCAAACCTAGGTGATTCGTTGTAAGTTGGGGCAATAGTCCTCACCATTATGTTAAGGATAAACCTCCTTGTTGGTTGGAGGAGGCAAAGTCCCCACAAGTTGTGGGGCACTAGGGTTATTAGACACTCCTAGAGATGCTGGCTCTAGTAAGTAATTGTTAAGTGAGGCTGACATGTTGGAGTGGGTTTCAAGTGAACGAAATAATATAAATAGAGAGTGAGCTTCTCTATTTATCACACACACTCACTCATTGGGGTGCATGAGTGAGAGGAGAAGTTGTTGGGACAAGAGAGAGACTACTGCTGTCAGGAGATCATCTTTATGTTTTCGATTTTTACCTTTGGTGCTGATTCTATCTCTGAGGAAGTTGCGGGGTTTTCTCCTTTATGGTTTCCCCAAGGAAAATTATTTGTGTCTCTTGTCTCTTGTGTTGTGTTTGTGTTTTATTGTTGTGCATGTTATTCTCTTAGTTAAAGATCCTAAGATCATAATGGTAGCTTGAATGATAAAAATATAACATGGTATTAGAGCTAACCTGAGAACAAGACATTGTGCAACTGTACAAGCTAGGGTTTCTTACTTCTTGGGTCTCTCTCCACAATCCATCAACAAAAGTATGCTAGGCTGACTCTCCATTGAAGGGCGCATCTTTCTGTCAAAGCGGAATTCGATTCCGAGCATTTTCAGTTTTGGTGCGAGAAATTAGGGCTTCTTGCAGAAGAGGAATTTTTTAGTGATCCCAGCATAAGATTGTTCTCCTCATCAAAATCGAAGTTTAGAGACCTGGATTAATATTTTTGGTTGGGTGAAACTCCGGGAAAGTCAAACCCTAGTTTGACCCCAAACTGGAAAAACCCTAAAATACTAAAACTGCTACATTTTGGTACATTCTCTATATCTCGGGATTGGAGAAGGTTCAGGAGCTAAAAATTGCAGAAGCCAAAGATAAAATCCTGATTTACACTGTATCCACAATTCAAACTTAGATTCGTTATGTTCTGGGAGATATGATCCCTCCAAGTTAGGGTTCCAGCTCCTTCCAGAATTCATCCCTGAATAGGACACCTGGGGAGAATTGCTATATCTTGGGCTAAAAAGTTTCAACTAAAATTCCTGAAGATGTTCTAGAAAGGGAACTGACTATACTTTCTGTGGTCCTAGTTTCAGACTCAGAAGATGAACCAGTGACACATGGAAGTCTATACAACTTTGCTATTATGAATAGTCTTGTAACAGGTCACTTTGGGAAAATGATCATAAGTCCCAATTGGTGAAACCAATTCTGCTGAAACCTATGGTGTTGGAATAGGGACATGCGAGGTTACCTCAGTGTGAAATCAGAAACAGAGGAGTATTAATTTCAGAGATATCACAGAAACAGTAACAGACATTTTTGCAGAAGAAATTGGAAAACTAGGGCTTCTTATTCTGGGAGCTTCCCTCCACTATTTTCAGAAAATGAGTACATTGGACAACTCAATTTGAAGAGATCTATCTTTCTATCCAATCAGATCTGAAAGATTCCAAGTTTTGAAAATTAGGGTTTCTCTGACAAACCCTAGATCAGTCATCTCTGGAACCAGGACGGACACCTCAAATCGGTAAGATCTAATCTTTTGCTATTTTCATTTGAGGTTCTCATTTCAAAGTGATCTATCACATCAACTTGATGATAAGCTTGGTGAAGTTGACAACTTCCAAGCATGGAAGTATATGATCTCTCTGAAGAAAATGAATTGAACACCTACGTGAGTAGAGAGGTTCCAGTTCCAGAGGGAGATGAGGCTAAAAGCCTTACACAAGAAGAACTTGGTCAAGGTCAAGAAGATCATTGTTGATTCAATCACGGATCACATTGTACCACAAGTGTCTTCCCTAAAGACACCAAAAATGTTTAATTCCTTGACCAAGCTATTTGAAGGGAAGAACATAAATTGAAATACGACCTTAAGAAACAAGTTGAAGAATGTGAAGATCCAGAATGTAGAGACCATACAATCATAAGGGTCTCTCAAATCAAAGAACAAATTGAAGTAGTAAAAGAAGAAGTGAAGAATGCAGAAGTGGTGATAACCACCTTGAATGGCCTCCCAGGATCATGGGATTCATTCATTTGAAGAATGTGTGCTAGAAGGAAGTGATTAATTTCAGCAGACTCTGGGAAGAAGAAGAAGCTCGACTCATAAGAAGAGAAGAGAAGATGGGAACAATTGAAGATCAAGCTCTCACCATCCAAAGAAGATACCTCAAGCGATGAGGAATATGAAGAACTCAACTCTTGAAGAACCTCTTATCCATCTTAACATTTGGATAAGAAATGATGAAGTCATGAATGAAGAAGATGATGAAGCAGAAGGATCAAGAAGGAATCTACCCACGAAACAAATAAAGATAAGTATTCAATTGTCATTTCATGATATTGTTTTGTTATGCATTTGTTTATATTCAGCTAGTGTATTATGCATGATAGAATGTTTGCATTAGTGACAGTATACTGCTAATATGCATGTGATGGGTAAGTAGCTCATGGTGCTATACAACTCTCCATTGCTACTTATCTGGAATGAAACCTCTTTGCTAACATATTGGATTAATGCACAATCTCAATGTTGTCCTGGTAGAGATGGAAGGCATCTAGAAAGTTTCTGTGAGATATGGATGAATGTTGTATTGGCTAAAGTAGTTGCATGATCATATATTTATGCATAAGAATTTTCCAGTATGAATATTCCTTATGAAATGTTTCTAACCATACAAATGCATTTGACTTGTAGGAAAGATCGCATACATAATCGCCTACAAGCAAAGAAGGATGAGACTTGTTCCGAAGAACAAGTGACGACAGTTCAAGAGGAAAAATAATATGGCAAATGCAGCGACATCATTGATGTAGAACCTTCCAAGAAGAAAGGGAATACCAGTTCAAGAAGAATGATGTCTAGGATGTATTATCGATACATGAAGAGAAGTTTGTAGTTCCATCATGCAGTAGATGGAAACATCATGGGAAATAAGGCAAGATTCGTAGCACGAGGCTTCTCACGAAAAGAAGGCATAGAATATGAAGAGACATTTGCAACCAGTGGGAGTTGAGACACATGATAGGCAGAATCATGTGTGCAAATGAAAGAAGACCTTGTATGAGCTCAGAAGACACCCATGAGATAACACATAGATGACGAGCTTGATGAAGATCTTAACCTTTGCTACAAGGTTGACAAGCTCACAAATGGGTGCAAGTAGAACTTTTGAAAAGGTTCAAGATAGAGGATCTTGGTATCCAGTGATCCTAGATGGATACATAGAAGATTAGTAGCATAGGAAGCTACTTTTCACTCCGGTACAGAATGTTTCAGTGCATAGAGTATGGAAGACAGAGGGATTATGATGCTTCGCTTCAAAGGGAGTGACTGCAGAATATCCTGAGGTTCGACATGGTACAATAGGATGGATAAATTACTGATGACTCTAGGATTTATTGAGAATAAAGCAGATTCCAACCTTTGCTTCAAGGTTGAAGGCGGAAGACCAGTGATGCTCTTGTTATGTGTCGATGCACTACGTTCTAGGCATGGAGGTGTGGACAAGGGAAGTATGCAGCAGAGATCCTAAATAGGTTCAAGATGATGGACTACATGACCACACCTATGGCCTCAAACCTGAAGCTATTGATTGTTGCTTCATCAGAGTCGGTTGATGCCACAATGTATCGTTAGATGATTTGTTCATTGATGTACCTGATGGATACAAGACCCGGTATTTTATTTGCTATGAACACATTGAGACATGTTCACTTAATGGTTGCAAAGGGTACAGTTGAGTATGGGCTCAAGTATGATACGAATCAGAAGATTAACCTGGAGGGTTATGTTGATTCAGATTGGGCAGGTAGTGCCATCGATAGGAATAGCACTTCAGGGTGTTACTTCAGTATGGGATCAGGTGTGATCTCTTGGTTTAGCAAGAAGCAATCCTGTGTGGCACTGAATACAACTGAAGCAGAGTATGTCGCAGCTTGTTCAGCTAGTTGTGAGGCAGTCTGGCTGCGGAAGCTACTGTCTAATTTATTTGATCTCCAGTTGGATGCTATTTGTATATATTGCGACAACCAGAGTTGTGTGAAGTTGTTGGAGAACCTGGTGTTCCATGACAAGTCAAAGCATATTGAGATCAAGTATCACTATATCAGGGATATGGTGCAGAGGGGAGTAGTGAAGTTCTAGTATGTTGCAACAGACGATAAGATAGCTGATGTGTTGATGAATCCATTAGCCAGAGTGAAGTTTGAGTACTTTAGGGAGAAGCTTCGTGTTCTCCAGATCGAGGTATCTTCCAAGGGGAATTGACGAGTCCGGAAGCCATTATGACGAGTAGGTCAGATGTAAGGGCTGAGCCATTCTGTCCTGGTGAGAGGATTGGTTCCTTCCATGTTAGATATAAGTGCTAAGCCATTCTGATATGACTGTAGGATTGGTTCCTACATGATCATATATAAGGGCTATTGCCATTATTGGAATGGAGCTACCTAGTGAGGTACCAGGAATCCTCAGTCTAGGACTGAGTTCCATTCTGATGTGATAAAGGGATGTGTTCCCACTTGATCAGATGTAAGGGCTGAACCATTCTATCATGGTTAAAGGATTAGGTTCCTTCCATGTCAGATATGAGTGCTGGCCATTCTGACGAGTAGGTCAGATGTAAGGGAAACTGCCATTCTCTGGGAGAATGGAGGCACCTGGTCAGTTACCAGGTAGCTCAGTCTAGGACTGGGGGCCATTCTGATATGACTGTAGGATTGGTTCCTATAAGATCAGATGTGAGTGCATGTCTTTCTGACGAGTAGGTCAGATGTAAGTGCTAGCCATTCTGACGAGTAGGTCAAATGTAAGGGAAATTGCCATACTCCGAGAGAATGGAGGCACCTGGTCAGTTACCAGGTAGCTCAGTCTGGGACTGGGGGCCATTCTGTTGTGACTGTAGGATTGGTTCCTACAAGATCAGATGTGAGTGCATGCCTTTCTGACGAGTAGGTCAGATGTAAGTGTTGAGCCTTTTCACAAATGATAGTAGTTGTGTCCTATCATGCTGGTGAATGTGAGTGCTGGGCCTTTATGATGTGATTATATGATTGGTTCATATATGATCAGATGTGAGTGTTGGGTGTGCCTTTCTAACGAGTAGGTCAGATGTAAGTGTTGGGTGGGCCATTCTGACGAGTAGGTCAGATATAAGCGCTGAAGAAGACCTACATGGTGGCTAGGCTACAACCAACATGAAAAAGGGTTGGCTCTGTAGAACTTCCTGTGATGAGAAGAATCATGAGATAGCACCCGTGGTAATGATCCAGTGATGATCTAGATCGAGTGATGATCTAGATCTAGTGATGATGATCCAGATCGAGTGATGATCTAGATCCAGTGATGTTGATCCAGATCGAGTGATGATCTAAATCTAGTGATGATGATCCAGATTGAGTGATGATCCAGATCCAGATGAAGATGAATTGAAGATGAATATGACGAAGAACTCAATGATGATCCAGATGACACAGAGACGAAGACTTGTGTTGATAGATTGTGTTGAGAGAATACCTTCCTAGTTAAGAGGGATTTTTGATGTATTTGAAACTTCGAAATGTATTCATCCGTATATCTTATGTATTGTACCCCGATGTTTATTCTGGGATGTGTCTATAATGTAATTGAGTCATGTCATACCTTGATGTTTATTTTGGGAAGTTTCTATAATGTAAATAAGTCATGTCAAGTCATTGTGGGTAACTCTCCTATTGGTCAAGGGTTAAAGTCCCCATAGTTGTGGGGCCCTAGGGTTATTAGACTATCCTAGAGAAGTCGACCCTAGGTGAGTCATTGTAAGTCGGGGAAATAGTCCCCACCATTGTGTTAAGGATAAACCTCCTTGTTGGTCGGAGGAGGAAAAGTCCCCACAAGTTGTGGGGCACTAGGGTTATTAGACACTCCTGGATATGTCGGCTCTAGTAAGTAATTGTTAAGTGAGGCTAACATGTTGGAGTGGGTTTCAAGTGAACGAAAGAATATAAATAGAGAGTGAGCCTCTCTATTTATCACACACACTCACTCATTGGGGGGCATGAGTGAGAGGAGAAGTTGTTGGGACAAGAGAGAGACTACTGCTATCAGGAGATCATCTTTATGTTTTCGGGTTTTACCTTTGGTGTTGATTCTATCTCTGAGGAAGTTGCGGGGTTTTCTCCTTTATGATTTCCCTGAGGAAAATTCTTTGTGTCTCTTGTGTTGTGTTTGTGTTTTATTGCTATGCATGTTATTCTCTCAATTAAAGATCCTAATATCATAATGGTAGCTTGAATGATAAAGATCTAACATTGTTTCGGTTGTGTACTCGGAAAACATCATTGGGACAGTTTTGACAAATGTGCCTTTTGGCACGCCTTGGTTCCCTTGGAGCTTGTGCATAGTGACTTGTGTGGTCCTCTTCCATCTACTTCCTTTTCTGGTTTCAAATATTTCTTAACTTTCATTGTTGACTACTCCAGACGCACTTGGGTTTAGTTCCTAAAACTTAAGAGCGAAGTATTTAACATGTTCTTGCCTACAAGGCCCTTGTTGAAAAACAATTTGGTCATCAAATTATTAAGTTAAGATTTGACAATGGAGGAGAATATGTTAACAATAAGTTCACTACTTTCTGCACTGAACAAGGAATCCAACAACATCACATTGTTCCATATACACCACAACAAAATGGTGTAGCTAAACGGAAGAACCACACTTGAAAAGAAATGACTTAATTGTATGATCCAATCTAAGGGACTAAGTCTTCAATATTGAGCTGAGGCCATAAATTGTGCAAATTACATAGTTAATCGCAGACCCACTAAATTTTTACAAGGTATAACACCGAAAAAAGCATGGAGTAAAATTAAACCAGATGTAAGTCACTTTTGTGTGTTTGGTTGTGAAGCATGGGCTCACATTCCGGATGAAAAATGAAAAGCATTGCAACCTAAAAGTGAAAAGTGCATATTTGTTGGATATTCAGAAAATGTAAAAGGTTATAGAATTCTCCAACCACATTCTCATGATATAATCATTAGAAGAGATGTTAAATTTGATGAAAATCTCTTGTCCTGCGAGCCTAACTTGGCAGGTGTGCCATCTTTGGCATGCGAGCCTGATTCGACAATTGTGCCTTCTTCTTCTTCTTCCAACTTCCTTGACAGGTTTCCAACTCCAGTTTCTGATGATGACGGTGAGGATGAAAATCCACCTCTGCCTGCTCATGTTCCTCCAATTGCACCAACACCAATGCTTCCTCGATGGGTCCGTTCAACATGTGAAGCAATTGGTGATCTTGCCAGTGATCCTAGAGATCAACGTCGAACACGTTCTCAGCTTTAGCAAGCCTCTTCTCTTTTGGCTCAAGTTTCCGAGAATCCTAATCCAAAAACTTTTGTAGAAGCTTCAGGAAATCTAGATTGGGATGCAGCTGTGGATGAAGAATATCGTTCCTTAATGACGAACGACACTTGGGATCTTGTTCCTCTTCCAAAATGAAGAAAACTTGTCAAATGTAAATGGGTCTACAGAACTAAGTATGCATCAGATGGAAGTGTTAAAAGACTTAAGGCAAGGTTAGTTGCCAAAGGTTTTTCCCAAGTTGAAGGGATTGACTACAATGAAACCTTTGCTCCTTTTGCAAAAATGAATTCCATCAGCCTTGTTCTTTCCCTTGCAGCCTTACATAACTGGGAATTCCATCAAATGGATGTCAAGTCTGCCTTTTTACATGGTGATTTACAGGAGGAAATTTACATGGAACAACCTCTTGGATATGTTCAGGATAACTCTAGCCTTGTTTGTCTCCTTAAGAAATCCTTATATGGCCTTAAGCAAGCTCCTAGAGCTTGGTATGCCAAAATGGATAGCTTTCTCCTTGACACTGGTTTTTCTAGATGCCATTCTGACCCCAATTTATATACCAAGAAAGTAGGAAACCATCTCATCATACTTGTTCTTTATGTTGATGATCTTATCCTTACTGGTAGTGACCTTAAACTTATAACCCACGTGAAAACCTGTCTTAAGCAAAATTTTGAAATGTCAGACTTAGGACATTTGCACTATTTTCTTGGTCTCCAATTCTTGCAAACCAAAGAAGGAATCTTTCTTTCCCAGTCTAAGTATGCTTGTGACCTTCTTCGTCACTTCCACATGGAAGATTGTAAACTAGCCCCTTCTCCCTTCCAGTCTGGAGTCAAACTTTCTGCCACTTGTACTTCCCTTGAAGTATATACCACCTTGTATCGTCAGCTTGTTGGTAGTCTTTTGTACTTGATTCATTCCCGTCCTAACCTTTCCTTTGTCGTTGGTAGTGTTGCCCGTTATATTCAAACTCTTCATGAAAGTCACTGGAAATAAGCAAAAAGAATACTTCAATATATTCGAGGTACAATTCAGTTTGGGATTCATTACAGTACAGGGGGGAACCTTTGTTGGTTGGTTTCAGATTGGGCTGGCGATCCTGATGATCGAAAGTCTACTGCAGGTTATGTTTTCAGTATGGGATCTGGACCTGTCACTTGGGCTTGTAAGAAACAACAAGCTCTTGCTCTTTCTTCAGCAGAAGCAGAATATCGAGCCACAGTTAATTCCAGTCAGGAAGCTTTATGGCTTCGACAAATCCTTTCAGAGTTTGAATTCGAGCAGCAGCAACCTACTCCACTTTGGTGCGAGAATCAAAGTGCCATCAATCTTTCCAAAGATCCAGTTCTACATCAGCGCAGCAAACACATTGAGCTACACATGCACTTCATCAGAAATCTTGTTCATGATAGGGTTATTGAAGTGCTCTATTGCCCTACAGATGATCAAGTTGTAGACATCTTCACCAAGTTTGTTACAGAAGCGAATTTTTCTAAACTTCAGTCTATGTTAGGAGTTCAGGAATGTGTCCTTAAGGGGGGATAGGCTCTAATGCCTCCTTCCTTCTCCTAATAGTGTCACTTTTGTAAATCCTTCAATCCTATCCCAAGTTGTTCTTAAGGGGGGATGTTAGGATATTTAGACACTCAGGAGTTAGTTAAGATCAACTTGTGTAATATATCCATTAGGTAAAAGTGTGTTTCTTTAGTACATGCATTAGTATGCATTTGTAAATATTCTAATCCGGCAGTCATGATATGTTCTAGACATAGAGTGATCTGACGGTTCAACTTCTCTTTGATCATACCTACCATTGATCCGTGGCTTAACACCTGATTGGTCTATGATCTCTATTTAAAGAGAATAGAAGGTCCTTGGCTAGTTGATTGATTATGAGAAGCTCATGTAACTTTCTTTCTTTTGCATAATAAATTGCTCCATGTAGCTATTTGGCTGGGGCCATGGATTGTTTCCCTCTCGAGGGTTTTAACCACATGACAAACATCGGTGTGTTGATCTGTGATCTATTTGTGTGAAGTGGTTGCTCAAGGTGTTCGGTCTTTTGGGAGTACCCTGTGTACCCAAACAGGAGGTGCCATTCACAACAATGAAGGTAAAATTTTGGGAGCCTTCTAGGGATCCCATGGTACCACCACACAACAATTCTGTCGAGATAGAAGGACTCCTGGTCGGATGCGCATGGGATTTGGACATGAATTGAACTCCTCTTATCCTGGAAGGGGACTCCTTTCTTATCATCAATATGTAAACCAAAATGCAAGAAGGCTCCAAAGGAAACAAAGTGTCAAATAATTGGAAACTGGAAAGCAAGCTCAAATATCTCCTTCTCATCCTCCAGGCCAAACCTGTGATAGTCTTTCAACATGTCAAAAGGAAATCCAACAAGATAGCATATGCCATCGCCAACAAAGGAGTCACCCAAATTCAGGTCATAAAATGCTACTGCTAGGAAGAAAACTATGGACTTGAATACAAGGAACATTGGGATCTGATTGCCGCTGAGGACTACCCCATCCCGAATGCGGGTGAGCAGGAGATGGTCGACAGGTGTCAGAGGATGGATAGGAGGCCTCGAGAGGAGAGGAAAGGTGTCGAAGTGGAAGATGCCACCCGATACCCCCCCAAGCTTAGTTCTCACAAGATTTCTCTCCATAGTGCTGACGAGCTCACATTCAATGAAGTATCACTGCGATTCTGTTCAATCTTTTCTTGGAAGCCATGATGGTGATTTGGTCTTCAAACCAGAAAATCTGTTCGATGAATTTTCCTTCCCATGCAGAGAAGAGAAAGGTCTGTCCACCCCATTTGAAGACTCGACATGGGAGTTGAAGCAAGCGCAAGGTGTAACACATTCCTCCTCCTACGAGCCATGCCTGCAGCAGGAGAGCCATTTTAAAGGATGACTTCTCCATGCTCCAAATTGACCGTAGAGATTATCTCAGGCACTCAACTGGGGATTCACTGAAAACTCATGGCACCAAGCATGGCGGTTGTGGAAATCCTTGCTTCTTCCCAAGCGAGAATTATAAAGGGCTCATAGCGAAGCTTAATCCTATCACAAAGGCCAAGCTTCATCTTGAAGGATCTGACCAACAAAACTCGGCCTTCGACTACTGTGGTTTCGCCCGTGATTATTCTTTTCTTGGGGTTCTGAATCTGAAGGTGAGGTTTATAAGTGTTGAGTGCAGCATAAAGAAACCACATCACGCTCCATCCAGAGTGCGCCTCAGCATCAAGGCACTGCAACAGCTACACTTCTTGGAATACCCTACACCCAGGTTTCAACATCAGCAATATTGGATGATGGCTTCAGGAGGTGCTAGAAACCATGAGGTGGATTGGGAGGCCCTTCCCAAAGAGAGGCTCCAACTCTCATCCGTAATTTGGTTGCTACCATGGAAGATGAAATCTATGGAGAATTCAGGATGAGATTGGGTCAGGACATTACCATGTCCAACTACTGGAGGTTGAAGTTCATCCTAGCCAAATCTATGGGTGAAAGGAAGAGCTTTGAAGATTGCATGAATCTCATAGTCATCACCTTCGAGGAGGATGTTGAAAAAGGGTTAACTCACATGAAAAGCCTCATACAACTCTCTGAACCCCCTTTTAGCAGACCAAACAGGAAAGGAAACGATGCCAACACCAACAAATCCCTGGAAGATGAGGTTGAATCCTCTAGGAGGTACTAAATGTTATGTTCAGTTTTGTCTTTATGCTTCCTACAGGCCTTTTTTGTTGTTATGTTAATTTCTCAAGATGTATCATGCTGACAACCTTCAATGGTTGGGCACCAATAGTTATGTTTAGATGCTCGGTATGGACTATTTTGCATACCTTTCTTAGGTGGATCCATAGCCATGACTTGTTTCCCTGCTTTTGCAGCAAGCCCAAATATGTAACTCTCTTTTTTATATGAAATAGAAGGACCGCCTATCTTACTTACAAAAGAAATAAATGCAATTTATTGTTCATGATATTTTTTGTATTTTCATGTGGCAAGTATTCTTCAATTTCATAAAGATACATAAGAACAACCTAAGAGATATAATATAAGTGAAATTTAATTTAATAACTTAGAAGATTTAATATAAGTGAAATTTAATTTAAATATTTTTTATTACTTAACTACAATTATAAAGTTTTGGTAATGTTATTACTTTTTTATTAAAACTTTTAATATTGGTGGAAATTTTCTTAATATTTTTTAAAAATCAATTTAAATATTTGTAATTATGTTATTGATATACGCCAATTCAACCTTAATTAAAATTGGAAGGCTATATTTAACTTTTTTACAATGCTTTTAGTTATTAATTAAATGCAATTCTATTATTCTAAAATTAAACTTTCCTACATTTCGTAGGTGGTATCCAATCCAGAACATGTCTCAATCAAATTGAACCCAAGTGGATGGAATGAAATCCATCTAGCCCCACAATTAGACCACCATATTCATGACATTAAATTAATTAATTTATTTTAATAATCGATGCATTACATTGTGTTTAATATTTTGAAATGCAATCTAAACTATCTATATTATATTTTCCTTTAATTTTTTTGAAATGTAATTGAAGACTACTCTTAAGCTAAGCTAGGATCTTCATTATCTTGAAGTGCAATTTAATTATCCGTATCCATATTGCATTGTCTTCATTTTCTTGAAGTGTAATTTAACTATTCTTAAACTAAGCACCACAGACTAGCTACTTTGTTGCACTTGTTTAAATTTAATAGTGTTTAAATCCTTTGTAAATAACTTAATGATACACAATTTCACTTATAAATAAATCACATTTAATTATTTTCAAAACCAAACTTATAATTTTTCAATTTTGTATCATAATATATTATTAATAAAAATAACTTTTATTTTTTTATTTTTTAAATGATTATTAAACCATATAAATACAAATTAATATATATTCAAATAAGTATTTATTAAAATTATTTCAATTTTATATTACTCACCATCATTTTAATGATAATGATTTTCATTTATTATTAAACATCATTATAAAATTACATTTATAAACCAGATAATAATTAATTAATGTATATTTTGATTCTCTAAATGATTCCAAGTATATCCCTCACAAAAAGTACAATAATGCTTGGCTTTTCTTTTCCATAAATCTTATAGTAATCCTCGCGCTCTGTGTCCTTATCGTTCAATTAAGATAAGCGCAGTAGACAATATACCTTCTCAACCTTGAAAAGGAAAGATGCATGCATCTATGGTCAATAAATTAATAGCATGTCTACTTTTAAGAAGGTTTTGTCTTCTTATACAGCATGTGTCGACAATAACATCCCATTTGGAGTATGAAAATAAAACTATTTAAGTGTAAAGTGATTTATTTATCTAATTCAAGTGTTTTCTAAAACTTTGTTTATTTAAATAAAAATATTTAAAAGTATATATTTAAAAAAAAAGTCATTTATTATATAGTTTGTGGATGGATCATGTCGATAGGATTAAATGGTTGAGAGATAGTTATAAAATGGAAGAGAGTTTGGAAATAATTCTTTTATTCTTCATATTCTTCTAATTAAACGGGTTCAACTTTGAGTTACCCATGTGTAGCTACATGTTATCACCGACATTCTTCCTGTTATCCATTTATCAACTATGAGTTATTTTTTATATTTTTTTCTTTTTATCTCACATTCTTCTAGTTCTCTGCCATGAACTGTTGCTTATGTATTCATCAGCTATGAGTTATACATGCATTGCTACTAGTTATCCATTCATTAGCTAGTTACCAAATAGTTCTTATATTCCTTTTTTTCTAATTGTTTATTTCCAATTCTGAATGACTACCATAGAGTCAATCTCGACAGAACACTTGTATCACCCTCATGTAGATGAAAAGGCATAGGTCATAGTCCACCCCAAATCTCAAATAAAAACGTCTATCGACATAATTACAATGTTAATCTTTTTTCTTAGCAAGAAAAAAACAACTTTTTTTTTAATATTATAAAAGTCGTATCCACATATATAAAATGTCCATAAACCATCTTCACAAATTCCCTGAACCATAAGGGATCAAAATTACAATCCACTAACAAAATACCACCAACTAGATTAAGAAGCAAAGAAAAACCTCGTTCAAACCAAAGATCATCAACAATGGAAACCCAACTACACCACAATAACTGAGAAAAACAAGTTAGAGACCTCACAAACAGATGGAGAATATTTAGATCCATCATTAAACCAAACATAATTAAAAAAATCTCAAACTCCCTGCCCTGCAAAGCTTCCCCTTAAAGAAAATATTGAAATATATTTTACCATCCATAGACCCCAACTCCATTTTGGATAGATTATCAACTTCCTTATTATAAACTCTGGATATATGATGAAGAGATAAAAAGAGAAGTCTTTCATCAATCGCTTGATGCTTTCCATCCAATGAAACAGAACCAGAGATTGCACCTAAGCCTACCCCAAATCCTAATGAACAATGACTTGAGAATCCCCCAGAACTTGTAGAGAAGGAAGACCCCACCATTTCGCAATCAAGAGTAATCCCCAAAACACCACCAACTCAGCTCTAGTATTAGAGCCTCTGCCAGCTCTCAACCATCCCTTGAGAACAATGTCCCTTTCAAGCTTTAAAAACAACCCTGCACCACATAAACCTTTCAAAGCAGCCCCATCAAAGAAACCAACTAGGTGCTTGACCAAAAGAGAGGGAAAAAGCTTAACATTAGAGTGCCCAATAGAAGTAACAATGCTCTAGTTTGATTAAGAGGAAATAATCTTCATGAAAATGACCTCAACCTTCTGCAACTGATTAGAAAAGATGGCTTTATTCCTGACCTTCCAAACTTTCCACATAACAAAAAAAGGAAGATGATTGACAAGATTTCTCCTTTTAAACCAATTTCGCAATTTTTTTCCCAACGAGACACCATCCCACCAAAATTCAGCAGATAATGGTTCATTCATAAAAACAAAATTTCTTTGAAGAAGACACAATTACCAAATAAATGACCGGCCGAATCACCCTATGATTTGCACATAATGCATCTTCCAGGCCCATAAAAACCCCTTTTCTGCAAATTATCCCAAGACAGAATTTTGTTTTTTAGGCATAACCAGATGAATAATTTGATTTTGAGAGGTGAATGACCTCTCCACAGCCAAAACATCCACCAATCGACACTGCATGATCTCTATTCTAAAATAAAAGAATGATAAACCAACAAAGCGGAAACCTTTCCCTCCTTAGAAATAAAAGACCAAACCATCTTATCAGGATTTGTACTCAAAGAAATATCTCCTTGATAAAGATTAGAAACATACTCATCCCATTCCTCCGCAAGAAGACCAGATAACCCTAAGTCAAAAGAAAGAGCCCATCTCATGTTTTCGCTTCCCAACTGGAGCTGTTTAAAGACATGAAATTTTTTAAGATGAAGTTCCAAAACAAGCTCCCTGGATAATTCAAACTTACCTTCCATGTGGCATATATGGTCAATTCCCAGAAATATTTGGATACCCCTCCCAACTTACGAGCTTAAATCCTTACCGATGATAGGAATACAATATAAAAAACTATTCCAGACAACCAATCGAGCATTCATATTCACAACATTTCCCTTGAACTAGTGGATCGGATCCAAACCTTTTAAGTACTTAGCTTTTATGAGCTTACCCCATAAACCATAGATGAACAGACAACACCACAACAATTTGGCACATAAAGAGAGATTGGACTTTTCCATATGCTTTATCCCACAACCCCCCAAAACACGAGGCATTGACAAACTTTGTCAGGAAGACAGGTGGAATTTAGAAGCTCTAATATAGCTCTAATTCGGGAAATAATAGAAGCTGGAATCTTGAACAATGAAAACCGATAAACAAGAATCCCTTGTAGAACCGACGAAATCAAAATGAGTCTTCCACCTAGGGAGAGATAACGATAAGTCCAATTATTAATTCTGCGTTGAAATCTTTTTAAAATCCAATCCCAGCCCTTTTTGCGGTAGCCACTGGGTTTCAAATGAAATCCTAGATAGGAAAGACCATCCTCTAATTTATCAACTCTGAAATGAAAAAATATTGACTATAAAATATTTCAAAGTTTGATCCCTACAAAGACAAATAAAAGAGGATTTTTTCTCGCTCACCTCTAAACCCGAAGCCTTACAAAAACACTTTAAAATACTCTGTAAGAAGCTCCACTCATCTTTAGATGCTCCACCAGCAATAAATACATCATTGATGAACATAAGATGAGAGATGAAAACCTCTCTCTAAATGTTAATCCCTGAGAACTTCTTTTGAACCCTTGCCCAACGAATAAGAAGACTTAGTCCTTCAATAGCTAGGATAAACAAATAGGGAGAAAGCGGACATCCCTACCTTAATCCTCTATTGCCTTTAAAGAAAACCTACAGAACACCATTAATAAGCACAACATAGCTAACAAAAGTAATGCAACCCATAATCCATTTGTCAATATCATGGAAAAGCCCAATCTAATTAAGAATTAGTCTTATAAAAGAATAGTCCAATCTATAATGAGCTTTATGAAGATCCAATTTTAGAAAAAAAGCATTATTCTTTTGCCTTTTTACAGTATGAAGACATTCTTGGACAATCCCCATAACATCAATAATTTTCCAACCTGGTAAAAAGGAAAATTGCTCTTCTGAATTATACACGGTTAATGTACTCAAATCATAATATAAAGAAAATAATTACATATACATTAAGCACTTAGAATATTCAACTTATATTACTAATATATGTCTCATTTCTTACTCCGGAAAAAATAATCCTAATCTTTTTTTTTAATTTCTTATCATTATGTTGAATGAGTCATCATCATTAATTGTAAGTTTTTTCATGCATCTTGGATTTTGTTGAATGAGTCATCATCATTCTTTCTTCTTATTTTTTAATAAAAAGTGGAAAACCTTTTCATTATGGAAAAACGTTGTGCACAACCATTCACTACAAAACACTTGGGATTTGTTTATTTTCTGCTTTCACCATGATTATGAAGGATGCAATTAAAACTACTATAGATTTACAAAAAAAGTTGGTTTTCTTTCTATGATTCACCATTCTAGAGGAGGGATAGACCCTGATAAACTAAAAGCTAGGCACTATACAAAAAAACATCATCATAAAAAATATGGGCTGGCATGTCTACTACTTTTCTTTCCTTCCATGCCAGGAGTTGGATTTGAAACTGAGACCTCTTCCATTGGTTTCACTCCAAAGGTTGTATTCTCAAGATTGTGGTTTCCTTGGGTCGAATTGATCACCTTCAAAACATCTTCTGGAATCCTGTCCATTTCTCCAATCAATTCTTGAATGTCCCTTTCTAGATCATCAATTCTCGAATCTTGACAAGAGAGATGATGAATAACATATCCAATATTAGTAGAGAGTTCCTTATTTTTCTTAATTCCACCACAGATCGCCTTATAAACTCATCGCAAATGTATTTTAAAATCCTTGAACCCTGCCTTAAGGCTGTGAATGCCTGCATTCCAACCTCTCTCTGCGTTCTTCTCCAGATCCATCTGAGAAGAATCTCACATCGACCACGAAAGGTCAAAACAATAAATTATTCACTAGCCATGTCTTTGCCTCCGAATTGGAATGAGAACCTTTGTTCATCGCTCAAGAAGATATCCATCTCTGTGTCCATTTCACATGCAGGAGCGTTGGGGATGAAGGACGAGAGTAAAGACTGAGTCCATTCAACATAAAAATTCTAAATTTCGATCACGTGGCTATGAACATGCATCCTTCTACATATGCAGGAGTAATTACAGAGAATTGGGAGGGGAAGCAAGGGGCCCACGAAAAATACTGATGCCTTAGCCTCTCACAAAAGAAGAAGGTCAAGGAATGGTATGAAAATTGAGTTCACCACTGGCATAGATCACTAAAACTACATCTAAAAGTGATCCCTTATTTGCAAGAAAGCCAACATCCCCATTATCTCCCCAAAGGATATGAAAGAGATGATTTTTATTTTGGAAGAGAATTGGGAGATCCTTTGATGGATTCTTTTACATCTGATGTTTCCCTTTTTGTTTCTGGTTTGCATCTTTTGGATGACCTGCCTTGAGTCACCTATTATAACTATTATATTAATGCCTAACTTGGCTATGATTTCTAACCCAAGCAAAAGAGTGAACTATGTTTCCTCTGGGATCAAAGATAATCCCTCTCGCACCTTCCTCCCCCGGGTTTCCCTTAGAAGCTTCATCGAAGAAGAAGGAATGTGAGTGAAGGTTCTCCCTCCATTTCCGAAATTCGTTTCTTTTGAGTCTTATTTCCCATTCCTCCTTAACTTTTATTTGATTTTTGGACTGAAGTGAGCTCTGAATAAAAAATTCTTTACACCATCATGCCTCATGAATTTTTAAAGGTTCTGAATCTGGGTAGGAGATTTGCTTGTTCCCCTAACTCTCTAAAATCATATTCATAGCTTTCAATGCAACTCTAGAGGGATTTTCCTTTTTTCCTTCGAAGATAATATTTTTTCTTGCGAGCCAAATTTGCCAACTGATATTTTTGGGAACTAATTCCCACAATTTATGAAGAGTGGGTTTTTTTCCTAGATTTCCTGGGAAGAAAATTTTCCAATTAACATTCATATCCTGTATTTTACTCAGTGTACCAATATTGTTTTCCAACTTGTCCAGGACTATATCCTAGACCTCTCTATCAAAATCATAATCTCTAATTTACCTCATTCTAATAAATGCTAGTATTTGGTTATTAATTTACTCTAATCAATGTTAGTATCCAAAGTCGATTCCTCCAGAAAATTCCTTCTCTTTAGTTTTTATCTGGTCTAGTTTTTCCTTGGTGGATGAGCACGGGAATGGAGACAAGTAGCTTGTAAATGTCCTGAAATATGACACATCCTGCACTTAAATGTTGTATTCTCATAATTTAAGACCTGTGTGTATTTAAAACTTTTTCAGCTAAGAATCATTTTGTTTGAAACACCCTTAATAAGCTATTTCTCAACATACATGTATACAACATATGTACATAAACCCAATACAACTCTCTTAAGATTCGATTTTATGTAGCTTCCCAAAGTATTCCCAATATCATAAAAAATAGATAACTTCAAAAAATGTAAAGGAAATTTTGGAAAAACAAACCCGAACTTTCATTTTAATAATGACAATTTTAAAATTAAAATAGAGAAACAAAGGCTGATAAAAAATTATACGTCCCAAAATCAAGGACCCTCCTCAAACATTTGCTGATAATGAGCATAATTATAAATGTGAAAAATTAAAAACATTCAAAATACAAACAAATTTCACATTTGTTTGGCCCAATTGTGTGAATCCACTACAAACAAATTTCACGATTGTTTGGCCCAATTGTGTGAATCCAATAAAACAATGTCGATATAAAAAGCCAATATCCATTGAATATGAAAAAACCACATATTTTCATATAACAAATGTAAATATGTGATTTTTAGTATTATAATCTACACCATTTACACCTATTCAATATACACTATAAACATGAAAATATTTTAAATCCATTAAAAAGATAAATTTATTTTTCATTACAACTCTAAATGGCATCCCAATACCCACCCATCTTCTATATAATTGTAGTGCCAAGATGAAGCTTAATTATTTGCAATTATGATAATAAACTGGTGGCAATAGGAATCCACAAACTCTTATTCAATTTATGTTTAAATTCACTATATAATGGTTAGAATTCATCTGCATATAACATTTCCCCCTAATATATTTATTTGAACTTTATTGATTTTTTCTATAGTTAATATATATTTTATAAGATATTATATTTTAAGAAAAAAAATAAAATTAGTTTGTAAAATTATTCTATATATATTGAATGGTGGTTTATCATGGAAGCCCAGTTTACATCATGGATGGATGAAAAATATCTCTTATACTTGCTTGGAAAGTATACATGAATGGGCCACAACAACTCTCGAGAAGACCAATCACGACAAACCGCTCACCAACCTAATATTTCATTACATACAAAAACTCCCAAATAGTAAATGTACTCGACAAGATTCGAACCCAAATGAAAAGTACAACAATCAAATCTCTCAACCACACAAACTATGCCCCATAAACATATAGATATATGTAACGAAAACATTAGTCTTTAAAACTTAAAACTTAAAATATAATAAATTAATTAAAATAAAATATATTCAAAATAAAAAATATATTTGAATAATTTGTTTTGCAAAAACTTCCTTTATCAATCACCATGATAAAAGCATGAGACCATATAGTCCAACCTCCCACACATAGTGGAAGTCTCAAAATGTAGGTCACACCACCCACTTACAAGCGTTGCCATCTACAATGCTAAAATTCCTAGTTGGTGTCGTATATCCTTTAATCCATCAATTTGTGGTATATCCTTTAATCCATCAAATTCTAGATGGGACAAGGATTATAGAATATTTAAAAGTATGGCCACAAGAATTCGAGAATATTTATAAAGTATGATAAATCTCTCTAAGTGGATATGCTTCGTTGCTTTTGGGGATTGGTCAATGCTCTTGAATTTTGCAGCCAAATTTGTCCAGACACATGTGTCCATATTTGCGGTATATTATTTTTCCATGGTAGTGATGTCTTTGGTTTTTTAAGTTTAAATTGTACCTTAAATTGGATTTAATTATGAGTTTGGCATGTCAAGTTTTAAATTAATGTTTCTTTAGCGTGGTGTACACAAGTTTAGATATGAAAATGTTTTGGTAAGAAAATAGTGTGAAAGGAGTAATAATTTGTTATACAATTATATAGTTATCACATCAAACTATGTAGCTGATTTAGACAAGGAAGTAAATGAATGAAAATATGATTAAGAGTTATAGTGCTAGGAGATAAACATACATTTACTTTATTAAAATTACTTTTGAAAAATTTATTAAGTATATTGAGACAAAATTTGATTGTAAAGTTGAATCTAAATCATTGCCTATAGGTTGTAGACAGGAAAAAAGTGTTGCAAAGTGACAATGTTCGTTGGACTTTTTAGGATTGAATGTTAAAATAAGATGGATTGGATAAGAGGGGTAATGAGAAAAGAGTGTGGAAGGAGTAAGAATTTGTTATACAATTATAGAGTTATCACATCATACTATGTAGCTGATTTAGACAAGGAAGTAAATGAATGAAGATATGATTTAAGAGTTATAGTGTTAGGAGATAAAATACATTTACTTTATTAAAATTACTTTCAAAAAAATTATTAAGTACATTGAGACAAAATTTGATTGATAAGTTGAATCTAAATCATTGCCTATAGGTCGTAGACAGAAAAAAAGTGTTGCAAAGTGACAATGTTCGTTGGACTTTTTAGGATTGAATGTTAAAATAAGATGGATGGATGAGAGGGGTAATGAGAAAAGAGTGGGGAAGGAGTAAGAGTTTGTTATACAATTATAGAGTTATCACATCATACTATGTAGCTGATTTAGACAAGGAAGTAAATGAAGACATGATTAAGAGTTTTAGTGTTAGGAGACAAAATACATTTACTTTATTAAAATTACTTTCGAAAAAATTATTAAGTACATTGAGACAAAATTTGATTGTTAAGTTGAATCTAAATCATTGTCTATAGGTCGTAGACAGGAAAAAGTTGTATTTGATAGAAAAATGGATAGTTTCAAATCAAAGAATAGAAACAAACAAATTTGCTTGATAGCAATCTTATTGGTCAATATAAAATTACAAAGGTTAATGAAAAAAAGACAACCGCTTGATAAATTTTTTATTAATCAACATAAAATTACAAAGTATAGTGAAGTGAAACTCTATAACAAAACTTGGATCTTCTCCAAATTCCTTTATTAGATCATAAATGCATTCATTGATATGATGTTCAAAATGTATAGTAAGAAAAGTGGTAATGTGCCAAACTTAGCATTACTTGAGATTTTAACTGAAATCAATTTGGATGGTGAAGAATTTAGTTTTAAGAACATTAGTCATATCCTTGAAATCCATGGAAATAATTGGAATTTTGTGCATGTGGGTGAATACCATATACATGCATGCTTCCATCACAAAAGCACATTTTGAAACTAGTGATTCCAAACCCAAGTTAAATTTGCTTATGATACTAAAATAGAGAAAATGAAAGCCCTAGACAAACCAAACATTACCATTATAGGAATCTATGGAAATTCTAAATACCCATGCTTTACTGAGATGTGTATACTGTTACAATTATAAAATAGTAAATAAATAGATAACCATTAGTAATAGTAATTAATAATATTAAATGGAGTTTATGAAGAGAAGTGTCTCTTCAATATTTGATGGCCAAGCCTTTTTTAAGGAGGTCATATCCATTGTAATCCATCGTCAGTTCATATATTAATCAGTTATTCACTCATATTCTGAAGATGGAACATCTTCCTCCTTAACCCGGATACAGGTTATCTGTAATGAACAAAAATATATATAATAAAGAATCACTGAATAACTATTGTATACTTAATAATAACTATTAAATATCAATATTAATTATTAAATATTAATACATATTGATATTAATAATTAATAAATAGTTATTAGTAAACAATTCTAAAATGACGCATCATTTCATGGATAGTATCCAAAGTTCCTTTACGATTAATATATATATGGTACTCACTTTGTAATCTATCGTCATATCTATTCTATTATCAATTTATATATTATTATGGCTTATTTAATATTCCAAGTCTTTTGGTAATATTATTTGTGTAAGTGAGTAATTATTCACTTCAAGTGGTATCAGAGCCTCATTGGCTAGATCCCAGAATTCGGCCATATTTTTGGCTTTTAGCCATCACCCAGGGTTTCCTTGAATTTTTTGCCTTTGTCCATCTACAGGAAGAAGAAGAAAAAAAAAATTACACGAAGAAGAAAAAAATATATTAAAAAAAAAACATTCCGCTGCAAAATTAAAGAAGTGATAAAAAAAAATTAAAAAAAAATATTTATTATATTAACAAAAGAAAAAGAAAAACGTAAAAAAAAAGAAGAAAAAAAGGAAAAAAAAAAGACAAGAAAAAAAAAAGATAAAAGTAAAAGGAAAAAAAAGAGGGTAAAAGTGAAACCACACCTGGTTTCTTAAAATGGGTTTGAGTTTGAATATAAAAGTGCAAAATAATTACTAGTAAAGAGCAAGTGAGATTTGAACTTAGGTGGGGAAGGTAACAATCATTCCTCCCAACCACCCAATCTACTGACATTTTTACAAACTATTAGAAAAAAAGAAGGAGATATTGATTAAACTTCAAAGAAAACTCAAGAATATGGATTTTAATATTGAAAAGAAGCAAAATTTTCCTATCACCTTACAAAAAAATGTTGAAATATTATTTAGAATTAAAGGGATAGTTGCAGGGAAGGATATCACCATTTCCATCGCACCTGCTGAAAGAAATAATTATATTAGTACTGAATTCGCTAACCATTTAGTGATTCCTGAGTCAAATATAAGGGAAGAGCTAGACTTTTTGGACAAAAAATGAACTGAAATAAGTGGCTTACATCTGAGTGTTGGAGATTATATGGTCACATCGAAATTCATTGTTATTTCCTTATGGACCTTTGACGGTGACATAATTTTGGGTTTACCCTGGATAAAAACATTGGGGACTTTCATCTTAAATGCCGAAAAGAAGTTTCTAACATTTTCTTATAACCGGAAAAGAATCACATTTCAAGATATTACAATGAAGTCAGAAATAGAACCTCCAACATCTGAAGAATTCTAGGATATATCAGAGATGATTTCACAGGGTAATCAGAAGTCTGAACAAAAGAAGCAGAAAGAAGTTAAAAAAATTGTCGCTAGTAAGGATGAAGAAATTACTCGTTTGAAGAATCATAGTCAAGACTTGATTGCACAGATTAAGAAATTAAAAAGGGAAAAAAGATCGCAAGAGGAAATCCAAGAGGAATTCCACCAAAAGGAAGTGGATCTCCAAAATGATTTCAATAAGAAACTATTACAAAAAAATGAAGAAAATTCTCGCTTAAAAATTTTGAATCAAGGGTTGACTGAACAAATAAAAAAATTAAAAAATGAGAAGTTAAAAAATTCCTTAGAGCTATCATCAATTAATAAATCACAAGAATCACAAACAATTAAAGTTTCTACATGTGTTCCACAAACATCTCGAATACCTTATCGTCACCCAAATCACATAAGTTGATACAACCAACATCAAATTAAAGCAGAAACGATGACTAACGCAATAGAGAATTCATCAAAGGCTCAAATTCAAACATCAAAAAAGGGAAGCAATGCAAATCTTGTCAAGGTTCAAAAGAACAATCTTATTGTCACATCGCTACAAGCATCAACAGAAAATGGTTCTGAAAAACAATTACAAAAATCGTTAGAAGCACCAAAAGTTGAATTTCTAGTAAACACTTCACAGGAGATTCGAGTTCCTTATCGTGATCCGAATCACAAGATTCATTATGATAGACGAAAAAATCAAAAGGAAAATTACCAGTATTATTCCTACAAAGAGCAAGGACAAAATCGACAACTCTCGACAATCAATCCGCAAATAATTCTGTTAAGGGTATATCTAGGATGGATGAATTCACAACTAACGCAACATTTCCACACAATGTTTAAAATAAAGCATCGTCTTATTTCGTCAAATGTTGCAACTACCAACACACAATATCATGAGAAAGTGTTACGAGCTAGAACAAGGGATAAAGTCTTCCATAATTGTGCTTTGAGGACAAAGCAATTCTAAGGGAGAGGCAATGTAATGAACAAAAATATATATAATAAAGAATCACTAAATAACTATTATATAATTAATAATAACTATTAAATATCAATATTAATTATTAAATTTTAATACATATTGATATTAATAATTAATAATTAATAATTAATAAATAGTTATTAGTAAACAATTCTAAAATGACGCATCTTTTCATGGATAGTATCCAAAGTGCCTTTACGATTAATATATATATGGCACTCACTTTGTAATCTATCATCATATGTATTCTATCATCAATTTATATATTATTATGGCTTATTTAATATTCCAAGTCTTTTGGTAATATTATTTGTGTAAGTGAATAATTATTCACTTCATTATCTCATTACACTCGGATACAGTGTAACATTGGTATCAGAGAGGTTTCTCCTCCCCTGAGCTTGGATTCGGCTCCTCCTACTTTTGAGCAGGGTTTTGGCTCACCCATCCATGCCTTTCCTTAGTCAACTCTCATCCAATCCACTCACCCATTCACTATCACGATGCAATCCTTCCTCCTCTCCCTCCTCCCACTCTCCCAACCTATCTACTCCACCCTCTGCACACACCTACCTGCCACCTTCATGTCTCTCCCACCTCACACCATCCATCTACCCAACTCATGAGTCTCCTTCCATGCACCACGCCTCCCTCATCCATCTCTACAATGCGACTCTAATCACCCTCATCTCCTACAAACCGCATCCCTTCATGCTGCATGCCCACTCCCATCCATCAGTGCGCCTCTCTCCCCCACTGCTACTCCCGCTCCTGCATTCATGCGACCTATGTGTTATCTCCATGGCTCTCTCCTCCCCAGCCTGCACACTCCCCAAGCTACCGCTCCCTCCCATTGTACCCATTCCCCTCTACTCACCCCTGCGCCCTGATCATCACCGCTTCCCAACGTCGCTCACACTCCGTTGCTTCCACTCCCTCCCTCATGCCCCTCCTCGTTGCTCTCACCACATGCCATTTCTCTAATAACATGCCACAACCCTTGCTCCTCCCTCTTATTGCACCACTCCACTCCTCTACACTCTCCCCCTCCCCCGACACAACCCTCCTGAAACCCCCTAGATCCTTCACCACTGTCCCTTCCACTTCCTTCCCTGCTTTCTCTCATCCACAATCGTTCCCTCTCCATGTAAACCCTTCCCCCAAAAACAAACAAAAAAATTATAATATAATAATAAATTAATAATAAAATTTATTATTATTTTTATAATAAAAATAAATAATAATATAATATAATATTGTTATTATTTTAAATAATAATAATTATAGTTATATTATTATTATTATTACCCATACAAATCAAAATAACATCCAAATACACACCTCTGCAAACGAGGACCAAAGCCATGACGGAATTAAAAGATCAAATTGAGAAATTGGAGAAGGAGATCAAGGCCTTCGCCGCCAACCAAAAAAGATGGAAGGAAGAAATGGAAAATAACAATGCAACACTTAAGAAAGAAATCAAAGATGAAGTTGTTCTAGTATTAGAAAGAAGACTTCATGACAAACTATACATCATGAACGAGAAACAAAAATACTTGGATGACAAAATGAGCGTCATGACGCAAGGCATAAACACCATAACACATAACCTGTAAACCATAACACAGTGACCGTGATACATTAATGGAAGTGTTACAAAAACTAAGGTCTAGTACAAACCATATCAACAACTTAGATATGTTGGACCAGTATGTCAACAAAAATGAGAGCAACAAAGTCGATCAAGACAATAAACAAGACAACAAGACAAAATATCTTAGAGATGACCAAAATAACAATAATATATTTGATAAAAATAAAAATGAGCTCGACCAAGATCACAATAAGATTCAATCTAGTGTTGTTGATAATAATGACGATCAATACAATGAAAAAAGATGGATCCTACAGTATGCAAAGGAATTCAAGTCAAAGAAATAAGATATTTTAGATTCATCTTCTACCTTAACTATTCTACCACCCTAGAGAAACTAAATGTAACACTATCTGCTGACTTCGAGTGTGAGAAGCCTCAGGGGATGTCACTTCTCGTGATAACTCATAAGGATAATAAAAGGAAAACATTACATACTGACATCCTAAGTATCGTGGGACAAGCGATTTCTAAAACAAAGTATGAACATAAACACAATCATGAAAAACTTAAACCAAGAACAAAGATGGCATTAAAATGGTGGATGATGAATATTGCACATCCAATAGACATCTTTTCAGCAATGAAGGACCATAAATATCTTTCATTTTGTAGGCTTGATACGGCCAATCACAAAATATTCCTTGTATTCATGTACATGAAAAATGGGACAACAATAATAAATGAAATTGAGTACAAATTCGAGTTACAAGTGAAGAGAAATTGACAAATTATCGTGCAAAGACCACACACATACCTAATACAAGTTCTAAAAGAAAAGACATAAAGGAAGTAATGACATTGTTTCAAGACAAAACGATAATGAAAAGACGACAACAATAATCTAAGCTTTGAGGACAAAGATTTCCTAAGGGGAAGGCAATGTTACAAATATAAAGTAGTAAATAAATAGATAACCATTCGTAATAGTAATTAATAATATTAAATATAGTTTATGAAGAGAAGTGTCTCTTCAATATTTGATGGCCAAGCCATATTTAAGGTGACCATATCCATTGTAATCAATCATCCATTCATAGATTAATCAATTATCCACTAATATTTTAAAGATGGAACATCTTCCTCCTTAACTCGGATCCAAGCTAGCTTATTACACTCGAATACAATGTAACATATACTATCCATTTGTTGTTTAATTTATTGCCATTTTATTAAACACAAAGGAAAATGAAACTATGAATGAAACAATATGGATGCTACCATATTCTTTTCCAATAGAATTAAAATGTTGGATGGAGTTGTCCAAAAGGAATTTGTATCCCTTCTAATAAGTGCATAATATTTTCTATGGAATACATATGGAATTTTATCATTATCTCCCCTTCCGATGGTCTCATTAGATTGTATTGTCAAAGGATACTCAAAAATTCATGAGGGGGACAATGTAGACCATGTTTGTTTCTATTTGTTTCCATAAGAGTTAAAATACATGAAAAAGGAATAGTTTAAAAAAACTTTTGTATTTCTTCTAGTAAATGCATAGGACCTGCTATGGAATGTCTAAGAGCTTTTACCATTCATCTCCTCCCAACGACTTTGTTGGAATTTATTTTAGACGGTGATATGGAGAGTTCCTTAGGTTACCAAGATTACTATGAGAAAAAAATCTAAGCTTCATTGATATGTGATGCTCAAAAATTCATAAGAGAAAAATGTACACCTCTTATTAAAAATGCAAGTGGTTAATAAGCATGAATTTAAGTTTTTGTTTAAGGTTAACCACTTCAAAAGATAAAAATCCTTTTCATGGAATTTAACCATAAAAAAACTAGTGGGTAAGAAAGGTGGCTTTAACCATCATAGTAAAGGTGCTTTTGAAGGCTTCCATTGAGCGTGAACTAATACACTAATAATTTATAACTATCATGTACATAATGCCCAATCAATGTAAGGAAGTATGGTGCACAAAGATAGCTTATAGGATTAACATTTCTAGACAAAGAAGTTGTATCATGTAAAGTGTTCAATTTATAAAAGAATCTAAAAACAATACATCTATTTTCATAATTTTTGAAGTTCAAAAATCATAATTTTTGAAGTCCAAAAAATGTATTTTGTTCAAATAAACATGGTACCATCTACAAGTTTGAGGCTTTAAGGGCCTCGAACGTTAGAAAATAAAGAAATTAATAAAATTACTTATTTTTGTTTTCCCTATTTCCTTGTTTGGTCAATTTGCTTCATAGAAGCAACCACACTATCATTGATGAACATTTCTTTATGCACAACTTTGAAGCCTCTATAGGCAATAGCATTGCTCAAGATGAAATTACTTGTTGTTTCTTAGAGCTGCTTGGATGTGAATACTTGTGCTTCTATCTGCGATGCTAACTATATAGATTTTGAGATGTTGAATCTTGGATGAAACTATGAGGGCCTTTCCTTGAATGCATTCATTATGATATGGATTACAATCATGTTCATGGTTGTCATTTGGAAAAGAAACACAAAAATCTTACAGAGATATAAATAGAAATAAACTGGGAATTAATTGAACTTGTTAAACTTAAATGTCTTACATGTACCTTTTGTAGATAACAACTCCTATCATACATCAGTACATTAAAACGTGTACCGAAGACAACCTAAAAGGCAATTTTCAACTATTTTAAGGTTTGTTGTCCTATAACTTTGATAACAAATTTTAACTTAAGGACTATTTTGTACATAATGTTTTGCTATTTGATTTTGAAAGGTTGTAGGTACTAAGTACTAGCTTGGCTACTTATGTTGTTCTTGTTTTTTTACGAAGTTTGAGCCTTGAAGATAACTTGCACTTGATATTTTGAATTTTGGCTTTGTAGGATCGAGATATTGTTAAATTGTAGTAGATGATGTCATTATTTTATTTTTCCTCTTATATATAGATATTTTAATAATTTTAATAATTAAAATACTATGATTTTGTTTAAATTAAAAACAACAATAAATTCACATTATAATATAATATAAACATGGAGAAGAACAATATTACAAGACACACCATCATATAAAAACCTAGAAGCATAATGACAAATTGCCAATCATACATGGGCATTTATAAAAGGCTTAAATGCAGTGTCTAAAAATCAAATCAAATCAAGGTATGCATTAAAGAAAATATTTGAAAGATGCATGATATAAGGAAAGAAGAAAATATGTTTATATCCAAAATGTGTACGATAAACATAGTATTACTAATATTTTAGGCACTCAACATGTTTATATATAAATATTTTATAAATACACAATAGCATGATAAAAAGCATTATATTTGCATATTAACCTTTGAACTTCAAACCATATCTACAATTAAAGGGTAAATTTAAACTATGAGTTGTATGAGTCGTGAATTTAAGCCCTAGATATTGTGGTCACATTATATTATTGTTCTTGATCTTCTCGATTAAATTGTGTTAAAGTTGAGAATGATTGATGTGTTTCGGGTGGACCTTCCACTCATATTTAAGATCCAGTAAAAGCTTGAAAGATGAAGAATGGATCATAAAGCTAGTGGTTAATAAGTATGGAATTTAACAAAAAGTAGTGGTTGAGAAATGTTTATAACCATTACAATATAGGTGCTTTTGAAGGTTTTCATTGGGCATGAAATAATACATTAAGAATCTATAACCATCGTCTATATAGTGCCCAATCGATTCAAGGAAGTACGATGAACAAAGATTTATTATAACATCAAGATCTTTAAACAAAGAAGTTGTATCATGTAAATCCTTCAAGTTATAATAGAATTTAGAAACAATAAATCTATTCTTGTCATTCTCACAGTCCAAAAAAATGCACAATCACCATTCAATTCAAATAAACATTGTACATTTACAAGTCTGAGTCTTAAAGGGCCTGCCGAGACTTAGAACATGAACAAACAAAGAAAAATACTTTCACACTATATTCTTGCTCTATCCATTTGCTTGTTTGATCAATTTGTTTCATAGAAAGCTCACTACCATTCTACAACATTCCTTTATGCACAAATTTGAAGCCTCTATAAGCAATAGCATTGCTCAAATGAAATTACTTGTTCTTTCTTAGATATGCTTGGATGTGAAGACTTGTGCTTCTATCTGAGATGTTAAATATATAAATTTTGAGATGTCGATTTGTGGATGAAACTATGAGGGCCTTCCCTTGAATGCATTCACTATGATTTGAATTACAAACATTTCTATGGCCTTGGTATCATTTGGACAAGTAACACAATAACCTTAGAGAGATATAAATAGAAATAAATAAGGCATTAATTGAACTCAATAACCTTAAATGCCTTACATGTACCTTTTGTAGATAACAACTCTTGTGAGACATTGGTGCATTAAAACGTGTAGCGAAGTGTTGAGGCCTGGAAAATCCCAGGAAACAACAGTAGGGATTATCCCCAATAAATGTTCCCAATCAGCTCGTTATTGTTTGGTATGGGGAATCCGTCTGGTTTGCGGTTTGGCTACCGTAGGTCAAGTAATGGTTAACTTGTTTTACCGGTTGTAGCTCGGTCCATTGTTTAAGTGTATTTTTTTAGTTTTATGTTTATGTATGACATGCAAGTGCCTAACTAAGTGCAATCGATAGAGATAATGAAGTGTGTCACAATGTGATGCGCAGGTTCTTACCTCTTGTCTTACGTCTTTCACTTCTCAATCATAAACAAAGAAATGCTAACTAAATCTACCTAACCTATCCCTAGGGAGCAATACTGTAATTAATAATGAGTAATGTACTGTATAACATGCATTTAGAATACTACAGATAGCTGTTCATATTTCAGAATACATGAATATAAGTAGTCAGGTAAACAAAGAGATAGTTCATTGTCTATTAGAACATTCATTACTTAGATATGATGTGGAAATTTCACAAAAATAAACAGGAACACATTCATAACATGAAATAATTCATGAGTTAGAAGGATCTCAGAGTTCATAGAAATAAGCTGAAACAGAAGTAGTTTACATTCAACCAGTCTATGGCAAGCATTTGAAACTCCACAGTGCTTTCTCTAGTCGAAAATATAAACTCTTTATTATAAGATGAAATAGTTCTTCTTACAATAACATTGCACAAAGACAGAATGAAAAAAGGTCCCCTCTTACATCTGACTCACCTATATTTATACAAACAATAAAACTCTTGAACAACCCTCTTTGCCCTTTGGGCTTCCCCTAACCTTTCCTTAACAAAATTTTGTCCTTTAGCGTATATACTTAGAAAAATATAAATACAACATATTACATAATTAATCAATCGTTTGAAATAGCACAACTAGGATGGTCCAACTTGATCATTCATAAATTTCTTCCACACATTTGCATTTGATGCTATATTTTCAAAACCAGTCTTCTACTTCATGTGCTAACTTGTGAACTTCTTCCTACCTTTTCTTTGTTGCCTCTTCTTCTTTCCTTTTAAGTTGCTCAGCAACTTTGCCCTTTCCGCCAACAGTAGTTATCTTTTGTTTGAATCTCCTCCTCAAAGCAGTCATGTTTTGAGCACTCAGAAAAACTTCCTCATCCTTGTCCCAAAAATCAGCATACTCAAAGTGAACCCCTACTGCTGCACAATACTCAGCTACCTTCTTCTCAGAGTCATTTCCATGATAAATTTTTTCACCAAAGTGAACATACTCTAATTGCTTCACGAGTTCTACTGCGGTCTTTACTCTTGAAAACTTATAAATTCCTACATAAAAGGGAACTGGAGGATATACAGCTTTTTTTTGCTCAAATAGGAAGTTACCCACTCCGTCAATGTACAACTGTCTTACGACTTCTTTATGAATCATGTAGTCTGTAGCATATCTAGGTAGAAGGGAACACTAGTAGAAAATGAGGAATTAGCTACTACGTGACTAAAAATTCTAGTCACCACATGTTTTTCAAGTGATTTACTACTAAATATGAGCAATTTTGATTGACCCAACTATAAACGACTAATTTAGTCACCAATTAACAAATATGACTAGATAATAAGTGATAGAGTTAAAAATGACTAACATAAATGACTAATTTAGTCACGGCATAAAAAATGACTAGCTACTAAGAATATGAATTAGTCATTTATGTTAGTCATTTTTAATTGTGTCATGGAAAATTGCAATTGTGACAATGAAGTGTAAAATTTGTAAATTGTCTACCTTCTATTAGTAATATTGGTGCCATGTACCTCGATCTTCAGATATCCAACAAAGAAATTGCGCGAATTTTCTCTTGACCATCTTTATCCCTACTGCACCATTGAAGCAAACCGTTAAGAACATGCCAAAGGAAAATTAGGTTCCTACAATTACAAATTAGGTATAGCTAGAACCAATACCATATCGATACCTGGAAGCATCATAGCTAGTTGTTGATCCTTTAATGTAAGAGTCTCAAGTCTCATACTGAGGTGATTTTCTAACATCACTATAACTATCGTGATATGTGATCGTTGAACTAGTTGCACCAGTGGACGTAGCTTCACTAGGCTCAGTTCCTTTAAACATCGTAACAGTTCATCCAACAATAATTGAACCGGTGGAAGCACCAAGAACAATATTTTAACCAATTAAAGACTCAATTATAATTAAACTAGGGTGCTGACCCAGAACTAGTCTCATATCCATATGTAGTAAAGGTAGAGGCCCGACCCCATTTCGGATTTTTAGGTAAATATTTTTATTCCTCAACCTCTTACAGGCATGACCTCGCAAAATATGATATGTGTCATGCAGTGATGACCCCTCCTTATCACTATCAAGTTAAACCTCATTTATGCATTACTAGCGAGGTAAATTTTGCATCTAACGTCACCACCCACTTGATTCACGATGTGCACAACTCTTCTCGGCTAATGAACTCGATCCAAGTTTATTATATATACTACTATAACCAAAAAATACCATTAAAACAAATATTATATAACAATAAAACAAATTTTAAATTTATTTAAAACACAAATTATTATATTTATATAAAACACAAATTAATTAAATTTTATATTAATCCTAATAATAATTATTAAAAACAAAATGTAAAACATTTTTATTTGAGAGTTTGAGTGAACTAAGGCTTATTCTTTTTCATCTATGGATGAGGATGAGACAAGTGTACTGTCGAGATTGATTCTATGGTAGTGGTTCAAAATTTGAAATAACAATTATAATATATATATATATATATATATATATATATAATAAGTGGTACCTAGGTTGTGACTGGATAACTCTAGAAATACAAGAATAATAGGAAGAATGTGAAGATAACATGTAATTAAGCATAAATAACTAAAAAAATACAAAGAATAAAAAAAAATTCTAACATATCTTCCATTTTATAACTATCTCTTAACCTTAACCATGTCCCATGCCCTATCCCCATCCAACCACAAACTATGTACTAGCCTTATCAATTTAGAAGTCTACACACATACAAGACAATAAAGTCTAGACTCTAACACACACACCACAAGAAACAGACCACAGCCAAATACGAACACACAGACAAGAGACAGATGAGCAGCCAAATATATATCTTAAATGGTCAAATTTATCACTTCTTATAAAGAAATACATCCAGCCAGTTCATATAGTTCAGAGGCGGTGAGATTTGAGAGCACAAAATGTTGATTCACATATGGAAACAGAAGCAGATCGCAGGGAAGCCCTGGCCGATGGGTTGGTGTGTTCGATTTTAGATAAGCTTGCAGTTCGGATATTGTGAGAATGAGGATTGTTTGCAAAAGATGGAATTATCTGTTATTTGTGGGCGATTCCTTAGTAAAGAATCTATCCATATTTTTCAGTCAATTCCATCTCTGGATTTTTTTATTCAACTTGGTCGTGACTTCTGAGATCCGTAAATATGGGTCATAGAATTGGGAGACAATGGTTCAACATTTACAAATCCCATTGGCCTAATGACCAAATCCTTGTGGATGCATGCCAGAGCATTTGATGCTCTCATAGACAAGGAGAGAGATTAGATCTTTCCAAATCCTCGAGGCATGCACTATCCTACTGGGTGAAAATAATGCTGATGAGTTTCGACAACGAAGTGGGAATTCAATGGTGCTGAAAATTTATGATTTGGAGTCCAATGTTTAGACCAAGGTTTCCATGAATGTTCCCTGCTTCATTCAACCTCATGGAAAAGGTCTATGTTCCAAAGGAAACATTTACTGGGTAATCAAATGGAATGCCATATATTTCATGGTAGCATTCACTATTGCAGAGAGAAGTTGGATAGAAATTATACTGCCAAAGGATTGCACAAAAGTCTGCTATGACCCAACATCTCTTTATTTAAGTGGATGCCATGGGAGAGTGGTGTTAATACAAAAGGGAGAGAAATCTGGCTATATGCACATGTGGAGGTTAAATGAAGGCCAAGGCACTGTAGAATGGTGTGAAGTCCATGATATAGGCATCCCATAACGCAATAAATTTTATTAGGTGGTAGCCAACAATAGGTGGGAAATGATGGTTGATGGGGAGGAGAAAATATATTTGTGCAACCTAGAGTGAAAATTGACCAAGAAAGTTTCATTACGTGGGCGGCTTGGCATATCGGGAGGATCCTCTCTACAGTTTCGCTCAGCTTCGAATCCAACAATGTTTGGTGGTCTTAGGTACTGAGGAGTTTTTAATCAAATAATTGATCTCTCATCAAACAAAGGTACCTGCATTTCACACTAATTCACTCATAGGACCGGGGTTTTTAATCAATCCTTTAATGTTATGAAATTGATCTTTGATGTATGAAAAGCTTTTAAATGTGTTCAATAAATCGTAATACTTTCAAGGTGCTTCTTTTTCAAGCAGAAACCAGTGTCGTATTATGCTTCCTTTTCTAGGGAATGTCAATTTTTTTATATTTCAAGTCGTGTTGATTTTATTATACTTTCGATAGCAAAGGCCAGGATGAAAACCTCCTCTTCTCCTTCATTCTCTGGTGTTCCTCCTCCACTTTCTGGTGTCCCTCCTCCATTGAAAGCCACACTTTCAGGATGCCCTTGGAAAAATGGCCCAACCCTAAATCCAAATTCAACTTTCTGCAACCCTCTTTTCGCTATCTCAAAAATTGTAGCTTTCCTCTGGTGACCACCTCCTTTTGATTTAGAGATGGCCTTCTCAACTGCCTCCTTCTTTGCTAAAGAAATCCTAAGAAATTTAATACTATCCCTATTCTCCTCTGTTAAACTTATAACACTATTCTCTAACTCTTTTTTCCCCTCCTGTTATTTTGCTTATAATCCCTAAACATTGCCTCTGCTGACTCAGCAAGCTCCAACACAGTCCTTTCCCTGGCATAAATAACTAAAAAAATACAAAGAATAAAAAAAATAACTAAAAAAATGTCTAACCTATCTTCCATTTTATAACTATCTCTTAACCTTAACCATGTCCCATGCCCTATCCCCATCCAACCACAAACTATGTACTAGCCTTATCAATTTAGTAGTCTACACACATACAAGACAATAAAGTCTAGACTCTAACACACACACCACAAGAAACAGACCACAGCCAAATACGGACACACAGAAAAGAGACAGACGAGCAGCCAAATATATATCTTAAATGGTCAAATTTATCACTTCTTATAAAGAAATACATCCAGCCAGTTCATATAGTTCAGAGGCGGTGAGATTTGAGAGCACAAAATGTTGATTCACATATGGAAACAGAAGCTGATCGCAGGGAAGCCCTGGCCAATGGGTTGGTGTGTTCGATTTTAGATAAGCTTCCAGTTCAGATATTGTGAGAATGAGGATTGTTTACAAAAGATGGAATTCTCTGTTATTTGTGGGCGATTCCTTAGTAAAGAATCTATCCATATTTTTCAGTCAATTCCATCTCTGGATTTTTTTATTCAACTTGGTCGTGACTTCTGAGATCCGTAAATGTGGGTCATAGAATTGGGAGACAATGGTTCAACATTTACAAATCCCGTTGGCCTAATGACCAAATCCTTGTGGATGCATGCCAGAGCATTTGATGCTCTCATAGACGAGGAGAGAGATTAGATCTTTCCAAATCCTCGAGGCATGCACTATCCTGCTGGGTGAAAATAACGCTGATGAGTTTCGACAACGAAGTGGGAATTCAATGGTGCTGAAAATTTATGATTCGGAGTCCAATGTTTAGACCAAGGTTTCCATGAATGTTCCCTGCTTCATTCAACCTCATGGAAAAGGTCTATGTTCCAAAGGAAACATTTACTGGGTAATCAAATGGAATGCCATATATTTCATGGTAGCATTCACTATTGCAGAGAGAAGTTGGATAGAAATTATACTGCCACAGGATTGCACAAAAGTCTGCTATGACCCAACATCTCTTTATTTAAGTGGATGCCATGGGAGAGTGGTGTTAATACAAAAGGGAGAGAAATCTGGCTATATGCACATGTGGAGGTTAAATGAAGGCCAAGGCACTGTAGAATGGTGTGAAGTCCATGATATAGGCATCCCATAACGCAATACATTTTATTAGGTGGTAGCCAACAACAAGTGGGAAATGATGGTTGATGGGGAGGAGAAAATATATTTGTGCAACCTAGAGTGAAAATTGACCAAGAAAGTTTCATTACGTGGGCGGCTTGGCATATTGGGAGGATCCTCTCTACAGTTTCGCTCAGCTTCGAATCCAACAATGTTTGGTGGCCTTAGGTACTGAGGAGTTTTTAATCAAATAATTGATCTCTCATCAAACAAAGGTACCTGCATTTCACACTAATTCACTCATAGGACCGGGGTTTTTAATCAATCCTTTAATGTTATGAAATCGATCTTTGATGTATGAAAAGCTTTTAAATGTGTTCAATAAATGGTAATACTTTCAAGGTGCTTCTTTTTCAAGCAGAAACCAGTGTCGTATTATGCTTCCTTTTCTAGGGAATGTCACAATTTTGTTATTTCAAGTCGTGTTGATTTTATTATACTTTTGATAGCAAAGGCCAGGATGAAAACCTCCTCTTCTCCTTCATTCTCTGGTGTTCCTCCTCCACTTTCTGGTGTCCCTCCTCCATTTAAAGCCACACTTTCAGGATCCCCTTGGAAAAATGGCCCAACCCTAAATCCAAATTCAACTTTCTGCAACCCTCTTTTCGCTATCTCAAAAATTGTAGCTTTCCTCTGGTCACCACCTCCTTTTGATTTAGAGATGGCCTTCTCAACTGCCTCCTTCTTTCCTAAAGAAATCCTAAGAAATTTAATACTATCCCTATTCTCCTCTATTAAACTTATAACACTATTCTCTAACTCTTTTTTTTACTCCTGTTATTTTGCTTATAATCCCTAAACATTGCCTCTGCTGACTCAGCAAGCTCCAACACAGTCCTTTCCTTGGCATAAATAACTAAAAAAATACAAAGAATAAAAAAAAAACTAAAAAAATACAAAGAATAAAAAAAATGTCTAACCTATCTTCCATTTTATAACTATCTCTTAACCTTAACCATGTCCCATGCCCTATCCCCATCCAACCACAAAATATGTACTAGCCTTATCAATTTAGTAGTCTACACACATACAAGACAATAAAGTCTAGACTCTAACACACACACCACAAGAAACAGACCACAGCCAAATACGGACACACAGACAAGAGACAGACGAGCAGCCAAATATATATCTTAAATGGTCAAATTTATCACTTCTTATAAAGAAATACATCCAGCCAGTTCATATAGTTCAGAGGTGGCGAGATTTGAGAGCACAAAATGTTGATTCACATATGGAAACAGAAGCAGATCGCAGGGAAGCCCTGGCCGATGGGTTGGTGTGTTCGATTTTAGATAAGCTTCCAGTTCGGATATTGTGAGAATGAGGATTGTTTGCAAAAGATGGAATTCTCTGTTATTTGTGGGCGATTCCTTAGTAAAGAATCTATCCATATTTTTCAGTCAATTCCATCTCTGGATTTTTTTATTCAAATTGGTCGTGACTTCTGAGATCCGTAAATGTGGGTCATAGAATTGGGAGAAAATGGTTCAACATTTACAAATCCCGTTGGCCTAATGACCAAATCCTTGTGGATGCATGCCAGAGCATTTGATGCTCTCATAGACGAGGAGAGAGATTAGATCTTTCCAAATCCTCGAGGCATGCACTATCCTGTTGGGTGAAAATAATGCTGATGAGTTTCGACAACGAAGTGGGAGTTCAATGGTGCTGAAAATTTATGATTTGGAGTCCAATGTTTAGACCAAGGTTTCCATGAATGTTCCTTGCTTCATTCAACCTCATGGAAAAGGTCTATGTTCCAAAGGAAACATTTATTGGGTAATCAAATGGAATGCCATATATTTCATGGTAGCATTCACTATTGCAGAGAGAAGTTGGATAGAAATTATATTGCCAGAGGATTGCACAAAAGTCTGCTATGACCCAACATCTCTTTATTTAAGTGGATGCCATGGGAGAGTGGTGTTAATACAAAAGGGAGAGAAATCTGGCTATATGCGCATGTGGAGGTTAAATGAAGGCCAAGGCACTGTAGAATGGTGTGAAGTCCATGATATAGGCATCCCATAACGCAATACATTTTATTAGGTGGTAGCCAACAACAGGTGGGCAATGATGGTTGATGGGGAGGAGAAAATATATTTGTGCAACCTAGAGTGAAAATTGACCAAGAAATTTTCATTATGTGGGCGGCTTGGCATATCGGGAGGATCCTCTCTACAGTTTCGCTCAGCTTCGAATCCAACAATGTTTGGTGGCCTTAGGTACTGAGGAGTTTTTAATCAAATAATTGATCTCTCATCAAACAAAGGTACCTGCATTTCACACTAATTCACTCATAGGACCGGGGTTTTTAATCAATCCTTTAATGTTATGAAATTGATCTTTGATGTATGAAAAGCTTTTAAATGTGTTCAATAAATGGTAATACTTTCAAGGTGCTTCTTTTTCAAGTAGAAACCAGTGTCGTATTATGCTTCCTTTTCTAGGGAATGTCACAATTTTGTTATTTCAAGTCGTGTTGATTTTATTATACTTTTGATAGCAAAGGCCAGGATGAAAACCTCCTCTTCTTCTTCATTCTCTGGTGTTCCTCCTCCACTTTCTGGTGTCCCTCCTCCATTGAAAGCCACACTTTCAGGATCCCCTTGGAAAAATGGCCCAACCCTAAATCCAAATTCAACTTTCTGCAACCCTCTTTTCGCTATCTCAAAAATTGCAGCTTTCCTCTGGTCACCACCTCCTTTTGATTTAGAGATGGCCTTCTCAACTGCCTCCTTCTTTGCTAAAGAAATCCTAAGAAATTTAATACTATCCCTATTCTCTTCTGTTAAACTTATAACACTATTCTCTAACTCTTTTTTTCCCTCCTGTTATTTTGCTTATAATCCCTAAACATTGCCTCTGTTGACTCAGCAAGCTCCAACACAGTCCTTTCCTCGGCTAAGGAGGCCTACAGATGCCCATCCATTTCCAGATCTTCATGGAGATTATTTGAAAACTCATTTTGGTCTTCGCAAGATGATTTGGGGTTGTCTGAAACAGATTATGTTGTTTGCAAATTCCGTGAGTTTTGAATCTTTGATCATTAATCATCTTCATTATTCTCTCGAGTAATTCATGATCTTTAGAAATGAAAATTGCTCAGAAAATATGCGTTTCTCAAAATCATCAGATAATCTAAGTTCCAAACCATTGACCTTGCCTGTTGTTTATCGGGCAAATTCCCTCAAGAATTTAATTTTCTCTCTCAAGCTCGTCCTTCTACTTTGAAATTTGATCGAACTTATGAGCAAGCTCTTCCTTTTCTTTGAGAGCTTCGTCCCTTTGCTTAATTGCATCACTTTCCATTATATCAATTCATTTCAACATGCAACACCTGCAACATAATTTATCTATTATCCATCCAAATTGGTACACAACAAGGGAGTTTTGCACAAAGGTAGAGTTGATTTTTGGTAGGGAAACATATACCTTCGTAAGTTATTGCCATTTCTATTATAAACAGATTTTTTGATTTCCATCTACCAGTCAAATGCAACACAAGTAAAAAAATATAAAACCGCAAGAAGCAAATTAAATAATCCTTTAACCCAACATTTAGAGCCTCTCCCTGGCTAAGTACACTCCCGTTTTAAAAAATCCAATAGCTTTATCCTCTATAACAATGAAATATCATCATGAGGCTATTCAAAAAATTTCAATAACTTGGTAAGGAATACCTATTCAAATAAGATTTACCAAATATTCATGAATATTTCCTTGAATCGCTCATAAAATTCATCAAGGGTGTTGAGTTTTTTAATTCCCAAAGCATTTGGTTTAATCTTTTGATACTAGGTAAAACAAGTACAAATGTACCTTTCATGTGAAATAGATCAATCTTTTGTTTAATCTTTTGATACTAGGTTTAATCTTTGATATCCAAATTTTTTTCAGGGTCTTCAATCTGCTAGTTATCTTCTATCTCATATCTATCATTAAGTGTTGATCAGCCATCGAAGCCAAAGAACAATGCAGGGACTATCCTAGGTCTTATTCAGACATTGGAACTTAGCTGCAACACTGTTGAATTCATTCTCTCTCAACCGAACCACTGTTGGGGTAGCTGCAGCCCTTTGTGAACCTCTCTCACTTAGCTAAGGTTCTTATTTTCCCCTAGTAGGGATGCTGATATCTGTTCCTAGCCTTCTGAAACTTGTTCCAGCCATCCGAGGGTCTGATTTTTCCCTAGTAGGGCTGTCGATATATGTTCCTATCCTAGTGAGGCATGTTCTAGTCATCTGAGGGTTTGATCATGCCCTAGTAGGGCTACCGTGGAGTTGTTGAAGCCTTAGCATGGCTGCCATAACAGTAATCAGGCCCTAGAGGGATGCCACTGATTGTTTGAAGGTTGACATCACCAATTTTATTTAGGATCAAGGCTACATTATTTTGTTAAGGGCCGAGGGCTGACATTATCTTAGGGATTTCATTCAGGTCATCTCTACCTACAACAGTCTTCAGTGGGCTTTATCCATATTTCAGTGTCTTTTTTTTCTCTCTTGGCATGTAACAAGACCTAGGGACTTCATTGTAAAGTCTGCTCTAATTTTTCTCATGTAAAACTCAGTCATCTCATATTTAAGGAAGATTATTCTTGCTGGGGTTTTATTCCTTTAAAAAGTTTCCCAAGGGTAAAAAATCTTGTGCCTATTTTGTTTATTGATCAATGGTGAATGTTTTAGTCTTCAAGTGTATTTTCTAAAAGTCCATCATTTTCCAGGCATACGACTTGTTATTTCAAATAAATTGCAGATATGAAGTGTTGTTAAGATTGGTTATTGGATGTTGTTATTGCTGTTAATTACCTATTTCTACCACATAAAATGCCCATTAGAGGAAATTTGAGGTCTAAAATGGGCCTTCTGAGGAAAATAATAAAATAATAGTTAAAATAATAAAATAATAGTTATTAATTTTGGGGGAAGAATGAAAAAAACTACTTTTTTTGTTTGTATTTTCGACATATCTCCCTATTTTTTTACTCAAATTCCATGTGGGGGAGCTCATTGGATGCGGAATTTAATTCCACATCCAACGAGTACCAACACTGCATACTTTTTACAGACCTCGCTACCCGAAAAACAAGAAATACCTGAAAAAATGTGATGATGACATCATCATCATGTTATTTCAGGTATTTCTTGTTTTTCGGGTAGAGAGGTCTGTCAAAAGTATGTAGTGTGGGTACTCATTGGATGCAGAATTAAATTTAGCATCCAACGATCTCTCCCACATGGAATTTGAGTACAAACACAAGGAGATATGTCGAAAATACGAACAAAAAAAGTAGTTTTCTTTTATAACAAATATGTCAATTCAACCATTATGGTTGACTCACTTTATTGAAATTCTATTGGTTCTATTTATTGTTGGCATGTTTTCTTATAAGGCCCATTTTAGACCCCAAATTTCTTCTAATGATACATTCTTGCGTGCTAAAACGACACAATAAACCAATAAAAATGGTACAATAGTATTATAAAATTTGACACGAAGTTACAACAGTCACACACAAAGTGTTTGTCAAAAAGTCCCTATCAAATGCATTCATAAAGTGGGCCATAACGAGACTAGAAGTGAGGGTAATTAATACATATTTGTTTCATGTTTACTCAAAGTATATTTGCTTCATTTATACTTCTTTTATCACCTACTAGTTGTTTTTTGGCTCAGGTTGCAACGCTTAATTTTGGAGATTTTTATGATGCACAATTTGTTAAGCTTTATACTTTCTTCACGGCGCAATTGCAGGTATGGGTTGTGGATGGATTTCCTATTTTATAAAGCTTTGTCATTGTTATTATATTATTATTTTCACAATCTTATAACTTTGTTGATTTGCCTAAGTGTTTGTTGATTATAATATGCATGGGGGTTAGACCATACTTCCACGAGGGACAAATATCCCAGAGGCCTATGCAAATGGTTCAACTGAAGAACAAGTATTTTTTCTAACATTAATAAATATTTGTTACTTATTAGAAATTTATTTGTGTTTCACAACAAAACATATAACTACTCTCTTTAAGAAACACCTTCTGTGATTTTAATTGAGGGTGTTGCAAAGGTGCAGTTGGTTGTTTTGTAATTATTATTAAGAAGAACACACTGCACTAATGCATTTATTTGTTTCTTGTTTTATAGGAATTTGTTCAAAACTTGGCACTCTTCTTCACCTCATTTTACAAGGTAAGGTTTTTATCACTTTACAGTAAAGGATCATCTTACTTATTTGGACATCTTCATTTATTTTTGTGATGCATGGTTATGAGTTCAATCATAATATTAATTATTTATGTTTGACTTGAACTCTTTGTAATGTTCTCTGAAAGAATAAAACTAACAGTCAAAGTCATGACTCAAAGTATTTTCAATGGTTTCATTGCTTCTTGCAACAGTATTTGTAACATTGATTGTTTCACTGCAGTCAAACATTCAGATACTTGAAACTACCCCTGAAAATATGGCAGCACTACTTATGGGTCTTCAGTACTTAATCAATATTTCTTATGTTAATGATACATAAGTTTTCAAGGTAGGTTTTTGATGTGAATTAGTGTTTTCTTCTTCAAGACTACATAGTAACAAAGATGGGTTTCTTCTGATTATTCTCCTTTTGCTACAAGTTTGCCTGGATGATTGGAATTCCTTGGTTTCAAAACTTTTTGAAGCACACCATTCTTGCTGCAGCTACCAATGTTATGGGCCTCCAGGTAAAGCATATTTTCTACTTGTCATTATCATGTTTTAATCTATGTCCTCTGTTCTTCTTTATCTCAAGAAAATTCTGATTTGTAAAGAACATTAAGGTTTGTATGGTTCTTTTCAGTAGTATTGTCAATTTGCTTTGTTAATCTATGTTGTCAAGCATCCATAGGACTGTTTAGTTCATTGACCTCTTAATACTCTTTTTTATTGCTTAACATATACATCATAATATAAGTTTCCATGCACTAATATATGGTTCTTGTTTGTCCCACTCATAGCAAATGCTTGGGATGGACTCCCTTAGCCTGTCCTTAGCTAAGGGACTTATTTTGTATTTTCATTATAGCTGTCATGGATTTATAATTTATTTGGATTAGATTGGGGTCCTTGGTTCCAAATATTGACTTGTATTGAATATTGATAGTTTATAGTTTCTAATGGTTAAGTACTTCACTAATGATTATCTGATTACATGATCTTAAATTGTATGAAAACATTGATAGAAGTTTGATTATTTAATTTGTTCTGATATTTCAAATATACTAAAGAGGCTTATCAATTTCTTTCCCATGCAGGTTCCATTACTTTTACACATGGTTGATGGGCTAGGTTCTCAACTTACGCAACACAGGCAATTATCTGCTGGACCAATGTCAAAACTCAAGATGTTGATGATTTGTCGTATGGATAAGATAGAAGAGGTTCTGATTATAGACGATGAGAATGGAAATATTGTTATAGAGACTATGAAAGATAATGATGTCCTTGTACAATACAAGGTATGGATACCTTCTAATTTATAAATTGTCCCCACATAGATGAATTATTCTCATGTTCTAAATATTTTGAAGTAACCAAGTATATTGTCTTTCTATTTGATTCACTTTCCTAGGTTCAAGGGGTATAAAGTTATAAAAAACACACATTCATCTGTTTTCCTACTCTTTTTGCTTGGCAATGTTAAATTCCAAATAGGGAAATAGTGCCATAAATCATGAGGTCCATGTACCCAGCTGACAAGAACTTCCTAATGATGTCTTCGTAATGACTAATACATGGCTTAACTCATTTTTCATGATCCACACAACAATAAAATGATTGTCATAACACATTTGCTGATCACATGTGCATTCACTAGATACAATATAGACCATAAGATAAGATAAGATGAGATACATTAGTTTCCAACAGATAGCTGCAAATAGGTCAATGTGACTGTTAAGTACAACAGTGAGGAGTGCAAAGACAACTCCTATAAAAAGATGATAAAAGCATATCTATTCGATTCTAATTAAGACCTTCAGGCTAAGACGAAGGAGCTAGTTTGTGTCAATTGTATTAACTATTCTTGTGTTAACTTTATACTGATTTCATTCTTTGTTGGATTCTATATATGCAGGTAATGAGGGAGACATTAATTCACTTATCACACCTTGATCATGAAGACACAAAACAACATGTATTACTGTATAATCAGACAACATATTTAGCATGCATTTTCTTGTTTTTATCTTGTATGTCTATTTTTGCTCTAGTGTTGAAAAATGAACATTTTATTTGAAAAAAAACTGTTAAAAGATGGGGAATTATTTCCAGATGTTAATCATGTAGACAATGTAATGGTATGAAATGTAACCTTATTGTTATAGAAATATTGAAATAGGATTTTGGTAATTTAATGCCTTGATAATTTAATTGATATGGATAACTGGGAGGGAAGACCCAGTCCTTGAAATGTTTCTCAATATATTTTCCCAAAGGCACCAGGGCTGTTTAGAATGATCACCAAATCCAAATGTGCAATCTACTAGATGAACCCTCAACAAATGTATCAATGAATATGATGATCATAGCCATGCCAATCATTATAGACAACCAACTTAGAGGAAAAATATCAAGCACAGAATCTTTGCCACAAGGTGTCCATCCCCTAAAAGTTTGTAGCTGGAAGCTGCAAATAAAAGCTTGATTGGTTGGCTCCTTGTTTTTAAAGATAAACCTGATGATCCCATGAAATCTATATTTATCGTTTTATCACTTCTCGATCTTAATTAGACAACATCGATAATGTTTCTTGTAAGCTACATTTTATATGTTAGTGACGACATGTTCAGGAGTTAGATGTTCAATATAATCTAGTGCATGCCACTGTAATCCTGGTCTTGTATTTCAACTTGGTTTAGAGTCGGCATATAGATGATATTAATGAGCATGTGTTCTGCTTTTTAACTTTAGTTTTTCTAGGTTAATCTAAAATATGAGAAAGTGCCCTTTCCACTCTAGTTCCATCTCTTCATTACATGGTCTTCTGGTAGTGGAAATGCTCAATAAGTGCAAGAATGGATGGATTGTGTTGCTTTACTAATCTATAAAAGAAACATGGATATTCTCTTGGTCAATAATCCATCAATTTAGCTGGAACGGTCATGAATATGTTTTTGTTGCTAGACCAAGTAATTTTGTGTGCATGGAGTCTTCACAATATGATACTATCATTTGTTTTGGTTTGTTAACTGTGTAGAAAATTGTTTATGGTTTAAATAAATTCCACCTAGTTAAAGAAAACAATTGTTAGCATGATGAGGGTGCAAATTGCAAAAATATATTGAGATATAAGTTCTTAGATACATAGAATATGAACGAACATGCATAAACGTTGAGGCTTCAAATGGCCTATAGTATCCAAAAATAATTTATATTGAAATAAGTACATAACTCATCTGACATCTCACTTATTAGACATAATTGGCTTGAGTCCAAGTCTCTGAAGTTTTCTTTCACTTGGTGAATGGATTAAAAAACCGTTGCGATTAGATTTTTTAGGTATGTTGGCAACATTGGGCATCAAATGTGTTTTAATCAGTTGGTGTCATTAAGCATCCTCTTCTTCTATGATTCTTTCTTAGAATCAGACAGAGCTCAAGTGTTGCAGGGGAAAGGGGTCCCTAACTAGCTAGTTGGACTGGTTCTGATCTGAACTAGGTTTGGGAAGGAACTGGACCTAAACTACTTTAGATTGGTTTAAATGGGAATGACTGGTCAGACTTGGTCATTTTGGTCCAAACTAGCTGGTTCTGATAACACTTGTAAAGGACCACAAATGAATGCAAAATGAACACAAATGTCTTCTCTGTGGGAAACAAGGGATTTGATTTATCAATTCATGTGTTTTTTTATCTGTCCCATCTCCAAGATATGACCTACTCTGAATTTGTTTGATGCATCAAATTCAACACAGTGAGCATAATTTTCCAGTTGTTTCCATATCACATATTACAATTATATAGAGCTAGATAGTTCTTATGTACTTGTTTTAAATACTATATACAACATGTTACTTGAGGTTAGTTTTTGATAGTACATTTTGATTATTGGTGGATGCAGATGTTGAAAAAACTTAGTAAACAACTTAATGGTGAAGATTGGACATGGAACAACTTGAATACACTCTGCTAGGCATGGTTCTATTTCAGGTTCTATGAAGAATAAAAAGTCCTGAGAGATATGATAGAAATGTTCAAAATACTTTGAAGTCCATCAAGAAGATTGAGGAAGTTCGTGTTGGAAGGGAGGCTAAATTATGGGAGAACAGGTTTGTCTCATTCTCTTCAAATTTCCTTGTAAAAGAGTCAAGGGAGAATAACTGAAAATTAGCTAATTGGCTATCTTCTAATTGTTGTTGCTTATAACACCTGTGTGTCCAAATACAGTAGAACCACCATACAACATTTGTCTGTTCTCAAATCTTACCTTCGTCGTGGTGATTTTTTTTCTTTTCTTGATTACTTTGTCTGTGGTGCACTTCTGGAGTGCCCTTGGTTCTGATAATTATTTGTATCAGTCTAGTTGTGGCTATATCTAAGGCAGGTTGGCCAGAGATAAAATTACAAACATGATTGAATGTTTCACACTGATTTTCATATAAAATGTGTCAACTATAATGTTGGGTATGCTTTTATTATTTCATTCAACTCTTTTTGAAATATGTGTTGAATTTCTTTTTCTTGCTTATTTTGGTAGCCTTTAGACTTACATAAAAATATGTTTCATTTTCTAGAATTGGCTGATATGGTAGCTTATGCTTTGTAACACTCAGTCTGAAATATTTCTCTTTTATGTATTTTTATATTGTCACTGATAGATTGTTTTATGAATAACAATGTTTGCTTACCTTATTTGACTTTTACTTTGTTTGATTTCATATAATGATATTTTTCTCATATATTCAGGAACGCTAAGAGATATTCCGTAAATTGGTTGACTTAATTGGTATCACATCCATCAGAGAGGTATTCCGTTCTCTCTGGTAACATGAAGGGATATGCCAGATAGGAAAAATTGTACATATCTCTCAGGAATTAGTTTATCATAAATACTAGTTATTGGTAAGTTGCAATAGTAATAATTATGTAGTTTGTAGATTTATATCCATCATAAATTTGTTTAAATATCATCATTGTCAAACAATAAAAACTTCTTAAAGGGTGCTAGCTCAATGGTAGAGCACATGCCTAATTATAGGCAGGAGGTTGGTGGTTTGATTTCTCCGTGCCCTATCATAAATTTGTGACTACAAAAACAACTAAATCCGCATATATACTACTATTAGTAGCTAATTTCCCGTATCTTAGTCGTATTTAGCTTAGTCATTAATATGTTATCATCTAGTAGTTTATTTAGTCATATATTTGGTCATTAATTGTTGCAATCGGTAACTAAATCAATAACTAAATCCGTGACTAAATCAATGACTAAATCAATGAGTAATAATTCAAGCTATTAATGACTAAGTGAAATACGACTAGTTATAAGATAGTGGAAATTAACTACTATTAGTCGCCAACTCAAAAATAGTCGTTTATAGCCTAATTTTAGTTAGTTTTTTAGTCATTAATTTCTCATTTTGTACTAGTGGAAGGAGCCCTTGATCCTCCAAACATCCTTAAATACAACGCTTCCTCTGTCAAATAATAGTGCCCGTTATCTTGCACTACTTTCATAGCTTCTTCTGACATACAATTACATTCAACCAAGAAAATCAATGTATACAATGACATAATAAAATTCTCACAAATATCCTTGTAATGGCTATAATACTTGTGAGCCTAGAATAATTGATAGGTAGCATACACAGGGGATTGGTATTTATCCCATTGGCATTTCAATGCTGGGAATGCCTGAGTACATAAAATGAAATCAATCAATATGGAACTCATATAAAACTCTGTCTTCTTCTGGGACACTCCTCCCAATGCTGCACTTATACAAGCTGACAAGCTGTTGGATACTATATTTTCCCAATTAAATATTGTACCTTGGGTGGCCACAAAAAATATCACTGCTACCCAACCTATTTTAAAGTTTCTTCCATTAGCCCTTCCGAAAATCTGGTTTAACATCAAGGCAATTAACATGTATGGAGTGCAGAGGCTTGATGTTTCGTACTCTCTTAAAGGCCTTGTATGGAAGTTCTTACCTGGGATCATCAATCTTTTAACTGTTTCCACCATATCTAGGTTGAAATATTTCAACCAACTCTCAGTCAAATAGATTTGTGGTGTTGGAAACTTATAAGCCATGCCTACATAGGATGGGATATATGCAGCATAACCATGCCCCTCAGTGTTGGCCAGTATCATCCTCATTACATTTGCCTTTGGCAGAATCCATCCTAACACCTCTGAACAGGGGAAAAGTTCAGGTTAGGTGGCCACCTTCATAATGGCTGATCTCTCGATGTTGGCATAGATAGGGAGATCTTTGAACCCAGCCTCTTGAACACTTTGGTTTGAGATCATTCTGTATATCTCTCCCCATTTGTACTCTGGATCAATTCCAGTAATGGCTCTAGTGTCTTCATAAATAACCTCAAATCTGGTTATTATCTCTACTTCTGGTTCCTCCTCGGCTGCTTGGGCCTTCTTTTTCTACTTTTGTGGCATATTGTTGTGCTGATGATTAGCTTGTATTGATCATGCAAAATCGCTTTAGTCCACTTACTCCTAGCAAAATATGTATTGAAAGCAACAACAAAAACAAACAGAACATTACCATCTCATCAATATGCATGTTGAATATCTTTTCTTTTATCAAAACAAATGGGCCTTTTGTAGGTGAAACCTTAAAAAAACCAGGAAACTTGCAAAACCTATCTGACCCAAATCTATGAAAAAAATCTACTTAGGTAAAACCTATATCTTCACAACGCCCTTATGTCTACGGGAAGAAATCTTGACCGTGGGAAAATCCTTAAAACCGCAGACCACTAAAACCCCAAATCCCCTCTTTACCACTGAAAACTCCTCCGACATCCCATAGAATCCTACCGCTATTCAAACAATGGTTGTGGAGCCTGTGGTTTAAAATGGTGCAGGAAAAAGGGAACGGTGCAGACGGCGAAACGCTCGTCTGCACCCTACCCTTGTTTTCCCAACAACTGTCAAAGATTCAATCATGGCTGCTTAAAAATCAATCAAGAGACAGGGTGAGAATAAACGAGAAGATGGGCTAGCTGGTGAAACGACCTTCACAAAACAAACAGGGAAAACCCTAGAAAAAGAAAATAACCACCGTCACTTTACAATAGAACCCCATGGGATAACCAATAACTTAACCCTATTAAAATATGTAGGTAAAACAAATGCTGAGTAATAAAATTTGAGGCAAATCCTACCTAGATAAAACCCTATGGATGACTTGGATGGAAAACAACCTTCACTGGCAGATGATTCGTTCAAACCATGACAGCTATGTTGCTCCAATGGGTGACAAACACGGATGACAATAACCAGAGATATGACCCTTAGGAATTTATAAGCTTGACCACGAGAGGGATATGTTAATCAGGCGGGAAGAAAGAGCGCTAAGTGAATATTGGTAGGGAACTTGCAAGTAGATGTGAAGCATCGAAAGGATTCAATAGATCGTAACCGAGATATCGGATGAAGAACATCAAAGTGATTAACACAACATCGACAGGTCTATCAACTACCAAGCATCGATATCAGTGAAAACTATGGGAATGCGTCGGATGGATTCAGCATTGCACCTCCGCCACATCGACCGGCAAGACAAATAAACTCTTGGCTCATTCTAAAGCACACAACCGAGACAGTGAAAACAACTTACCAAGCTTAATCGAATATCGAAAGACGATAGACGCAAGGGGAACCGGTTCATTGGAACTGCTCTCGACTAAGCTTCCGAAATATTGGCAAACAACTTTCGATGTAATAGACGAAAAGACATCCGCTATATTGGAGAAAGACCTTAGAACGCTCGCGGTGGGAACATCGGCTAGATAGTCACTTGTGCATCTGATGTATCGAAAAATCAGCTAGATAGTCACTTGTGCATCTGATGTATCGAAAAAGTAGTCAACTGTGCATCCGATGTAAGAAGACAAAACTTCAATTTTTTTCAAATTTTCAAGTCATGGGAAAATTTTTGGTGAAGTCATGAGATTCCTTAAGCCTTCTAAATACTAAAAAGAAAAGGGGGGGACCCTAAAAATTAAATTTTTTGGGGGAAAACAACTGCAGCTGCAACAATTGGCGACTACCTAGCGGACACATATCTCTGAACAACTTATCTTTTGAGACAGCAGACTGCTTTGACGAAATCACTTTATTAGATTTATTTAAGATATCTGGATTTCTAGAATACAAGATTTATGAACTTTAAACATTGATGATGGTCCAAATTGAAGAAAGGGGAGCCAATATTACATAGTCTTAATAAATCTTATGAGGCCTAAGATATGAAGTTTATTTTACCTCTTCCTTTGGATAGTTTCCAACTTAGACACCATAGGATTGTAACAAATGGTAAACATATATATCCATTTGTTCCTCATTCCCATTCCAATTTGCATTGTTTTGACGCTTTTGGACTTTTGTCCTTTTGAGTCCTCCCTAATTGCTTTCTTTCTGAATTTTAGTTCCGACCCCTCTATCCATAGTGTCCTTTTGAGTCCTTCCTAATTTCTTTCTTTCTGAATTTTAGTTCAGACCCCTCTATCCATAGTGTCCTTTTGTGTGAGAGATTTTTTGATTTCAACTCATGGACGAAGAAGAACTTTTTAGCAATCTTATTCAAACTGATTTTGTTCAGTATGTGTTTTGATACATATTTGCTTCTTGGGAGATTTTGACTCTTGTTAACCTTTTGGCTTTTGTTTGTGGCATGGGATCATTTAAATATAATACAACTGTTTACCCTACTTCCTTTCCATGGGTATTTTGTTGTTAACCCCCTAGGACAGTCTTTAGTGTGAAATGAATGGAGTCTCAAATTAGTATTCTAGACTTTTCTATCCTTAGTTATTTTACAGGGATTAAACAGGACTTCAATGTGTTCATAATATGCTTAGACAATCCACTAATCTTAAAGAATATTTAAACATTATGTATGTGTAAATTGTAAGTAGTCTTTGATCAAAAGATTTTTAGTTTACCAAGAAATCTAATGAACTCCAAAACCAAGAGTTGTGCTGATTTATTCAACATAAGGCAAACCAAAATTAACAAGTAATCAAACTTGAGCAAGTAAAATGTAAATCAATTAAAACTAACCTAGATAAAGCAAAAAAAAACAAATCAAACCATTTATTTATGTACAAAAGAAAAATCAAAACCATTAAGAAAAATAAGGCTTGAGAACTAAACCATTTATTGGTAAGTTCTCCTCCCACCCCTGTAAATATTGCAATTTGTAAGTTGAGGGGCCTATCTTCTCTGCAATCTGAAAAGGGCCTATCCATAGTTGCTGAAATTTAGTGTGCTTTCCCTTCTCATCATGCAGGTGATCCCACTTAAGAACCAAATCACCTACTTTGAATTCCCTTTTCCCAGCCTTGTGCTTGTCAAACCACCTCTTCACCATCTCTTGTTGGTGTTTAAATATTTCTCTAGATTTGGACCTAGACTCCTCTAACTTCAACAGATTGATTTGCAGAATTTCATTATGAGTACCTCTAGAGTCTTGGGCTATTTTAGAGGATGGAAACCGAATATTAGGAGGTAGGATAGCTTCTTTCCCATAGACAAGAGTTTAGGGTGACATGCCTATTGTGTTCTTGGGTGTGACTCTGTTAGCCCAGAGTGCATTAGGCAAGGCTAGATGCCAACTCCTTTGATTTTCTATAATTGTTTTCTTCAAAATTATAATGAGGTTTTTATTTGTAGATTCTGCCAAACCATTTCCTTGCAGATAGTAGTTAGCATAATAGTGCATCTTAATTCCTTTTTCATTTGCAAATGCAGTCAATTTAATAGATGAAAAATATGAAGCATTATAAAAAACCAGGGAAATTGGAACCCCAAACTTGTTCATAATATGATCTTGCAAAAAATCCATAACTGCATCTTCATTTTCTTTACGCAACAAAATGGATTCTACCCATCTGGTGAAATAATAAATTACCGTCAGGATGTACTTATGTTGCAATGAATAATTTGGATTGATCTCTCCAATAATGTCAATCCCCCATTGCTCGAACGATTATGAGATAATAACTAGTTTCAACGGTCCTGCTGCCTTGGCTTGTATTCCACTGCTCCTTTGGAAAGTATCACACTTCCAAACATGAGCATGAGCATCTTTAAACAATGTCAGCTAGTAATATACAACTCTTAGAATCTTGTGTGCAGTTGTGTCTCCTGAAAAATGACCTCCAGCAGGTCCATCATGTAATTATGCTACAATCTTATTTGCATCTTCACGTTCCAAGCATCTAAGAAAAACTCCATCGTAGTTCTTTCTAAACAACACTCCATTAATAATATGATATAAGGCTGATTTCAAATGTAATGCTCTTCTTTTCTTGGGATTCCAATGTTTTAGCAAATATCCTTTGTGAAGGTAATGAATTAAATCTCTATACCAGGAGTCTGGAGCTGTGAATAGAGGACATACATCCACCATGTGTAATTCAGCTTCATTATCCCAAATGTTATCTTCATTGTTTTTACTTTCAGCCATTAGTTTACAGAGTCCTTGACCTTTAATTATGGTTACTGGTTTAAATTCTAGATCATATTCTTGCAAGGTAGTCACCCAGTTGCCTTTTCTTTCTCCCAACTCCTTTTGTACAAAAATGGATCATACTACTGGGTGCAGGACTGTTAAATGGTGAGGTTCTTGAGTATATATGGTCTGAATTGCTTCACCGCCTTAAAAACTACATAAGCTTGTTTATCAACCGCGGGATATTTCAATTCATCCCCTTGCAGACCAGTGCTCATAAATGATATGGGGTACTCATCTCCCCCTTCTTCTTTCTACGTAAGCACCGCTACTAATGAATCATTGGAACAAAAGTGTACAAAATAAAATCCTTTTAAAAATTGGGACTTTTGAGTGATGGTGCATAAGCAATGGATATCTTGATCTTGTTGAATGCATTCTTCTCCGAATCATTCCATTTAAATTGCACACTTTGTTTGACCATTTGTTGCAAAGGTTTGATGATTTGAGCAAAGTCTGGCACAAATCTTCACACAAAATTGATTGTCCCCATAAAATATTGCATACCCTTTTTATTATGGGGTAAAGGGATATGTTCTATGGCTTTAATTCTCTCTGGGTCTATGGAGATCCCTTTCTTAGAAATAATTTGACCCAATAACTTTCCTTCAGTCATAGCGAACATACATTTCTTAGGGTTTAAAGAAATGCCATATTTCCTACAACGTTCAAAAATCTGTTTCAAATCAAATGCATGCTCTTCTATCTTCTTTGAAAATATCGTAACATCATCTAAATAGACCACAACACTACGACTAATTATACCACAGAAATCTATATCCATAGCCCTTTGGAAAGTTGCTCCAACATTAATGAGTCGAAAGGGCATTCTCATACACGCAAAAGTCCCCCACTTGGTTCTGAAAGTGGTCTTGAGTCTGTCTTCTTTGGCTACTAATACTTGATTATAACCTGAGAATCCATCTAACAGAGAAAACAACTCGAACCTTGAGACCATTTGTAGTATTTTTTCCATGGGTGGGATAAGATAATTATTTTTATCTGGTGCACGGTTCAATTTCCCAAAATCAATGCAAAGTCTGATCTCTCCAGAATTTTTCCATACTGGTACCAAGTTTGAGACCCATTCTGAATGTCTGACTCTAAATATGATTTTAGCATCTAGCATCTTTTTCACCTCACTTTTAATTAGGGGCTCTAGTTTGGGATGCATATTTCTCAGAGGCTACTGATAAGGTTTGATTCCAACTTTGATTGGAATAACATGCTGTATGATTCTGGTGTCATAAGTTTCGAGATCCTCATAGGTCCAAGCAAACACATCTTTGTATTGTTGGAATAAACTAATGAATTTAATCTTCTCTCTGGGTGAACAACACTTTCCCAAATTCACATATTTTGGTTCAACTTCTGTCCCTATATTTATTAGCTTGAATTGTAAAGACGAACTATGGGTCTTGACATTCACTGGTTTTTTGAACTTATTGTCTAGATCAAACATCTATTCCATAGTTCTGACTCCTTTAGGAATGAAATTACCATTCTAGAGGTTTGCTTGATGTTCTTCGTCATCTATTATGGCTCCTTTAAATGTATCATCATTCATTAAACATTCCAATATTTGTTGATCATCGCCAAACACCCTCAGATTCGTGATGTTATATGGAACAGAAGGCCTGAAAAGCAATTCAATTGAGCATCTATTATTTGTAGGTACTAATCTTGTAGCTGAAGTAGCTAATAAGTCAACTGCTGCATTTTTTACTCTAGGGATTGAAGAAATATTAAATGCATGAAAATTTATTAATAAATCTTGAACTTCATTTTGATAAGCCTTTAAATGTGGTGATATGCAACGAATTTTGTTTCGAATTTGTTTAACAATGATTTCGGAATCCCCGTACACTTTTAGATTTTTTAATTTTAATTCTATTTCTTTTTTCAGTCCCTGGACTAATGCTTCGTATTCAGCTGTGTTTTTTGTACATTCAAATTCTAATCTACATGAAAGAAAATGCTTATTTTTCTCTGGATCAATCAGGACACAACCCACTCTTGATCCTTCCAAGGTCTTAGAACTGTAAAATAAAGAATCCAAAAACTTTCTACTCCTACTGAATTTGAACTACTAACTACATCTGAAACTAAATCTACTATATTACAATCAATCTTATCATCCCGTGAAAACTGAAGGAGATTGGGCTGGATATCTGATATGCTGCTGGCTTTTTCAGATTGGTAATTTCTCGGTTCCAGTTCAATAAAATAGTTTCCCAACATAGAGTTTATTAGTTCATTCTTGCCTTCCAACTGAGTTACGTTATACTTCATTTGAGGTTCTCTCAACACCTTTATTTGGTTCTAACATCCTTTATAAGGTAACCATATATGTGACCAATCTGATGCAAAATATCCTTCAAATTTTTTTCACCAATCTCAGCTCAAAACCAAACCATAGGCATCCGGGATATCTACTACAACAATGTCTATGTACTGACATACCCTCTCATCTGTTGAAAAACGGATCAGGACATCTTCCATTTCTCGTATCACTTTCATTGCAGTTCTATCCAATTGGATAACTTGGCCTTTAGTTGGCTTAGGTTGACCATTTATTTGCTTGAAAACTAAAAGTGGCACGACGTTTACTAATTCTCCAAAATCCACTAAACATTATGCACATTGTAATTAAAAATCTTGAAAGTTAGTAGAAAAGCTAGAGTTCTATACTTAGACTTTCCTCCTAAACTTGCTTCACCAATTTCTTCATCAGCTGGGTTATCATTCTGAGGTTTCTTCACAGGTGTTTCAAGTGCTTTTAAGAGATTTTTTTTTTGTTGATGCAGATTGCACATTTCAAACAAGGAGACATTTTCTTTAGCTTTTTTAATATCTTCCACAATGTTATATCCCATTCCATGTTCATTCAAATTCTTCTTGACACTCTCAGCTTTATTTTCAGTATACTTTACAGGCATATTAACTTTCTTGGGGCTCTGGCTTGAAATGACAAACTCAGGTATGTTGACAGTTGGAGTATTATTCTTCATTTTCTTCATGTTCTCCTGAAGTTTTTTAATCTTGGGGAGTATCAAGTCATCCTCTTTTAATGAATCCTGACTTCTTGTTGTAACAATTGTCTCTGGTATTTCTTCTTCCTCAGGGAAACCTTCATCTTCTACATTGAACATAGAAACACAATCCCATAAAACCAAAGTGTCCTCTTCTTGGGTTTCTGTTGGTTCATGATCTTTCTCTTTCTCATCCACAGTTTCGTCAACTAAGAATCCAATAACTGGTTCATCACTAAGGTCATAGAGTTTATCCACTGTGGGCAATTCTTCTCATAATGAGGCTGCTGATGGAATGTACAGAAATTATCCATTCCTACATCTGTCAAATTCATGGATGAGGGACTATGTGGGGGAGGCTTGGGTTGACTATTATCATCTATCTTTTTATAATAAGGCTTGTATTGTTTATGGGTCTCCTTCTCTTTTTCCAAATCAATTACCATGTTTGACAATTTCTGCATCATTTTCACCACCCCATCTAATAATAGAGGCTTTTTGTTCCCATAAGTTTTTTCTTTTGACTGTACAGGATAATGGTCTATACTCTCCATTTTTGCCTCCACCTTCTCATCTTCTTCATAAGTATCCACTAAGGTAGGCCCGACCCATCTTTTGACAAACATGGCCAGATCAGGCCCAAGAGCTGAGGTGTAATACTCAATTAGGGCATGCTCAGATGGTTTGTCAGTTGCATCAAAGTTGTTCAAGTAGGCAACAAACTTTTGAGTGAAATTATGTACTCTTTCTTTCTTTTCTTTATTTAGGGCGATTAAATCCTTTCATTAAGGTAGGGTGAGTTTTCTGTGTTCCATATTTATTTCTAAACAGTCTTTCAAATGTATTCCTATTTTTAATTGAATTTTCCTGCAGAGCAAAGTACCATGAGGCTGCTTTCCTCTAAAGAGTGTGTAGGAACAATATGTAGACTACATCTTCATGTTCTGCTGCTTTTATACCTTCTAAATTCAAATAAAAACTCTGCAAATGATCATCCACAAGAATACCTTCATTTGGTTCAAATTTGGGCAGTGCCTTTTCAAAATTCTGAGGCATAGCATGCAACAGAGGTGTCAGGTTTAAAGGAGATCTAGCCCTCCAAGCAGGTGGTGGAGGGGGCTTATTTGCATTCACATTGGCCATGATTTTGAGTGTAGTATGAGGCAGAGACTGAACAGGAGTTCGAAAATGAGAGTAGTGAGGGGAATCTAGTCCCAACATATTCAGAGGTTGGACAACTTCTTGTAAGGTTGTTTCTACCAATTCTTCAAGATCTTCCACCAACACTGAATCTTCTAATTGAGGATGATCTTTCTTACGATACTCTCTTCTAGGTAAAGCAGGAATAATGGGTAACCCTCCAATCTTGTTTGCATACACCCTGGTAATTCTCCTTAAATCTTCAACTACTTCGTTATCAATGGGATAGAGATGCCCTGTGCCCTTTTCTTCAGGAGTAGGTCTTTGAGGGATAATGGTCTTGGAATAGTCACCGGTGGGTAATTCTCAAGAAAACATACTTCCTTGTCTAGCCATGCACTGGAGGCCTTCCTTCTAGCGCCAAAACTGTTGAGGGTTGGAAAATCCTAGGAAACAATAGTAGGGATTCTCCCCAATAAACATTCCCAATCAGCTTGTTATTGTCTGGTATGGGGAATCCGTCCAGTTTGCGGTCCGACTACCGTAGGTCAAGTAATGGTTAACTTGTTTTACCGATTGTGGCCCGGTCCACTGTTTAAGTGTATTTTTTTAGTTTTATGTTTATGTATGATATGAAAGTGCCTAACTAAGTGAAATTGATAGATATAATGAAGAGTGTCACAATATGATGTGCGGGTTCTTACCTCTTGTCTTACCTCTTTTGCTTCTAAATCATAAACAAAGAAATACTAACTAAATCTATCTAACCTATCCCTAGGGAGCAATACTGTAATTAATAATGAGTAATGTATTGTATAACATGCATTTAGAATACTACAGATAGCTGCTCATATTTCAGAATACATGAATATAAGTAGACAGATAAACAAAGAGATAGCTCATTGTCAATTAGAACATTCATTACTCAGATATGATGTGGAAATTTCACAGAAATAAATAGGAACACATTCATAACATGAAATAATTCTTGAGTTAGAACGATATCACAGTTCATAGAAACAATCTGAAACAAAAGTAGTTCACATTCAACCAGTCTATGGCACGCATTTGAAACTCCACAGTGCTTTCTCCAGCCGAAAATATAAACTCTTTATTATAAGATGAAATAGTTCTTCTTACAATAACATTGCACAAATATAGCATGAAAAAACATCCCCTCTTACATCTAACTCACTTATATTTATACAAACAACAAAACTCTTGAACTACCCTCTTTTCCCTTTGGGCTTCCCCTAACCTTTCCTTAACAAAATTTTGTTCTCTAGCGTATATACTTAGAAAAAGATAAATACAACATATTTTACATAATTAATCAATCATTTCAAATAGCACAACTAGGATGGTCTAGCTTGATCATTCATAAATTTCTTCCACACATTTGCATTTGATGCTATATTTTCAAAACCAGTCTTCTTCTTCAGCTAGCAACCAGTCTTCTGCTTCATGTGCTAACCTGTGAGCTTCTTCCCGCCTTTTCTTTTTTGCCTCTTCTTCTTTCCTTTTAAGTTTCTCGGCATCTTTTCCCTTTCCGCCAATAGTAGTTATCTTTTTTTTGAATCTCCTCCTCAAAGCAGTCATGTTATGAGCATTCCGGAAAACTTACTCATCCTTGTCCCAAAAATCAGCATACTCAAAGTGAACCCCTACTGCTGCACAATACTCAACTACCTTCTTCTTAGAGTCATTTCTATGATAAATTATTTCACCAAAGTGAAAGTACTCTAACTCCTTCACGAATTCTGCTGCGGTCTTTACTCTTGAAAACTTATAACTTCCTACATAAAAGGGAACTAGAGGATATACATCTTTTTTTCTGCTCAAATAGGAAGTTACCCACTCCGTCAATGTACAACTGTCTTACAAATTCTTTATGAATCACATAGTCTATAGCATATCTAGGTAGAAGGGAAGGATCTCTTGATCCTCCAAACATCCTTAAATACAACCCTTCCTTTGTCAAATAATATTGCTCGTGATCTTGCACTACTTTCATAGAAGGTTCCTCTGACATACAATTACATTCAACCAAGAAAATCAATGTATTCAATGGCATAATAAAATTATCACAAATATCCTTTAATGGCTATAATACTTGTGAGCTCAGAATAATTGATAGGAAGCATACACAGGGTATCGGTCTTTATCCCATTGGAATTTCAATGTTGTGAATGGATGAGTACATAAAATGAAATCAATCAATATGGAACTCATATAAAACTCTGTCTTCTACTGGGACACTCCTCCCAATGCTGCACTAATATAAGCTGACAAGCTATTGGATACTATATTTTCCCAATTAAAGATTGTACCTTGGGTGGCCACAAAAATATCACTGGTACCCAACCTATTTTAAAGTTTCTCCCATTAGCACTCCTGAAAATCTGTTTTAACATCAAGGCAATTAACTTGTATGGAGTGCGGAGGCTTGATGTTTCGTACTCTCCTAAAGGCCTTGTACACAATTTCTTACTTGGGATCATCATTCTTTTAACTATTTCCACCATATCTAGGTTGAGACCTTTCAACCAGCTCTTAGTCAAATAGATTTGTGGTGTTGGCAACTTGTAAGCCATGGCTACATAGGCTGGGCTATATGCAGCATAACCCTGCCCCTCGGTGTTGGCCAGTATCATCCTCGTTACATCTGCCCTTGGTAGAATCCATCCTATCACCTTTGAATAGGGGAAAATTTCAGGTCTGGTAGCCACCTTCATAATGGCTGATCTATCGAGGTTGGCATAGATAGGAAAATCTTCGAACCCAGCCTCTGGAACACTCTGGATCAATTCCAATAATGGCTCTAGTGTCTTCATAAATAACCTCGACTCTAGTTATTATCTCTACTTCTGGTTCCTCCTCCTCTACTTGGGCCTTCTTTTTCTAATTTCATGGCATATTGTTGTGCTAATGATTAGCCTGTATTGATCATGCGAAATGGCTTTAGTCCACTTACTCCTAGCAATCTATGTATTGAAAGCAACAACAAAAACAAACTTAACATTACCATCTCATCAATATGCATGTTGAATAGCTTTTCGTTTTTCAAAACAAATGGGCCTTTTGTATGTGAAACTTTAAAAAACCAGGAAACTTGCAAAACCCATTTGACCCAAATCTGCGAAAAACTTCTGCTCGGGTAAAAGGACATAGCTGAATCTGCGAAAAACTTCCTCTCGGCTCATTCCAAAGGACACAGCTGATATGGCGAAAACAACTTACCAAGCTTAATCAGATATTGGAAGACGATAGACGGAAGGGGACCTAGTTCATCGGAACTGCTCCGGACTAAGCTTCCGAAATATCGACAAACAACTTCTCATGTAATAGACAAAATGGCATCTGCTATATCGGAGAAAGACCTCGGAACGCTCCCGATGGGAACATCAGCTAGCTAGTCACTTGCGCACGTAATGTACCGGAAAAGTAGTCAACTATGCATCCGATGTAAGCATACAAACCTTCAATTTTTTTCAAATTTTCAAGTAACGGGCAAAATTTTGGTGAAGTCATGAGATTCCTTAAGCCTTCAAAATACTAAAAAGAAAAGGAGGACCCTAAAAATTAAATTTTTTGGGGGAAAATAGTTGTAGCTACAACACGAAGACAACCTCAAAGGCAGTTTTCAACTAGTTAAGGTTAGTTGTCATATATAAAAAAAAAATTAACTTATAGAATATTTTTTACCTAATATTTTGTTATTTGATTTTGAAAGGTTGCAATTACTAGGTACTAGCTTGAGGTGGCTACTTATATTGCTCTTGTCTTTTTGACAAAGTTTATTCCTTTAAAGCAAATTTCACTTGATGTTTGTACTTTTGGCTCCATGTAGAGTAGGTGGCTAGGGTGGTCGGCTTGGGCCATCCCCACCCAAGATCCCCACGACTACTCTATACATAACTTTTACGAAAGTCAAAATTTAATATATTGAAAAAAAATCTAGATAATATTAGATTGTAATAAATGATATCATTTTTTTTATATACATATTTTAATAATCTTAATAATTAAAATAACATGTATGTTTCTAAATAAATAACAAACATTTACCAGAATTTTTTTTTTATAATATAATCAATAAGAATGAAATTAACATTAAAAAAATTGAGAAGAACAATATTACAAGACACAACATCATAACACAACATCATATAAAAGCATTCATAAAAATGTCAATCATACAGAGGCATTCATAGAACATTTCAATGTATGATATATTGCTTTACTATCATATTAAGGAAAGAAATAAGATATGTATCCAAATTATATATGAGATATCATATTAAGAAAAACAATAATAATAATAATAAACCAATATGTTTATATATACAATAAACATAAAAAAAAATTCTATTTGCATATTTATCTTTGAACATGAAACCATATTAGGGTGAATTTAAACTATTCAACTGTATTTTTGTCTCTCCAAACATACTTATAAATATAAGAAGTGAAATTGAAACCACTAGTTGCTTGCTTAAAATATTTTTAACATGATAAAAATTTCGAATATATTCTCCATCTTTTAATTGATAATTTTTTGTTGTTGTTGTGGGGTATCTTGAGAGTTGTTTTTAATCAAGTTTAAAGTGATTAAAATGATTTTTTGGAGGATTTTTTTTTGTTTTTTTGGTTTATTATTATTAGTTTTTAAAGTAATTTTTTATTATATTAAAATATAAAAAGATGTAGTTAATAATATTTTTTTAACCTTTTTTATTATATTGTTTGATATTAAAAGTTTCTAAATTTTGTAGGTTGGATGTTAAGCTTTATATATTGTGGCATTATATTTTATTATTGGTTGTTTAGAACCTTAATTTTAATTGCATGGTTGAAAAACACCTTAATTGTAATTGTATCATTTTGTCTCTTAAGGAGGTTTAGTTTTAGAGATAATCTCATATTGTATATTTGTTATATTGTAAAAGGAGTTTCCCCCTTAAATATGTTTTTTATTCATTTTCTTTATTTCATTTTAAAGGCATGAATTTAGTCTTTCTTTCTATTTTATCTCACACAACAGGATTTGAACCCAAAATTCGATGACATCCGACATAAAGTACATTGTTGTCAGTTTGCAATGATGAAAAGTACTGTACCTTCCGATTTTTGTAAGCATCGTCGAATTTTCGACGTCCCTGGTGTAGGTTTTTCGACGACACTTTACAACACTATGTTGTCGGATATTCGATGGATGTGTGTCAAATTTTGGACAATAGTGTGTCGAATTTGCGACGACACTTGGAGGACAAGTCGTCAGATATCCAACAATAGTGTGTCAAATTTGCGACGACACTTAAAGGATGTGTCATCGGATTTTCGACGTCCTTGGGCTATTTTTTGAAATAATATATCGACATATTTCTAATAGTTTAAACCCATATTTCCAACAGTAACTAGGTTCACATCGTTGGATATTCAACGATTGACAAATTATAAATATAAACATTTTTAAACATTCCGACATGTTTGTTATAGAAGTGACGAACGGTTTGCAGAAATTATTTATTCCTCGACTGACGATTTCAGGAATTGTTTTACTCTTCAACGGGCGGTTGAGGGAATTTTTTTTTTCTTCGACCGACAGTTTGCGGGAATTTTTTTATTCTTTGACAAACGTCCGTTTCAGAAAATTGTGATGCATGGAACTTGATTTGTTAATATTGCTGATAGTATTTATTCACGAAGTTTGTGACAAAATGTCAAATAGAAATATTCCCGATCCAAATGAACACAATCGACAATTGCTTGCTAGACTATGGGATGCAGCAAAATGAAGGGGCGATGGAAAATGTTATTGTCCATGTATTCAATGCAGGGGATTTAAGAGGAGAAGAATATTGATCTCAACAACCACAAAAAATTGAAGGGAACATGGACATGCTAAGGGGGGGAATCAATATCGTCAATTTGTAGGTTTAGCATTATAATTTTTTTTTATTCTTTGCTTTGGTAAATGCATGTATTACTTTAATATTTCCTATATTAACTTATATCTATTGATTTTTCCATTTATAGAGGAAATACACCCTACGGCATATCATCTAGAGGAAGTGGTTTCAGAACAAGTTTCGGAGGATCATGGAATGTCTATGTTTAATGGATAACAAGTGAATGATCATATTGAACAAGATGATCATACTGATAACGTAGTTGAAGATGATGGTACAAATACATTGATCCATGATTCATTTAATGTTAGAATGGATNATTTGGATGACTTTGATAATGAAAATGATATACCTCTTCTCGATAAGGCATATGAACCCCTTTATGAAGGCTCCAAAACAAATCTTCTCTGTTGTATTTTTGATAATGAACTTGAAGGTTATGAATGGTGTTTCAAACATATCAATCACACAGATGCTAAGGAATGTAAAATAATCCATCACATATATACAATCGTGATAAATTTTATTTGTATTCCTTTAAGAATTGTATTTTTAATTCATTATTGATCATCATATGGAAGGAGTGTGTTTCGCTAATATTATTTATTTATTACATTAACTATAATTTTTTTTTGATGTAGATTGATAGCAGAATTTTTGTTATCACCATCAAATATTTTACCTCACACATATCAAGATTTATCTTCCATCATGAAAGAGATTGGAATGCATTATGAAGAAATTCATGCATGCCCTGATGACCATGTTATGTATTATAATTAGAATGAATTTGCAATAGAATGTCCGGAATGTCATGTAAGTAGATATCGAACAAATAAAGTAACAAAAAAGGTGTCTCACAAGGTTCTTCGTTATATTCTCATCATTCCATGTTTGCAACGACTGTTCATGTGCAAAAACATAGCGCAACTTATGGATTACCATGCTAGGAACAAAAGTCAATATGATTTTATTCGAATTCCTACAGATGGTTATGCTTTTAGAGACATGGAGGAAAAATGGCCTCACTTTAAAGAAGAACCATGTAATCTTAGTATTTCTTTGGCAGTAGATGGTGTTAATCCATTTTCATAGATGAAATCCATTTACAGGGTGTGGCCTATTTTTGTTATCAACAATAACATTCCTCCATGGTTGTCAATAAAGAGGGAGCACATAATGTTGTCGATGATTATTCTAGGTATTTTGTGTCTACAACTGTTTTATTTCTAATGTAGTTGTGGCATATCATTTGTCGTATTATGTTTCCTAATTTCATTTGTATATTTTTACTTTACTCTTATGCATGGTTTATATATCTTAATGGTTCTCATAATTATATATTTTATATGTACTTCAAATCAATCAGGTAAGTTCCAAGTCAAAGATATGAATGTATATATCGAACCTCTTATAGATGAGCTACTGAAGTTATGGAATGACATCACTATGTATGACATATCTAGATCACTACGGCAAAGGCAATTTCAATTTCATTCAATGGTTGTATAGACAATACACGATGCCCCTGGGTTAACCCATTTTTGTGGTTTGTATGTTTAAGTTTCACTTTAATTGAATTTAATTATATGAAGTAGTTGATATAGTTTATATATCATTATAATTGACATAGAAATTCCATATCTATATATTGTAGGTCTTCAGAAAAAGGGTAAATTTGCATGTCTAGTTTGTAGTCCTAAGATAAAATCTCATCACTCAAAAAGCTTAAGAAAGGAGGTGTTTGATGAGTATAGGCATTTCCTCTCTAAGAATCATAGGTATAGAACAACCGAAAAAAATATTTTCAATGGGAAGCAGGATACTGCATTAAAACCACAGAGAATGACACCTCACCTTTGGAAGATTCAATACAATAGAAATCGTCAAGCTGGTACGTATGGATCATCATATATGAATTGTTATGTATTTTATTTTTTATTGTGAGTTGTTTACTGTAGTGGCCATATTTTATTTATCATGTAATTTATTTATAAACTAATATTCATGATGTCCATCTTGAGCATGAAGGCATTAATGGGCTTCCACGAGGAATGAAATGTTATCCTATACAGTTCAGCAGGTTGCCCTACTATGAGTACCTACAAATTGCTCACTTGTTTGATACAATGCATATTGGAAAGAATGTGACTGAAACATTATGGCGGATATTGGAGCTTAGGAGGGAGAAAAATAAAATTGTGAAAGCTTGCAAAGACATTCAAGAAGGAAACCATGCAATGAAAGACGTCATCCAATTTCATAGCAATGGAGACCAAATTAATATAAACTCAATTCCATAGATGTTTACGGAGAAACAAAGCAATGTTGTCAAAAAAATAATGTGGAAAATTAATTTTCCCATTAGATTTTGTGCAAACTTGAAGAATATCATAAAAAGGGTGATTTTGTGGGGTCAAAATGCATGATTGGAACATCTTCATCAAGGTAATTATTATTGTTGTGTCCATATAATAATTTATTTTTTTTTCATTTTATTGCTTAATTTTTTTTCTTGTTTGTATACTCTTTGTTTAAAATATGGCGTGGTTTGTATATTGATACAGTATGTTCTACCTCTCTCTCTCTTGGACAACTTTGACAACAATGTCAAACAAGTTATATATAATCTTGGTAAATACATGAGGTAACTAGAGATTAGTTGCTTGTTCTTAGTGTTTCTTTAATTCTCTGTATAATTTATATTTGTTTTTTGTGCACTATTTCATGATATGTAATTTAATGTTTTTTTTTGTTAAATATCATTTTGGTTTGTGTCACTTGTAGATGGTTGACATCTAAATAAATCCATAAAGAAGATATAAAGTATTGGAGGAGAGAAACTCCTCATCTCATGTGTGAAATGCAGAAGCATCTACCTTTGACATTTTTGAATGCACAGGAACACTACCTCATACTCCAAGTTGAGGAGATTGAGTTGTGTGGACGTGTGCACTCAAGGTCTATGTGGATGGTTAAGAGGCACTTGAAATTTATGAAGGGTTTGGTGAGACAACAAACACATGCTGATGGTTCTATGATGAAGGATATACAATATACCAAAACATGTTGTATGTTAGTGAATATCTTCCTAATTTAGCGTCAAAGCTCAATTTATGTCGCATTTGTGATCCAGACTCCAATAAAAAATTTGAAGGGGAGCAATTGAAGGGGAAAGGTAGATCGAAGAAGGTGAAAGGTAATTATTAGAACGGTGGATGTTTATTATATCGTTCATATTCTAATTTCATTTTCTAGTTATTGCATCAATTAAGAGCATATACTTTGTTCAAAAAATTTACATCTGTCTTTAATTTTAATGATTATTGTCATCAAGCAGTTGGTCGAGAATGGGATGCAATTCATTTATACATCGCAAATAATCTTGACTGGATGAAGTTATGGATTGAATGATGTGAACAATTGGGTCATGGAATATCATGGGAAGGTGTGGCTTCATTGGTAAAAGCAGCACATCAGAATGGAGATAGAAATCTTACAAAAAGGGAAATTAATTTAGCATATGGTTTAAAAGATAAAATGGTAAGCATATTAATCAATCAGTCTAAATCTTTTATTTTGCAAATTACATTTTGACGTACATGTTGTTATTTTCCATGTATTGTTGCATAACTATTGAATCGTTGTGTAATATTTTTGTGTATTGCTTGTTGTAGGTAAAACACCATAAGGCTATGGTCTGCAATGGTTGTAGATATCACATCAAACAATTGGATGAAACAAAGAAAACATCAGATTGTGGGATATATGCATTCTTTGAGGTGACCAATGTTTCATATAGAAGTGACAGACATCCAGAACAATTAGAAAATCGACATTATGGGTATTTGGAAGATATTCTACAGTGTGACTTTAAATCCTTCAAGGTAGTTCTATTCATTGTCAAATGGTACAGGTTAAGATTGAATCAACGTGATTCTGATAGATATATTATTGAACATGATAACAGATTCACCATGGTAGATATAAGGTTTTTTGTGTCAGGAACAGAGCCCTATGTCCTTCCAAGCCAATGTGAACAGGTATTTTACTCAAAGGTTCTAGGTAAAGCGGGCTGGTCATTTGTTGTGAGACATGATCCAAGGGGAAGACAAGTAAAGTATAACCTAGATGATGGTAATGAAGAGGGTTCTCTGGAAGAAGAATACGGTGATGAAGAGCATGATCAACATGAGTTAGATGATGATGATGATCCAATAGAAGATGTCCAAGAATTAGTTGAATCAAATGATGTAGCAGACAATGCCCATGAATATTATACCGATGATGACACGATGAGTGTAACTTACTTAGATTATGATGATGATATGCCCAATCCTTACAATGTTGACTCTAGATCTGATGATACGGACGATGGATTAGATGAAGAAGACAATGACTTGGATGAAGAAGACGATTAAATATATTGAAAGGTAAATATTTAATTAGACCTATTCTTTTATCTTATTTTTTTTTAAAGAGTTACTAACATCATCATCGTAATCACCATAATTGTCATTATCATCATCATCATCATCGTCAGCATAATCATCATCGTCATCATCATCATCAAGAGCGTCATCATCAACATGACCCTCATCATCATCATCATTATAATCATCATAGTCATCATAATCATAATCAGGTATGATCATCATCTTAATCATCATAATCATTATAATCATCATTATCATTATGATCATCATCATCATCACCATCCACATCACCATCATCATCATTATGTTCATCATCATCATCATCATCATCATTATAATCATCATAATCATCATCATTATCGTAATCATCATAATCATCGTATTTGCACTCATCACCATCATTACCATCATCACCATCATGATAATCTTCATTATCATCGTCATTATCATGATGTTCAGCATCATCATCTTCATCATCATTATGTTCATCATCATGATAATCATCATTGTCTTGATTATGATGATCATCATCTTCATGATGATGATGATGATGATCATCATCATCATCACCATCATCATCATCGTCGTCTTCATCATCGTCATCTTCATCATCATCATCATCATCATCATCATCATCATCATCATCATGTTGATCGTCATCATCATTATCAACATCATCATCATCATCATCATCATCTTCATCATCATCGTCATTATCATGATGTTCAGCATCATCATCTTCATCACCATCATCACCATCGTCTTCATGTTGATCATCATTGTCTTCATCGTCATGATAATCATCATCATGATCAACATCATTAGCATCATCACCATCATCACCATCTTCATCATCATCGTCATTATCATGATGTTCAACATCATCGTCTTCGTCATCATTATGTTCATCATCATCATCACCGTCCACATCAATATCATCATCATGTTGATCATCATTGTCTTCATCATCATGATAATCATCATCATGATCATCTTCATCATCATCATCCTCCTCCTCCTCATGATGATGATATTCATCATGCCGATCATCATCATCTTCATCCTCATGATAATCATCATCATGATCATGATCATCATCATCATCATGATGTTCAGTATCATTATTGTCTTCATGATGATGATGATGATCATCATCATCATATTCATCATCATCATCTTCATCATCATGACCATCGTCTTCATCACCATATTCATCATCATCATCACCATCATGATAATCATCACTGTCTTGATCATGATGATCATCATCTTCATGATGATGATGATGCCACCATCATCATCGTCATCGTCTTCATCCTCATCATATTCATCCTCATCGTCTTCATCGTCATCATCATCATCGTCGTCGTCATCATCATCATCATCATCACCATCATCACCATCATCATCATGTTGATCATCATTGTCTTCATCATCATGATAATCATCATCATCATCACCATCATCATCACCATCGTCACCATCATGATCATCTTCATCATCATAGTCATTATCATGATGTTCAACATCATCATCTTCGTCATCATTATGTTCATCATCATCATCACCATCATCACCATCCACATCAACATCATCATCATGTTGATCATCATTGTCTTCATCATCGTTATAATCATCATCATGATCATATTCATCATCATCATCATCATCATCATCATCCTCATGATAATAATATTCATCATGTTGATCATCATCATCTTCATCCTCATGATAATCATCATCATGATCAGCATCATCATCACCATCATGATGTTCAATATCATTATTGTCTTCATGGTGATGACCATCATCATCATCATCGTCGTCGCCGTCGTCGTCTTCATCATCATCGTCTTCATCATCATGACCGTCATCATCATCATCATCGTCATCATCATCATCATCATCATGTTGGTCGTCATCATCACCATCATCATCATCTTCATCATCATCGTCGTTATCATGATGTTATCATGATGTTCAACATCATCGTCTTCATCACCATTAGGTTCATCATCATCATCACCATCATCACCATCCATGTCACCATTGTCATCATGTTCATCATCATTGTCTTCATCATCATGATCACCATCATCACCAACATCACCATCGTCACCATCATCATCATCACCATCATCAACATCATCTTCATCATGTTGATCATCATCGTCTTCATCCTCATGATAATCATCATAGTGATCATCTCCATCAACACCATCATCACCATAATCTTCATCATGTTGGTCATCATCGTCTTCATCCTCATGATAATCATCATCATCATGTTCATCATTGTCGTCTTCATGATGATGATGATGATCATCATCATCATCATCATCATATTCATCGTTGTCATCGTCTTCATCATCATTGTCTTCATCACCATGATAATTATCACCATCATCACAATAATAATAAACTCATCCATAACTATAGCCACATCACCTTTAATCCTAATAACATAAATGTTTTTTTTTTAATTTTTATTATAAACTTTAAAAATAATCCATGAAAATAAAAGTATTTGAAACAACTCAATACATTCGTATCGTATCAAAAATCCCAAATTTAAATCCTAATATATATATATGAGAGAATGATGTTTGTGTCAATTTTATTTATAATAGATTTTTTTTTATTCTTAATTTATTATTAAAAATACAAAATGATTGCAGGATAAGAAAGTTGATAATTTTTAATGAATATTTTATGATAATTTTATGAAAATATTTGTAAAAAGTAATATTAATATTAAAAATTGTCAAGTTTTGGTCGAGAGAGGGTTTTTGTTTGCATGGTCATCTTAGACCTAAGCTCGCCTTAACCTAATAATTATATAAAATAATTTATAAAATTATAATTTCCGCCATATAAATATAAATATAAATATAAACCTAATAAAAAAATAATTTAAATAAAAAAGTAATAAATATTTTATAAAATTGGAATTAAAATCTATTCATTAATATTGTCCATGTTAATATAATAAAACAAAATTATATATGATGGCAGTCTTTAACGTCTATTCAAATCAAACTATACTATTACATTATTATAAAATATTAATACCATACACTTTTATTTAAAACTTATACTATTTATTTATGATCATGTTTATAAAATATTAATAGTATACACTTTTATTTAAAATTTTCTTATAACTTTTGAGAGTGTTTTCAAAATATTTTGTTTTTATGTTTATATAATGGAAATGTGAGCATCTTTTATTTTCTTTTGTGATTGAAAAGACAATTAATCTATTTTCTCACAAAATTTTGTTTTTATTTGTTAGGTGAAGTGTATCCATATTAACATAATAACTATATGTAATGTTTCCACACTATGTTTATTATTTTGATAGTAACATACACCTGTATTTGGAATTTTCCTTAAAATATTGGGTCATTTTTAAGAATATTTTATGTTAGTTAAGCAATGTTGCTTTATGCAAAATGTGAGAAAATTAAATACATTGGATTTTCAGTTGTAATTACACGCTAAATTTGAAAATATAAATTGAAATTGAATTGCAATGTTAAATTGTCATTGAATTCTAATGTGTAGACTATAATGTAATTGTAATTTAAATTTTAAATTGTAATGATGTTGACAACGATGATGATGATGATGGTAACGGCATTGATGACTGTAATGATGTTAATGATGATGAAGATGAAGATGACGACGACGATGATGACCATGATGATGAAGATCGTGATGATGATGATGATGATGATGAAGATGGTGATGATGGTGATGATGATGTGAATGATGGTGATGGTGATGGAAATGATGATGATGGCAATGATGATGAAGATGTAAATGATGATGATGACGACGATGATGATGATGAGGGTCATGATGATGAAGACGACGATGATGATGTTGTTGCTGCTGCTGATGATGATGATGACGATGAGGGTCCTGATGATGAGGACGATGATGATTAAGATGACGACGACGACGACGACGACGATGATGATGATGAGGGTCATGCAGATGAAAACGATGATGATGAAGATGACGATGATGATGAAGACGACGATGACAACGATGATGACGATGAAGATGGCAATGACGACGATGACGACGATGGTACTGATGAAGATGATGATGATCAACATGGTGACGATGACGAATATAATGGTGATGATGGTGATCATCATCATTTCCATCATCATCACCGTCGTCATCGCCATTATCATCATCATCATCATGACAATGATGATGATGATGAGGGTCATGATGATGAGGATCATGATGATGAAGACAACGACGACAACGAAGACGACGATGATGATGATGAGGGTCATGATGTTGAAGATGACGACGATGACGATGATGGTGATGATGATGATGAGGGTCATGATGATGAAGATGAAGATGACATCGACGACGACGATGAAGATGATCTTCATCATGATGATGATGGAAATGATGATGATGATGATGGTGATGATGGTGATCATCATCATTTCCATCATCATTATCATCATCATCATCACCATCGTCATCATTGGCATTACCATGATGATGATGATGATGATGAGAGTCATGATGATGAAGACGACGACAACGATGATGACCAATATGATGAAGATTAATGATGGTTATGATGATGATGATGATCATCATGATCATGATTATCAGGATGATGATTATCATGATGATGAAGATGATGATGATCAACATGATGATGATGATGATGAATATGATGGCGATGATGGTGATCATCATCATTTCCATCATCATCATCATCATCATCACCGTCATCATCACCATTACCATCATCATCATATTATTCATCGTCGTTAAATGGATTATGATGGTTATTACTTATTAGGGGTTATAGATTTAGAGTTGAAGTATTTGACGTACTTATAGGGGTTAAGGGCTAAATGGATTAACAAGTCTAGGTGCTATATGGACTAAAGGATATATGGGTTATCAATTATAGGTGTTATGAAATACATAACTTGGAGGTTATAATTATTAAGGGATATATTAATGCTAAGGCTAATAGGGATTAAGGTTTATGGGGATTAAGCGATTATACGAGTTAGAACTTATCAACATTAAGGGTTATAAGATGTATTTGTTATATTAAGGGTTATAGTGATTAGAGGTGATAAAATGTAATGGATTAGAGATTATGGGTTAGATGTGAGGGATTATAGTGTTTATGCGTTATAGTGTTATGGAATAAGGGATTATAACAAGTAAGTGTCATATGTTAAATGTATGAAGAATATATGTGCAATCATTGTTAGATGTTATAAGTGTCAATAACTAAGGGTTAACATTAAAAGTTATAGGTGGTAGGGGTTATGTATTCATGGTCATAAGTGTTAAATTTTGTAGGCATTTAAGGTTATGTTAAGGGTTAGTGGTAACGAGGATATATATGATAATGGTTATATGGATTAGGTGTTAGTAATTAGATATTAAAGATTTTTAAATATTAAATATCAATGGTTATAATTTTTTACATAGATTAGGTTTTAGTAATAAATATATATATCTTTAAATATTAAATATCAAAAATTTAAAAAGAAACCTATTCATTAAAAAAAATGAAAAATGAAAAACAAAAACAAAAACGTGGACATACCTTACCTCACTTTGTCATTGTGAATTGAGCCAAACTATGCCTCCTATCGCCGCTGAGTGGAGTATGAACTCTACCTTTCGGCACTAAACGAACTGCACTGGACTATGAACTCTACCTCTCGGCACTGAGTGAACTATATTGGACTCTACCTCTCATCACGTGGTCTATGGACTCTACCTCTCATCGTTGAGAAAACTATGGACTCCGCCTCATTTTGGTTCTAAGCTGTGGACTCTGCCTCCTTTGGGTAGGAACAAAAGTTGCTGTAATATATCAAGCTAGGCACATAATGATTCCTAAATTGGTGAGTTTATGTCATATCTAATATCTCTCTCATTTTACACATATTCGTTCAGGGTTTGGGGGTTACGAAATAGGTTCAAGGTTCGTGTTTGGGGGTTACAAAATAGGTTCAAGGTTCAGGGGTTTGAGGGTTACAAAAGAGGTTCAAGGTTCAAGGTTGAATCCCTTGAATAATTCCTTTTAATGCCAAATTGTTGAATTATGTGTTCTAGTTGAGGGCTTTGATGAATGTAAAAATCCCTTGTTGGTTGTGGGAGAGAAGGTTGACTATCCCATCTTATACTAGACATTACATGTATATTAGAACATGCTTAGTTATGGTTTCTGTATTTGACATATTGATATAAGAGTGATTATTCTATACCCATGATATTGAGCAATAGTATTGGGTCGATTCCTATCATTGCTTATTACGTAAATATAGCATACTCTTTTATGGAATAAAGGCATACAAGCTCTATCATAGTGTAGAGTGAATTTAGTACAGTGTTCATTATGTAATTAAGCTCACACCTATTGATTAGTGCACAGATCCATTGCTTGTCCTTATTTGAGACCATGTATCTCATCGTTCAATCACTTATTTCCACTGGTTAAATATTGGTGATAGGGTAGTGTACTTATTAGGGATTCACTTATGACATAATGATGGTAATCCAACAGCCTTATACCTAGTTGATACATAACATGATAGATAGAGTTGAACAGTATCATTATTATGTATACATGGTGTTAGCTGCTTACAAACTCGATACTATGCTTACTTGTACATTAATATATCATATATATTATGGAAACATAGGTATCATTCATCATAAGTAGTGAGCTTAGAGCTTATATATGGAACTAATTGACCTTTTTAAGGTGAAGTAAGGTGAAGAGTAACTTTTATGGATATCGTAATTGATTCCTGGGTATTTATGTCCATATTAGCCTTATCTCTCTAATTGGGTAGTGTATGATTCAGTATTCCTATGGATACCGTAGGAATAGAATAACATTAACATTACACATATTAGGAGGATATACTATCTTTTTATATTAGGGAAACAACGTATATAATGTATAGAACATGATATCCTTATATTAGAGTCAATACACATGTACATGATCGTAACAAGCTAACCTCTTGCTTCTGATATCAATATCATAGGAATAGAGCCAATCACATGGGGTTATACTAGTATTGTAAGTTCATATGTTACCAATATAACGGAAATAGTTTTGATATCATTTTCATTAACTAGAATGTTAGAACCAATACGGTATAATACTAAACAAGCATAACTAAGAAGGAGTAAGCATAACGAGTAGCTTGAATAACCTTACACATATACTAAGAAGTAATGAAGCTCACTCAGGCCAGAATTAGGTATGAATGTTGTCTTTTCCCACAATCAGCCCAGAATTAGAAATGAATGCTGTTTTAGGGTTGCTTGAGGCCACAAACAGAGCCAGAATTGCCCATAGTGCTGTAAAAAAGGTATAGACTTGTCTAAAAAGTAATCTTTGTCATAGGACAAACATTTCTAATCCATTTACAAATTACAAGCAATATTTTTCATAGGACAAATATTTCTAGAATTCCTTTGCTTGTAATTGGTAATAACCCCATTAAGTTAGGATCACTTAGAATACTAGGCAATATTGGGACACAATATACTACAGAAGATGGATGAGAAAATCTCTCTAATGAAGACTAGACTAAAGGAAGATAAAAATTGTTAAAATAACTATAACAATACAAAAGGGGACTTACTTCCCTATAGTTGATTTATTGGTGTCTCGAGCCCATCTTGATGAAGAAATGGTTTCCTAGAAGATCAAGTTTAAACTCTTCCTAGATTAACCAGTTTCAAAGAACATAACTATAAAGATAACAAGAGGGTTTTTTGTTCTTCTCATTATCCCTCATTATAATCCAATGCTTGGTTTATTATTTTCCTTTGTTACTTTCACCTTTAAATTGAGGTTGGAATATTCTTTAGCATACCAACAATTTAGAAATCATTGAGCTCAACATGAGTTATTTACATACGAGGGGTTAATTTCATAACTATGGTCTTGGATTTAGTATTTCATTAAAATACCAACCAATTAATTACTTCTTTTGGTGACCTTCCTGTCTAAAGTTTTCAGAAAGGAGGGTTTACAAAGGGATTTTAGGCTTAATCCATGGCTTGTCCAAGTACCATGAGGCCACACCATTAATAACGTTTCTTACTTTGTTAAAAATGATGATCACTTATAGAAATGTTCCATAGCCATGTGCTACTGGTATAGAAGTGATAATATGTGTAACTAGTTTTACATTCGTGATTCTTGTCATATTGATCATGTTGTATTAGTTGTAAGCTTTGGGTATGCCTTTTCTAAAGGCCCTAGCATCTTTATGAATTATCATTCATGTTTATAAATGTTTTTATTGAACCCTATTCAACAATTCTACCATTTTATCTTGGTTAAGAGAATATGGTGTTGAACCAATAGTTGTGGCTCTTGAAGTTATCATTTATATACCTCTATGAAAGTTCAATGTATTATATCCCACATTTGGGTTTTGACCTAACAATTTACCTTAGTAACTAATAAATCTTCTTCGGGTAACTTACACTTACCAAAGCTAAAATAATCATTCTAAGATGTGATATAGAATATGTTTTTAACATTTTTCTTTTACAAAACAATACACACATATATACATATGATTTTATTTCCAAAATTTTAACAAGTATTTATTTCTACATTTATTATTTAACATGTGTATTGTAGTATAAATTTCATATAGAAAAATCAACAAAATGAACTCAATCATTTAGTACGAAATTCATAACATGAATTAGCAACAGTAAGTAAAGTAAGCTTATGTATTTCTAGAATCAAGTTCTCCAAGAAAATGACTTGGGAAGATCCATGAACCACCCAAACATAGGTTTTCTAAAGAAACTTAACCTTCTATCTCAAAATACGCCCCCAAGCCAAACCATGATACCACCAAAGAGAAGTAGGACTGATTTTTTTTCAATTTCTCTTGGGTATAATTGTCAAACATAACTCAAATAATTTCAGTTCTACTTAAACAAGATAACACTCTCAGCCTTTTCCACACCTAACACATCTAATGCTCATAAAAGTGTGCATACCCCACCCAACACATGTAGTTCCCATAAGAGTGTGAATAAAGAGTCTTGGTATACTTGTTTACGTTTGTCAAGATATCAACTTTTACCAAACCACATAACTGCAATACATGGGTATTCATAGTCCATCTCTCATACAACACTTTTTAGGGCTCTTTAGTATGATCAAAGGGAGTTTTACATTGTAGTCATTCAAATTGAACTTGAATAGCTCTCCTAGAAACTCTGCTACAGAAATAACATAACTAGTTTACAAATAAGAAGGAAGCATCTTCCTCTTTGGTTTCTAGTTTCTTACTCACAGTCATCCACTGTTCATTCACTAAACATTTGTTTATTGACAACTTCTGTTTTTAGCAGACCATAGTTAATCATTTAACCCAATGATTTCTACCCCTCTCCCTTTACTCATTCAGATGCCCCTTTCAATATGGGTAGGAAGATCAATCCAATTGGACTCCTTTCTCCTAAATAATAGGAGGACACTACATAGCTAAATTTTTGAGTAATGACTATAATGTAGGAAATAGGTTTTAGCCACTTATTCATTTATGAAAACCGGGTGCAAGTGGTTGGCACTTAGACTTCTATAACCCACACTACCTTCCACTCTTGTGCTATCATTGTTCTTTTATGTCAACCCTACCTAGTCAGTATTAGATTCCTTTAATTAAAATATGTTCGAAATATATTTATAACCATGCCATTATTATAATAATGTCTCATGGTGCATCATTTCCAGTGTCATGTAAATGTATTAATTAAAGTAATTAACAAACTAATTCAAAATAAAATTTAATTATGACAAGTACTATATTGGGATATTACATCCCCTCCCCTTAAAGTAACACCATCCTTGGTGTTCCTTCACTTCAACGCTCTTGATGTCTAATATAGAAATGGAAAGACATCTCTCATGGAATCTTTTTTTCCCCATGCCAAATGGACACCAATAAATTTCACCCAGAACATAGCATAATTTCTTCTCAGCTCACAGATTTAGCCCAGAATTGGCTTTCTGCTCATTCTTTGTTGCTAAAACATGCCTAGAACTACTGTTCAATTGCATAATTCAGACCAAAATATGGACAGGAGGATGATTTCTGCTGCTAGACATGAGTTCAAGCACCAATAGAAGCCACTTCAAACTTTTTCTTCCACCTTTTTTTCCCATGAAAGATGGCACCAGAAAATTATTAATATATAGTGGTGTAATATTTCACATTTAGGCATACATATTATGTTGAGTTATTGGGATTAAACCACTTGGAAGACTTTAAAATTGTCCGACACTAGTGAATCAATTTCTTCTCAACCCCCATATGGGCCTTAAAAATTAAGAAGATGTAACTATTTACCTAATCTGTGACTATGAAAAATCATGCATAGGCCTGAAAATACAACAAAATCATGCATAGGTCATGATGGGTGGTCAATTGGAGTTTTGCTGAGCTAAACTTAGCTAATTCCTAGTGATCAACATTCTAAGCACATCGCAGCCTCTTAAGCATCAATAAATAGTATCTAGGTCTGGTACTATTTTGAATAATTCTGGGAGCCTTATTATAAGTCCTAGGTCAGTTCTGTTCATAAAGGTCAGCAGTAGGAGACTTGGTTTTCAATTATGGCCGACAAACTATGCATGTTTTCATTTGTCTCTCTAGCTTCATAACAACAGTCAACAACATTTTAGGGAATATCTGATTTGAGTTTTGGACATGGAAAAGACCTGAAATATGGTCCATCCTATGGCAGAAATGCATCAATACATTGAGTTTGTCTTCTAGCACAAGGGGTGGGCAGAGGTTACAGGATCAATATTTCTTTGTCTGTTTTGGGTAATATTTGACACACCATCAATGATGGACCTATAGCACATTCTCCATTATATGGTCTCTAAGGAATATTTAGTGTGCACAACAATGATTATTGGTGAGAGATATTGTATTTTGATGACAAGAGCCAACTGGAAGTGTAGAAAAATTGTTACTGAGGTGACATTGGGTAAAATCCTTAGCTTATAGTTGGGCTAGCTTGTTTTTAGGGGATTAATGACACGTGCTAGCTAAAGCTCTAACAAGGACTTTTTAAAACTACTTTTGGTAGAGTTCATTAATAAATCATTAATCGAGTTGGTTGTGTGCCAAACTGTAATCACAACTGCTTGTGTTTTTTTTAGCTGACATAGCTCAAGGCTTAAATGCAACCCCATGCTTATTATGCTCGGTGCACCCATTAGATTTACTTCTCGTGATTTGAAGAGAAGGTAGGACCTACCCATACATACAAAATTGTAGTTTATGTTGTAGGTTATATATGTCCGACACTAGCAATGGAAGTCGACCATTTATCTGCCTATGTAGTCTCAAGCTTCTTTTGCAGCCTGCTTCAACCAAAATATTGGTAGCTTCTTCCTTTTTCACCGCTTAGTATACTTATTAAAACATGGACTTAAAAGAAGGATTCACATAAACTTTGTTGGAAATTAATGGATAGTAGTCTAGACATATATATGCCAAATTGAATAGCACTGGAGGGATGTAATTATAAGGGATTGATGTCCAGAGAATGAATGTTTTCTCCTTGTGTTGCATAAGTAAGTATTGTGGTTTTCAAACAATTGATCCAACATAAAAATTGTCTTGATAATTCTATACATTATTTTTCACCTTAGTGGTGCCATAGGCTAGCTAGGGTGTGGAATGGACATTGTAGTATAAAAAAAACAATCATTCCATGACCTTTTTAGGTCTACATTTACTTTGTGTATCCTCTATGTTTCCTCATTTCTGGCATAGCCTTGCACCTTAGATCCGTAAACTCAGGACTGCATTATTCATTTTTTCCAAAACCTACAAACCCTAATTTCCCTATTGTTTGTCTATTGTTATCTATCATATACCTCTCAAAGTTTGGTTGTAACCCTAAACAATGGAAGTTTTCCATTCCATTAATGAATAATTCCATTCAATTGAACCCTAAACATGAAGAATTTCATTCAATTCAACCCTAAATGATGGATCCATATGCAACTTATACAACCTCAAAATCGTAATGGTTATCGGGACAAGATTTGGACGAGAGTTTGTTGTGATGAGTTGGAAGTTTTTCTAAGTTATATGTAAGCCTACAGGTGTAGAGTAAGGAGAGAGGAGTGGCCAAGAAAATGAATAATCGGACCAATGTAGACTAGAGAACTGACCTAGAATTTGTGTGATCAAGTCGGTGTAGTGTTAGAAGCTCTCAGAATGTGAACTCATCTATAGAGGTTGGAGAAAGTAATGCATTTCGTCGGATATTTGACATATATGCTATACCACCAAAATCTTAAATTTGTTTATATGACTTTCTCCATGTCTACAGGTAGCACAATATGAGTGCATACTGTTTATCCAAGGACGCATTGAATATGATGGCTGGCCTCCTCTCCTTCTTGTAACTTTTAGAAGGAGAAATCATTAAGGAAGAAATGATACAGTTAATTTAAGAGCCTTTTGATTTGTGCGGCATAGTATTTTTTGGTTCTTTCTACTATGGGATACATCAACATATTTCTTGTTTTAGCTAGGGATATAGAGTTTGTTTTCAACCCCTCAGGGATGTGTTTTCTCCACCCTAGATGCCTCCTTGGATAAGTTGTTTGGGCTCCTTATGTTCTCTGTGTGGTATTGATACTTCAGTCATCTTAGGATTGTGGGTTTCGTCCCTCCACTTGAGATATTTCTTGATACTTATGATCTCCACTCGTTAATGGACTGACTTATTTCAAGAACTATGTAAAATTTACCTTTTATTCACTATTGAATATCAAGCTGGAACACCTCTTTTTCTTTTGAAAAAAAGATACACAATATTTGCAAATGATTTTATCACATATATTGAGATCCGTAAACTGGGTATTTTATACTTTTGGGTGAGGAAACAAACTAAATTAAAATAGGTACACCTAAGAATATTGTAAAAAAGATAGTTTGTATTTTGAGATTAATTGGCTGAAGCATTTGATATGGAACAACTTGACATCTATATCATGTTAAAGGACTATGTGTTGAATTTTTACACTAGGGAATTATTGATATTATTCAGGATAATGCTATCAACATTATGTCATGCTTATAAGTCTTTCCAAGTTTTTTACTGGAATTTTGCTATTATTTGTCAAAAAAAAATTCTGGCCATGGTACAGGTAGAACCAAACAGGTATTTGTCAGACCTGTCTTCCTCAAGGGAGGGGAGTTTGGGAAGGCTAGAGGAAAGTGAGACATCTAGTAGGTCTAAAAGGGCTAGAACAACTCGATTTCATAAGATCAAAAGGAAATTCAATAAATGCATGGAATTTTTTCTCAAAGGAGGGGGGTCATCTTTCTATGATGATGAGACAGTAGAAGACATCAAGGTGCCCTTAAGGTACAAACACCTAGTGAAAAAATGGGTGCCTATGGATATTCCTCAAGTAAACACTGATTTTTGTGTGAATGAGAGGATATATAGAATTGCACCATTGTCATTACATGTATTGGGGTTGTTTTGCATAGATGGCATAAAGGTTGGATACAACATATGTACATAATTGATAGAGTATGTTGGACCCTCTTACAACTACAGTGATTGGATGCGCCTGGTCAAATATACATGAAGTATGCATAGATATGGGTTGTCAACAAATTATATACAACTGAAAGACAAAGCTCAAAATAAAGGAGAAACGTTGTACATTGACGGAAGTCCAAAAACAAATGGTAATATTGCGGGGTTTATAAACAGTACACAACCATGGTCTACTCTTAAGCAACCCAACTGCATATTCAAGTCGTGTGAAGGAAACTATGTCTTTGTATGTGCCATTAAATCAATAGCTACTGGCGAAGAAATACTTATTAATTACAATTTGAATCGTGTAGATACAAACACGGTTAGTATGGTTGTGGTACATCCAACAATTTACCCAACCTTTTATTAATTATTTTAACATCTATAGGATTTTTTGTTAGCATATAATTATAATTTTCTATTAAATTTCCCATGTTGACTTCGCAAAGAGGTGATGGGGGCTCATCACCCTAGCAAAAGGTGAGAGGAGTACACGATCCGTGAGGCAACAGGTATACATCAAAATGTTATGTTTTAAAATTGTTTTAGTGAATATTTTGGTTTCGTTAGGTAATTTTTAGTATGTTTTTGATGCAAGGTTCTCTCAGGGGCACCTCTCTCTTGGTAGATGTTAATATACTTGAATCAAGGTGGCAGGTATACATCGATATTGCCATTGTAAGATGGACAAACAAATCTGTTTTTATGTATTTTCATTAAAATATTCGGTTCGTTTATATAATCTTATCTATTTTCCATGCAGAGTGTTGATCATGGAATCCAACCAGTTATTGATCAGTCTCCTGCAACATCGGGGCAACAGGTAAACATGAATGTAATTCTCCATTTGAAATACTTTAAAATTGTACACATGTATATCGTGTAGCATAATGTTTATTTTGCTTGTTATTTTTCGTTTTTATGTTTGTGTTAATGATGATAATGTTGTCTACTTTTTTTGTAGGTTGATGACCGAGGAAAGTCCCCAACTGTTGATCAAATGACTGGAGCCTCGAGGCAACCTGTAAACCTAAATGTAATTCCACATTCTAAATACTTCAAAATTGTACACATATAAAACATGTAGCATAATGTTTATTTTTGTTATGTATTTTTTATATTTTACATATTGCGTTCATTGTGATAATGTTTTATACTTTTTTCGCAGGTGGGTGATCGGGGTAAGTACCCAACTATTGATCAGACCACACCCTCATCTAGGAATCGGGTAAATCTAGATGTAATCCATTGAATCTATCATGATAGACACTTTTTGTTAATATAATGTTTTGCACAAACTATTGCTTCAAAGACTAAGCAATGTTTTATATAATTATTGTTGCAGATAGGGGATTCGGTTTATGAAACACCATCTCAACACTCTTTACAGTTTGAGGTCTCCCAGTTGATGAAAGATAATGAAATTAGTAGGTCTACAGACCCATCGAGGGTGCTATAGAAGACCATGGAAAAAAAATGAGGAACTGATTCTTTTGACATTGATAGTTCCACAAACACAAGAGATCAAATCAAAGATTCAATTGTTGTTACATAGATGTCAACAATTGCAAGTAAGTTCCCGAATAATAATGTAAATTCATTTAGAACTTTATAATATTTATTTTTATATGCTATTGAACTTATAATACAATGGTTTGTATTTACAGGAAGTTAAGAAGCTTTACAGTGGTGGTTAAGGCGTTGTTGATCCCAGTGACCAAACCACTTCACGTACACCACATGATGCTCCCTTATTATCCACTGAACAGTCAGCAACATGCTCTGTGACACCCCCAAGGCCAGCAGAGGGTGCAACCGATGCTGACCGACCCACAACAGATGCTGTAGACAAAGGGGTGGATGTAGGGTTAGATAGAGAGGTGGATGCATTTCCTGGATCTTCTCATGTCACTAGCATTGGTTCAATAGTGACAACATTTTTGGTGAACGAAGAAATCATTCCAATAAAGATAGAGAAGATTCCAGGTGATTGTAGATTGTTTAATTTAGTTTTTTTAATTTGTGTCTAATATACTGATAATATTTTTTAATGTTGACTAATGATGGAATTAATGTTTTGTAGGAAATGATGTATTTTATAAACGTATAAATGATTTGTCCTTGGATATCTTCAGGCCCACCATTCGCACAGGGTGGGACAAGCAGGGAAAATATTTAAAGGATGAGTTGACTAATTGCTTGGTTGGTATGTTCAGAAAACATACCTTCGATACATTAAAGATCCTACAGAAGGCTAGAAAACATCTGAAGATTATCCAAGACCAGTATAGGGTTCACCTAGAAAAGAACCCTAGGTGTGAGGGCCCTCTGATGATTCCATCTAGGGAGTGGAAAGCCCTAGTGGAAGATGGAAAAGAGAAGGGTCTGAGAAAAGCAAGAAAGATAACACCAGGAACAGGGAGGTATGCAATACATTCCAAAATGTAATGGTAAGCCTTATTATTGTTAGCTTTTATATCGAATTTAGAACATCGACGAACGTAATTCAACACTTGATTAGGCTGTTGGACACATCTAAGGCCACCAAGGCAAGAATGGAAAAAAATGGTCAACACAAACTTGGGCCTAGTGGTTATTCGAACTTGGAGGCCTTATATGTAAGTATCAAAAAACCAAAACTGAATCCAAATAATTTATAGAAAATTATTTTTCGTTTTATTCTAGAAAAAAATGTAAAATTAATGACATCGTGCAAATATGCAGGCCGACTGGTTCAAAGAATTTCACACTAAGGAAGACATGAAGCTTGGCTTCGAATAGGGCTTTGACGCCATTATTGAATGTCGGAGAAGCTTGTCTGGGCATACTGCACGATCTTCCTGCTGATCCATCTGGTGCACAGGTATATAAAAAATATATAGTTTAATGATAATTAATTCATTCTCATGCAATTTATTCGTTATAAAAAATTAAGATAAATTATTTATTCCTTTTTTAGCAGGAAAGTAATGATCCTGTTCATGTCGAGGATGTACACCAACCAGGCAAAGATCATGCTTCGATTCCTTGTAATGAATTTATTAATATGCTACTATTTTTTATAGATAATTGCAGATGATGAACATTAATTCTAATTCTACACAATTCAACTGTAGAGCATGTAGATGCAGATCACATTGAACAGGGTGAGCCTGTACAGGATAATGATGAAGATGTTGATGTGCCCATGCCGGGTAAAAAAAACATTTGTAATTTTTTTTAAATGAATTACTTGTATTTATAAAAATAAAAATAAATTATTGAAACATTTTGACAATATTGCAGAAATTCATCACCCCTCACCGCAAGTTCAACCTTGAGAGCAGTCTAGTAGGGAGGCCGAGGATAAGATTCCGGAAGATGCGCTTCTGACTAAATATTTAAAGAGAAGAAAAGTAAAAAGGAAGTGACTAAAGAAATTTTGAATAATTCTTATTTATAATAAAAAAATTTACATGGTTTTTTCCTCTGTTTCATGAATGAATGGTAAATGAATGCTTTAATGAATGGTTTACTAATTTTTTTTATCGACTATTGACTAAATGAATGGTTTAATGAATGATTTAATGAATGGTTTAATGAATTTTATTTTCAGCTATTGAATGATTGAATGGTTTAATGAAATATTCTTTTAGCTATTGAGTGAAATAATTTGCAGTAAATTGTTATTTGCTAGTAGATGCATTGGGGTTAGGGAATTGAGAGTGATGTGAGGGGGGGAGGGGCCATAAGAGCTTCCACCTTCATGTGGTTGGTCCTGTTTAGTAGATAATATTAAATTATTCTTGAAACAAATAGGAGCTCAACTAATGGTAAGGAAGAATACATTAAAAACAATTATTTTTATAATTTTAGTGTTTAATTTTTATTATTGCTATTTGACTCCTCCATTGGAACTTGTTATAGATAGTGTTGAGAACAAATTTCATAGTTCAGAGGCAAGAAATGGCGTTTTGATGTGATCGATGAACTTATATACATAGTGCTTTTGGTTCTCTATGTTTTATCAGGTGATCTATTATTAACAATTAATTTACTTGAATAGTTGAATAGTATTGTAATTTACATTGTAACAGTATTGTATTTATTTAGATTTTTATTTTTTATTTTCATAAACAAACAAATATTTATTTGATGGGTCCTAACATGAAATTATTGCAACATGACAAAATTTGAAGTATGTTAAATGATGTTTTGAAAGGTAAAGCAGAAGAAGACAGTGTGAAGCTCCACAAATCAAGGTATAATTACGTTTTCTTTTATTTGATTGAATTGTGTATTGGGTATTTATGCATGTGCAGACACGCAAATTTAATTGATGATGGTGATTACCATACATTCAGGTGAACTTTGTTCTATCTGATTTATAAACTTACCTTAAATAGGTTGGCTTGACACCATATTCTCCAAGAAAGAAACCCATAAGTCTTCTACAGATTTTATAGTGATGAACATAAGATATGAAACCCTCATATCATGATATGTAATAGTCCTTGTCCTCCTCCTTTAAGGGTTGTAACAGCTGAACATAACTGCTGTGTAGGGTTGTAACTGTTGAACATGTCAGAGGAACTTTCAGGCATTCTCCACTTTAGTAAGAAAAGACTAAACATTACCATTCTAAGGAAGGTAGAATTGCATTCTTTATCTGGTTGGTTGTATAATATTGCATTTCCTAATTGGTTGGTTGTAGATCCTCCATAGTGGACTTGTCCAATATATCAAGAATTCTCTCAGCCATCAATCTGGCCAAACCTTGGCCACAAACCATTGTAGTTGGATTTAACTCAAGGTCTTAGTCCTAGATCTTGGTGATCCACCTACCCTTGTCCCACTTCTCCCCTACTGCAAAAGTATATTCTTCACCATGGGGTGAGGAATGTAGGCCACTTTCTTAGCATTCCAAAGGTGATCATGAAAGTAGTTAGGTGCCTTCACGAAGGCATAAGCTTGTGTTTCCATTGAGGCTACGCTTCAACCTTTCCCCCTGAAGTGCATTGCTCATGAAAGTAATTGGTTGCTCACTCCCTTGCTGATTTTTTTGTAAGAAAACAACATAGAATTTTCTTGATATATCTACAAAGGATTTCTTTTCTTCTTCTCTCCACTTCTTCAAACTCGATCTTATCAAGATGATTTAACCAAAATATTTCCCAAAATGAACCAGGAAATGTTTCATCATATTCAAGATTGGTTGTAACCAAAAGTTTCAAAAACATAATTGTAAACAAAGGCATCGATGAGAGGAGTACTATTTCCAATTCATCTAAAGAGGAACGGAAGATTCAAGTCGTAATCTTTCTTCAACATAATTGATATAAGCCTTCCAATTTTTTCAAAAATAGGAAATGAAACACTTTACATAATTGATGCAACCAAAGAAAGATTGAATGGCTTGTTTTTTTAGTATAAATATTCTCCTAGATACCCTTCAATGTTTTAGGATCAATCCTTACTCCAAGATTGTGTTCCAAAATCTTTCCTTCAAAGGGCCCCAAGATGATTTTTCTGAATTTAGCAATATGTCCAAGGATTTGCATCTCTCAACAATATTTCTAAGTGTCCAATATGATCATCCCTATTCTTCGAAAAAAAAGTGATATCATCTTGGTACACTACTATGTACTCATTAGAGAAAGCAAAATCCACAGTACATTAGAAAGTGGCTTTAGCAGTTGTCAATTCAAAATACATTCACACATATGCATAAGTCCCCCAAGGGTTGGTGAAATCAATTTTATATCTCTCATTAAAACAAAAATTACACATATATGAAAAGGCAGGGTCGAGGAAATGAATGGGACAATGGAGTGTCCCATTCCAGCAGTGATCAATCCTCTCTCAAAGAATTAGTTATTTCTCAAGGCCATCATTTGTTGGGTAACTTTACTCATAGAAAAAGTTGATAGCTTCTATGTCCCTATCCATAGATCTTCATACAAGTGGCCCATTGTGGGATTTTCCCATTAACTAAATGGAGAACATTTACCAAAATATTTTTCATTGAGCACACTTCCTCCACTCCTTGTTTTTCCCCATCAATTAAATGAAAAATGTTTACCAAAATTTTGTTGATTGAGCACTCTTCCTCCACTCCTTTCCAAAATCTATCTTGGTTTATGATTTTGTGCTATAGGCACAACCATGCCACTCATAAGAAAGAAACATATCTTTAGCTTCAATTCACAACATTCAAGGGACATGAGGGAAATGAAATTGGTGGCAAAAATGTGTAATTCTAGGATAGTAGAAGGTATTCTTGCACTAACACCTATAGATAGGGAAATGTTTCCCCTCCTAACTTCTCCTAGCCTACAATATTGAAAACAGTTGGAGGAATCAAGAAAAAAGGCATTATTTTTCAATTATGATAGCAAGTACAACAAGGGGCGGAAGAGCAATGAGAAGAAATTATTTTACATAGATTGTGTGGAGGAAGAAGATATAGAACTATACCAATCTCAATATCTAGAACTAGAAGATACTACTCCAACCATAACTTATCATGCATTGGATGGAATTGCCACTCCTTGAACTCTTAAGATATAAGGAATATCAACAAGAAAGGTAATTGTGTTGATTGATTTAATAGTACTCATAACTTCATCAATTGAAAATTATCCAAACTTCTTAATTGCTTTATATATATGATAGCAAGTACAACAAGGGGCAGAAGAGCAATGAGAAGAAATTATTTTACATAGATTGTGTGGAGGAAGAAGATATAGAACTATACCAATCTCAATATGTAGAACTAGAAGATACTACTCCAACCATAACTTATCATGCATTGGATGGAATTGCCACTCCTTAAACTCTTAAGATATAAGGAATATCAACAAGAAAGGTAATTGTGTTGATTGATTTAATAGTACTCATAACTTCATCAATTGAAAATTATCCAAACTTCTT
>LPNX011137557.1:484-19854 GCA_001517045.1 Pseudotsuga menziesii
GTTGGTAGCATAGCAGCTTTAGGAGTTTGGTTGGCATCTTGGGTGGTGACACTAACGATTAACAGTATGCTGCAGTGGAGTTCTACAGGTACAGTCTTAGGTTTGAAGTACTGGTTTATCGTTAACTTGTAATTTAATTTCAGTGTTTCACAATCTACTGTGACTTTCTTCTTATATTCTACTGTGAGGGTCGGGATTATGTTCTAAACGAATTGTACACTTCAATGCAGGAACTTTTCTGCTATATTCATTGGTATGCATTTTTACCTTAATCTTTGTAGCCCTGTGTTTACCTGAAACTAAGGGACGAACTCTAGAAGAAATTGAGGCATCATTCAGATGAAGTTAACATGATCAAACGCCTTGCATTGCATTGAGAACAATGTTCATGGCTTTAAGAAACAAGGACGTTTATGTAGTTTGGGATGGATGGCAGTTTATATAAAATAGCAATGCCTCCTGCAACATATGTCGCCACCCCAATCAATAGCAATTTACAATTAAATTTTTTTTTTTTAAATTAACAATCGTCGCTTAAGCGACGCTTATAAGTGTCGCTTATCCGACAGTTTACAATTATTTTTTTTTTAAAATTAACAGTCGTCGCTTATGCGACGCTTATAAGTGTCGCTTATCCGACGCGTAGTCTTTCACCGACGCTTCTAAGTGTTGCTTATCCGACGCCTAGTGGGTCTAAAAGTTTTTAAAAATTTGTCATTGTCGCTTAATAAGTGTCGGATAACCGACGAGTTAAATTCAAGCGACGGTTAACTAAGTGTCGCTTAAGCGACGGTTGCTTAAGTGTCGCTTAACCGATGACAAGTTTCCGACGCTTCAAAAAAAACCAAAGTGTCGTACATGCGACAGGGAAGTGTCGAAAATCCGACATGACGGCCGTCGGATTTTTGGTCAAAATGTAGTAGTGTAAGCACATTTATGGTCAACCATAGTGTGCACTGGGCTCCGCGATGGGGGTTTTATGGCTCTTCATCCCTCCCGCCTACATTGTCTCTCCTCGCCCAGCTTCCTCAACCTTAGTCCTGTCTCCTGAAGCCTGCTCCTACGCTCAACTTAGCCCTCCCTCCTGCTTCCCATCCTCCGTCTGCTCACTGGATTATTGTTTTCACCATGCCACCACGACAACGCGGCATTCCCAGGCGAGGAAGTGGTCGAGGAAGGACCAGCAATCCCAAAACAACACCCTTTAACGCTCAGGCGAGCTCGAAAGGTTTCGACGTCGAGGTGTCGGATGCCCTGAGAGCCATGATGGACAACTGGGAAGATGAGCTTTCAAGCTCTCTCTCGACTGCCAATCACACTCTAAACCGTCGATGAAATTACTGGTAATCAAAAACCTGTTAACCCGTCTTATCCTGCGCTCAGTTAACTTACACACCGCTCCAAAGGCCCATCTTGTTAGCTCTGCTCGTACTAGGCCTTCGGCTCCCTCTGCACCTCCTGCCCTTGCTCCCCTTTCCTCCTCTGCAATTCCTCCTATCCTCATTTCTGCCCCTGCACCTGACATTCAGATTCCCTTTGCCCCGGTACCAATGGACACCACCCCCACTTCTCCCCCACCCCCGCAGCACCAATTCATTTCTCCAACAGGGAAGACGACCATCATTGCTCTTCCCAAGAACACAGAGCCTCTTCCAGTCAAGCGCTCCAGCTCTGACTCCAAGGATGGCATGGGTAGCCCCAGCAACAGCGGAACCTCCTGCTCAGGCGAAGATGCAGACAATTCCAAGGAACAAGACGAGCAGCTGGGTATAGGCTTTGGCTTTGGCACATTGATTATCGAGGAACCCTTCATCAAACTCTAAGTTTAGGTTTTATGTTCCAATCCTTCTTCTTTCAGGTGGCTTCTAGGAACAGTGCTCCTTAGAGCAGTTTTTCTCATGTTCAGCTAGCAATTTTTGTAAACATTTTAAATCTTGATTTTGTATTGATTTGTTTTCTCTATCTAAGGGAAGATCATCTTAACAGTTTCAAACTGTCTTTCCCCTTCAGGTAAACTGGTGTCTTTCTTTTGTTTTTGCTCTATGATGGACATTTTTTATATTTGCAATGTATATACATCATTGAGGGATATGATGCACTTATTATGTATTATGGGCTCACACACTTTGTACTAGATGGAGATACTTTTATATTAATGAAAACAACTTTTGTCAGTTTTATTTACATTTTTGTACATGTTGCCATGTTTTGTACAATGTGCTTGTTTTTAATTATGAGACAAATGCAACTCTAAAATATAATTTGTTAATGTGTCAAACACAAAATTAAGCCTCCTTAGCTCATGGATATAAGCAATGAATTCAAAATGGTGTTCAAGAAGACACCCTCGTTAATGTTTGTAGTAATGTAGGATAACAAACACAATATATACCATTCAATTGCAACACTACTAACTAAGAGTCCAAGTGGATAGTTAACTATTGGATTCCAAGTGAGATTGCTTACAACAATAACTCATTCATGGCACTATTGGATTCCAAGTAAGATTGCTTACAACAATAACTCATTCATGGCACTATTGGATTCCAAGTGAGATTGCTTACAACAATAACTCATTCATGGCACTATCGGATTCCAAGAGACACTCCACCTGAGCCTACAAGATGGCCTGCAAGACCATAGATAACCCAAGCGATGAAGGCAATGTTCCAAGTGTGACAACAAGCTCCATTTGCATACCCCACAAATAGAGATGCATTTTTAGACATCAATTGAGCAAAATGCATGATGAACAACGACCAATACTAATAAAAGGCATAAAAGCAAAAGCAATTTGACCTACTTACAATACAACAAGTCCAAGCAAATTTCACCTAGACACAAATGTCTAGATATAGAACCTCTTTAGTTAGAGCCCATTTCTAGGCCCTAGGATATTATCCATCAAAATCTTCCAATTCATATGCTCATTTATATAAGACTTGCTTCACTAGCACATGGGGATAGGCAAATTTGTTGTACTGAGCTTTGACACATTTCTTCTGTGTTTCATTAGGAGCAACGACATCCCTTATATGATCATTTAATTGTTCCAAGTACATTAGGCATTCTTCTATCTGTGTAGTGTTTGGTAAAAGCTCTATGAATAGTTTCAATGATGGGTTTTCACACTCGATAAGTGACACCTCCTTGACTCCATGTACAAGCTAAAAGGGAGTGAACCATGTAGTACTCTTGGCTAAAGTTTGATATGCCCAAAACATAGGATACAACATGATATGTCTGTTGTTTTTTAATTCTGCTCATCATCCTCTACAACATGGTTTTCAAGGAACTAGCATGGATCCATTTCAAACCCAAATCTATCAAGCACCAAGAGGGATCCAATTTCTTGAGGTGTACATTTTTTCACCATTTGGATCCCTCTCAAGGCTTGATTGATCTGTGTTTAAAATGGATCTATGGTAGTTTAATTTTTTTTAAGTCAATATGTAATTTATATTTTTTATTTTTTATTTTTTAATATTTTTTTTATTTATGTCAGCTAGCATAACGTGACTAACGTGACAAGATGTCCCCCATACTGGGTTGGAGAGCACCTCGCTTCTCTTGGTGCAATTATTAACTGTCTTTACTTGGCCATTTGCCTATGGAAGTTACTGCAATTATCTGTGACAATCTCTCTAGGTATACCAAATCATGCTATAATTTAGCTAAAAACAAAGTGTGTTGCGGTTTCATTGTTACAAGTGAATGTAGGCATGGCTTCATCCCACTTAGTGAAGTAGTCTACAGTCGCGATAATGTAGTCGTGGCCTTTCTTTGATGTCGGATTACATGTATAATCTATCCCCTATTTCATAAAGGGGCCGACGATGATCACTGGATAGAGTGAAGCAATGTGCGCCCTCATTTTCCTAGTAGAAGTCTTACAAGGATGACACTTCTCAACTACTTCAACACGGTCTTTGAAAATTGAAGGTCAAAAATACACACACAATATTTTCTATGGTGTAGCAGGCCTTGATAAATGACTACCATAGGCTCCAACATGGCAAAGATTAAGCACTTTCTCAACCTCCTCATAATAGTGTTGATTCCTCGACAATATAAAGTATCACCAATGATGACATAATACCGTGCTTGGTGATGGATTTTTATTTTTCTTCATAAGAAAATTAAGATGGGACACTCTAGGTTTGCAAGTAAACTAAAATGTTCTGATACCAAAGGTCTTCTGAGTTGACGAAGATGTGTTCATCAGGCAATGATTCACTTTCTACCATGTCTTCCCCATATCAGGAGAGCTTTGGCATTAACTCAACAAATGTTAAGGATTTTTTAGATTTAGCGGACATGAACCTTAGATCAAACTCTCTAAGAATCATAATCCACTTATTGCGCATGCCCCCAACAATCCGTCAAGACAACATATGCTAGAGGGGATCGCTATATGCAATTACGATTGTGCGTCTAAGAATAATGTAGTGTCGAAGTCTCTACACTGCATGAATGGCTGTCAGCACTAGTTCTTCAACATAAGAGTAACTCAGCTCTAGGACTGCCAAGTTCTTACGCATGCAGTAGATGTCATGATCCTGGTGAACATCATTCTCTAGAACTAGGACCATTCCAACAATCGTTTCAAATGTAGTTAGATACATAAGGAAATTCTTGCTATAGTCCAAGGGACTCGACAGCAAAGTAGACATTAAAGGCTTTTTTAATGCATCAAGTGGTCTTTGAGCATTATCATCCCAAATGAATGGGATCCCTTTCATAAGTATGTGTATGAAACCTTTCGCGATATCAACATAATTTACAATCTACCCACATAGAAATTTGTGTTTTATTTTGGAGGCTTTGCAACAAGATGCAAATTACGTGAGGATGCAACTAAGCGATTGCCTCTACCTTTAAACAAGTCTAACATAATTTCATCTTTTGAAATGATGAAACTAAGTAATTAACTATTGAAGGTACAATTTGAAGGGGGAAACCTATAGGAAAATTCCAAACTTGAGACCCGACCGTGAAGGCCCTTATGGGATCAAGGACTTCTCTTGCCTGTCGAGGCCTGGACCAATGGTTCGAATGGAACACTGGGATGAGCACCTCGCTTATCTCAATGCAATTATTGATTGATTGTCCTTGGCCATTTGCCTATGGAAGTTACTGCAATTATTTGTAACAATCTCTCTAGGTTTACCAAATCGTGCAATAATTTGGTTAAAAACAAAGTGTGTTGCAGTTTCATTGTTACAATTGAATGTAGGCATGGCTTCATCCCACTTAGTGAAGTAGTCTACAGCCACAATAATGTAGTCATGGCCTTTCATTGAAGTCCAATTACATGTATAATCTATACCCTATTTCATAAAGGGGTCGACGATGATCACTGGATAGAGTGGAGCAATGTGCGCACACATTTTTCTAGTAGAAGTCTTACAAGGATGACACTTCTCGACTACTTCAACACAGTCTTTGAAAATTTAAGGTCAAAAATACACACGCAATATTTTATATGTTGTAGCAAGCCTTGATAAATGACTGCCATAGGTTCCAACATGGCAAGGATCAAGCACTTTCTCAAACTCCTCGTGAGTTAGTAATCACCTCATAATAGTGTTGATTCCTCGACGATATAAAGTATCACCAATGATGACATAACACTATTGTGCTTGGTGATGAATTTTTATCTTTCCTCACAAGAAGATTAAGATGGGACACTCTAGGTTTGCAAGAAAACTAAAATGTTCTCATACCAGAGGTCTTTCGAGCTTACAAAGATGTGTTCATCAGCCAATGATTCACTTTCTACCATGTCTTCGCCATATCAAGAGAGCTTTGGCATTAACTGAACAAATGTTAAGGATTTTTTGAATTTAGCGAACATGAACCTTGGATCAAATTCTTGAAGAATCATAATCCACTTATTGTGCCTGCCCCCAACCATTTGTCAAGACAAGCTAGAAGGGATTGTTGTATGCAATTACGATTGTTTGTCTAAGAATAATGTAGTGTCAAAGTCTTTGCACTGCATGAATGGTTGTTGGCACTAGTTTTCCAAAATGGGAGTAACTCAGCTCTAGGACTGCCAAGTTCTTACCCATGCAAATAGATGACATGTTTTTGGTGAACATCATTCTCTAGAACTAGGACCATTCCAAAAGTCATTTCAAATGTAGTTGGATACATAAGGAAATTATTGCTATAGACCAAGGGACTTGGGCAAAACCTACGCGTCGTAACGAGCAAATATAATCCCATGCTAAGGAAAGCTAATGTAAACCCACGGTACCCATCTAATAGCGAAAAGTTGTTGTCATACATAAAAAGTATTATTTTCTAAGTACACCATATGACTAATAGAATTAGTCCTTACTATGAATTATAAATGACTATGAACTATATATTACCTAATCTACTAGTCATGTGTAATTAAAGGTGTAAACATTACTAATCCTTGGACTTAGATAACTAACAAGCTTTATTAGTTGCCTCATAAATAAAATTAATTTTAACACCTAGCTTTGATAAACCAATCCCTACTAGCCCACACATTACTCCTACTATTAAATATATTATTGTTATATCCTTTGCATTAATACTCATCTGCCATTTATTCATTGCTCTTTAAATTTAGAAGTAATTGCTTAATTTTTCATTATGGTCTATGGATAGAAGTAGAGTACAATTTATGATAGAAAGTGTTACATAGGTGTATAAATAAATAAAATAACCATTATTAACCAAATTATATAGCCTTGTGATTCAAGGCATAATAAATGTGTACTTAACCAAATGATTTCCTTAGCTCATGATTAGGATTTCTACAACAAATCTGCTAGCTACCAACCAGCACGCGCAAATGCCTTTATGTTATCCGAGATAGAGTATACCAAGATTGCAGCGAAGCGCAAAGCCGACCTTCAGGATCAATTTAAATGAGTTGGATCAATTTAAATGAGTTGTTGTTTGCTCGCATGGACCCAAATTAACCCCTTTACTCATAAGCCTCTCATCCCTCTGACACAAATAAGGTTCCCACAGCTGATCTCATTCGATAACACAACATATTGGGGAATGAACTAAACCATTGGTTGCTGCAAACCAAGTTTCAAATGTCATGACCCTTTGCAGGCTGACTTGATTAACCTACAAGATGAGTCCCCAAAGATTGCACTAGGAAAACTCACTAGATAGACGAGATGAGTTGATCCCTTTATACATTACACTAGAGCCTCCCATTCCTTAGGGCCTTTGGCAGTCATGGAAAAGTTAAGGCTAAACATCAACACTTGTGGGAATCGAACCTGGCCTACGCAACAGTTCCACGAGTTTCCATTTTCTTGAATTAGTAGGCTAGCGTGCATCCAATCACTATGTAGAAAAAACTATTTAAACTTTTGTTGATGGGAGAATAGTTATTTGCCTTGTTAATAAGAATTCCATAGCCCATATGTTCCTCTTTACTGATGCGCCATAAATCAAATTCCTTGATGAAGAGGCATTCGTAATTACAAGGCCTTGAGCAAAACAAATAAAGAACACTTATTAGCCAAATAAAGAACACTTATTAGTTGTGTCATAATTGTGAGTTTTAGTCTAGATATTGATCTCATAATAACACATGAAAACTTCATTTTCCCCTAAATTACCCCTTGTAAGATTGCCCCCTTATGGAGGTATAGGATTTGGGTTAGCTATAACAACCATTTGTTGTTGTTGTGAAGGGAACGGATTGGTTAGCACCGCACATTCCTTGGTAGCTTCCTGTTGTGCCAACAAACGTTGAGCAACCTCCTACTTGGAGCATTGGTAAGCCAAGTGATCCTCGATGCATAGCTATGGGAACTTCACCTTCCTTTTCTCCTTCTTACCCCCACCAACATTATTGTTGTTGTTGTTGTTGCCTACATTGTTATTCTCTTTGTTCCCATTCTTCTTTTTCTTTTTCCCCTTCCCCCCAAGCTATTGGTTGTCTTTAGAATTCGTCGATTATATAGACAAAACATCCAAAGATAGGTTGGAGTTAGAGTTTTTGGCGTTGTTTTGAACAATTGCATGTGCATTCAAAGACAATGGTCCAATTTGGTAAACCCCTTGACAAGCTGTGACATTTTCCACTAAGCCAATCACACCATTAACATGTGGCCCAATTGAAGGTTCGATTGGATAAGCATTTGCTCCATGAGCAGTTGAGAGTATCTTGTACAACATCCTAGATTGAGAAAATACCAAGACCAATTTTTGGGCCTTAATGATGGCCTTATAAATATTTGTAGTGACTTAATATACCAATCCATCAATAACTCACCAAGAATTTGTGCTTTTATCAAGCAATGTCAAGATATGAGTAGACTTGTCCTATCTAAATGAAGTCAAGAATTTAGCGTAAGTCTCATAACGAACTAGTAGTTGAAAATGGATAAGGAAAGTCATAGCAATTGCATTAAAGATTTCAAAGGAAGCTCATGGCAACTCGATGTACCACTTTGCAACTATCCATGTCAATGTCCTTTTGAAGAGACGAAGCCTGATAGAATCATCCATCATCCATTAGCGAGTTTGAATAAGTCTAGCAAATTCAAAGTAGCCAAAAGTGAAAGGTTGATTATTATGTCCAAAATTATGATTCTCACCATACTAAGTTTGCACAAATAGAGTGGCAATTTGTCCGAGTATGCCCCCCATCTGTATGAAATATTGGTTGCCTTTAAGAGAACTAACAGTTGCCACATTACCCATGTTTATCCTTCCTATTCCAAATGAAGGAATACTTCCATAGTGCATATTGTAACATAAGGAAATTTTGGCACATGTGCCCCCAATTCCAACAAAAGTTGTATCACCTTACAACACATTATATACTAAAGGAATAACAATGTCCATGCTTCCCAATCCTTGAAAAGGCGTGTTGGAGCCAAGGAAAGCTTTAGTCGCAATAAGAGTAGGCCTAAACATATGTTTACCATTGGATAGTAAAGCATGGAAACAAATCGAGAGATCACTACCGAGAGCATTGATGTTTGTTGTTACAAGAGGGATGTTAATGAGTATAGGTTGGAAACTTGAAATTGTCATCCCAAAAGAAAAGAGATTAGAATGTTACAACACATAAGATACACCCACTAAATGGAGGAACATTCAATAGAATAAACCCTCCAATGGACACCCAAAAACCATCCTAATGCCACTATGGATGACACATTAGGATTCACTCCTAAAGGATTAGAACTTACTAGCAATGCAGAGTCACCAAAAAAAAGGTACTTCTCTTGTGTTTCCATACTAGCCCTGAGACAACAAATGTTTAGCCCTAGGGATCTATGTATCAAACTCGTGGTTATGTACAAAATCAAGACTTTGAGGTGGGTTATCACAACTTTTCAAGAACAATTCAAAAGAGAGAAATAAATGCCACTAAAGATATTCAAACACTATTGCAAATGTTCACACTTTTTCAAAAAAAATAAGGCCCTTTCCAATCAAATCAATCATGTTTTCATCTCAATTCAAATGCAATTATGATATAGTTTTTTTTTTTTCAACAATAAAGTAAATTCTAAACAATTCCTATAAAGTTGATATGCCTCTAAATATTGTGAAAATAACTCCTACACTGGACTTTTCGACCAATTTTGCAAGCACAGGTTGAGAAGAAATGTGTCCAACAAACTTTCAGACTCAAACGAGACAAATAGGTCTACTAAGCAATCAAGGTTTTCAAATTTAATTACTTTAAAGAGGTAATAAGAGAAACAATGAGATCATGCTCTTGGAGTTTCACATTCAAGGCTTAACAAACTAAGTCACAAAGAGATAATGAAGCAAAACACCTCAAACATTTCACACTTTTATTCAATATAAAGGCAAACACAACCCAAATCACTCCAATCAAGATTATGAAAAAGTCCAATGCTCCCACCCCACTCATACTTATCCAATGTAGACAGTGCAAACATTTGCGCTTATATCCACAAAAGGGCACAATTATAACATATAATATGCTTGTTGGAAATATTTGCAACTTTATCATGTGGTGAAAAATAACTTCATGAATAAGTTTTAATACTTTGCTTTTGTTGAAGAAAAAAAAGACCTTGACGTTTCATACAAGCCTAAGTGACATGTCCAAAATCAAGGTTGAAAACATAACCTACAAAAGATTTTCGACCATCAAGGTCATCAACCCAATCATAATTATTGAAGCCAACCAACAAAAAAGACCCTCATGAACTGTAATGGATCCCACATATAACAAAGTATGCGATTTCTTATATTGGGCAAGAAGCCCAACAAAGGAAATATTATGATGCATATGAGTAAGTACAAAACACTACCAACTAAACGACAATAGAAGGTCGCACCAACTTTGGATGTAATGTAAATGGAAATAAGTTTGACTTGAGAGTGGAAGCGAGTAAGGGTTAGTTACAATATTCCATGTGAAAGTGACGAAGGTCACAAGACTTTAGAGGCCAATAAAATAATGAAAGTGTCCTAAGTTAACCATTTCACATTTTTTCTAAAGGCAAGATTTAAAACATAGGTTAGTTGTTTAAGCTAACTACTAATAACAATACGACCATCAAAATAAAGAACCGATATTATGAAATGGTTTCCTACTTTCTTGGTATATCCTATTGGGTTTGCAATGACATCTAAAAAAATTGGTGTCAATAAGAAAGCTATCCATTTTAGCATATGAAGCTAGAGGAGATTGCTTAAGGCTATATAGAGTTTGCTGAAGGTGATAAATAAGGTTGGGCTCATTCTCAACGTAACCAAGAGGTTATTCCATGTAAATTTGTTAACACTTAATATATTTTGAATGCATGCAACATTTCAACTAATATTGCAAAAAGAAATCATCAACATGCAACTCATCAAAGACATCCTCATCAAATCAATAGTGTCATGACTCTAATGCTAGCCAACAAAGAAAACCAACGATGCAAGTTGTCACCAAACATTAGTTGTACAAATCGTACAAGAAACCTACAAAATTGTATCACATTCACAAACTAACCTAAAAATCACAAATTAACATCAAATAATACATTACCACATTCTAAAACCAAGATAATTTAACACACTAGAGACATAACACAACAAATTACCATCAAATAATACAACCATATTTTTACCATAGATAATACACTTAACTATATAAATAATTATAATTGAAACTCATTTTCAATGAAACAAAATAAGATTGCATGTGATCTAACAAATAATAGTAAAAGTTAAAACCAAAATTTAAAATCATTTACACATCTTAAAACTAACTAAAGAGGCAAAACTTATACCGAAGGTAATGTGTCTTGTTTAAGGGAGGATAGACAACCAAAGACAATGGATGCCTTGAATCCAAAAATCAAACAGTAGCCATTCCATTTCCAAGGCAATGTTTGCCTATAATATCAAGCTTCGTACAATACGAATATCCCAGGGATTAACGATGCAAAGATGTAAAGCAACCAAATCATCCAGAAATTATCAAATTTTAATCAATGACGATACATTGAAGATGACCCTCTCAATGAGGGATAAAGAAGTCCAGAAGGAGACATAAAACCCGCTCTACGCAAGGAAGCTTCACCGTAGTCAGCTTCTCTTAGCATATAAGTTCGATTGATGTCATCAAGGTAAGATGGCCCTAAAATGCTCTCTCTTGGTCTCTGGCGATGTGAATATTCAAGCTCTAGATCCACACCACGATAATCATATTCAGATGGCAGAGCCTGCCTCTGATACATAGAGACATAAGGATCTAATGCTTGCAAAGCATAGGGATCAACATATGGTGCACGTTGAGGCAACATTGGGTCAAGACGATATAAAGGAACATGGGGAATTCGATCAACATATGGTGCATGCCTTGCCTCTCTTGTCCTCCTAGCATTGTTTAAGCCTTCACGAATAGGTCTCACTGGCCGATTATCCCGTGGACTACGAGAGTCTTGAGAAGGTACTGAACGAAATAGCTGGCACAAATTTTTAACCTAGAAAGAGATGACAAATGAATACAATTTGAACAAACATGCAAACAAAAACTGTTAAAGGAATCAAACCACCAATCAACTTAAGCAATATGATAAAGAATACCTGTGTTGCATTCAATTCAATGTTGAACTTCTTTTTCCCAAAGTAATTATCTTTGATGGCAGCCTTGAATTTTTCCTCAGACAATGGCAAACATTCCTTCTGAATACAAAATCGCACCTACAACATAACAATCAATTACAATAAGCCCATAAATCCAACAATTCTTGCTGTTCATACCATGTGGCATAATTGATATGTTACAATAAGCCCATAAATCCAACAATTCTTGACTCACACACTCTAAAACCTATATAATCATTATTGTAGAATACAATGGAAAGGAACTACCCTACAAGGAACCAAAAAAAAAGTATAATTACTTATACTAATAAATAAAAACTCAAAAATCCAATAATCATTATTATAGAATACCATGCAGACAAACTAGCCTTGCAAGGAACAAAAACAAAGGTATAATTGCTTATTCTAATAAATAAAAACTCAAAAATCCAATCAAGTCAAAATAGTTACATAATACCATGAAAAGCACTAGCATATATGCAAACAATTTGACTATCATAAAAAACCAATCAACTACAAATGAATCTAGCATGTTTTGCTGATTTTTCCTTGTTTCAAAAATTGAAAAGCCAAAATAGAGTACAAAGTAGTTAAAGGTGAAATCATATTTTTTTGAAATTGGTTTTTTTAAATTGAAGACCATCAATCATATCAATCAAAGCAAAATGCAAAATATACTAGTTACTGTAGGATCAAGATATGCGTGCAATAGGCATAAATGGATAGCAAACAAATATGAGGAGCTGATCTGTGCAACATATAGTGAAAAGTGACATGTTTATAACAAATCACCTCCCATGTAAATATTTTTCCAAGGTAAATATAGTTTGCAGCTAAAGAAGGTTCAAACTTTCATTTAACTCATTCTATAATATCTTTAGCGACATTTTTATCATGAAGTACAAGACAAAACCCTTGGTATCCACGACAGAAAAAACTTATATGGAGAAATAAAAAGACTTATAGACAAATACTCCTTGGCTCAAAGAACATATCATAGCAACATCACAAGTATTTACCTGCGCTGGGAAAGGCTTGTTTGCAGACCTGAAAGCATCAGGCTCGAGATTATTTCCACCACGACCTGCAGCCTTGTATATACCATACATCAGACGAAGATCACAGTCGTAAAGAAACAGCCGCATTCCATTCGTCACCTTCTCAACAAGCTCCTTCTTCGATTTAGGCATTCCAAAAACACGATACTTAAAGCAGTCCTCTTTTGTTTTTGAGTTGCACATAAAAATCAGACCTGCAAACTCATCCTTGGCACCACCGGTGGCTTCAGGTTTCTTATCATCCGGAGCTTGCTGCTTCTTCTTCTTATTCTTCTTAGACTTTTTCTTCTTAAGCTTACCAGATTTCTTCTCATCTTTCTTCGCATTCTCACTTTTATCGTCATCTTTCTTCTCACCTCCAGTGTTCTCCTCTGGAGCAGAATCAGCAGCTTCATTTATAACCATGTTCGTGGGTTCCTCAGGCTTCTCAGAACTTTTCTCTTCCTTGACTTCCACCTCGGAAACAGAGATCTCCTTCTCGACCTTATCGCTGGCCATAGTTTTTCCCTTGTTCTTTGCCTTCGCCATAATGCAACTTAGGTCAACCAAAACCCAAAAGCCCTAGACAATAAATGACCAAATGCTACCTACTTATGTAAAGGCTAACCGAAAAAAACAAGACAGAATCATATTGCATTGGTCAAAAAAAGAGTTACAGAGCTCGTTGTAACATTTGAGGGAACCCGACAGGTGACAAAAAAATAAAAATAAAGAATCCTTGACATCCCACGACTAGGGTAAAATAAAAATAAATGACCCTACTCGCAGAGATTTTCAGGGTTTCAAGACACATAGGGTTTCAAGACACATACCTTAAAACAGGCCTTGTTGACGCGCTGATACAGAGCAGCTGTTATTCAACCCTTGTGGCACACAAACCAGCCGTAACACCTGCACTGCCGAAAAGCGAGGTCTTGGATTCGAATATTGACAGTGGACTGCAGATCTACAATGCAAAATAACCACTAAAACCGTACCTAAAATGTAGGAATACAAAGAGATAATATGCATGGCTCGAACAGAAATACTAACAGCAAAAGAAGCCCATGGATTCGTACCTGCGGGTTCAGATAAACGAGACACTAGGGCATTTTAAAGCAGAAACACCTCGCCGAGTCCAAAACCCAAAGTATAAACAAAAAGCCGAAAGTCGAGAACAATTGCGATAAAAATGCACTTGCGCTCCTAGCCCTATCCGATTACACATATAAATGAAACCCTAATGTTTTTAATAAATGAAAATGTAGAAGAGAGTGTCGGTATAAAGTGTCTTTCACCGCTTTTCTAAACCCTAAGACAACCCCACGGCTAGTTTGACTTAATCCACTTCTAAGTTCTAATCCCTACAGCTTTGTGTGGGAATCCCTTAGAGGGTTCTTAGCTTAGACTCCCTTTGTGCGGGAATCCCTTTGTGAGGTTGAGTAGCTTAGAATATAAATTCGAGAGTTGAAAATTACTAGATACTCGGACTTTATGGCATATAAATTAGCTTGGGTTTTTTAATTTTTTCGCAGATAACACATGCTTTTAATCTTTTGGCACACTCAAGTACACATTGAACGTTATATGGAAAAATATTAATATTTTGTATGAAATAAGGTTGTAATAATAATAATACTAATTTAATTTTAAGGTCAAGGGCAAGTTAGACACCAAATTGGTGTATGAGACTTCCTTGTGTGTGGGACAAGGGATCACTTTGTGAAACAGCATGACTACTAAAAGTCTACAATGGTGTACATACTCTAATCCCTCCATATTTGAACATATGACCTCCTAGGAGGAAACACATTTTCTTAACCATTAAGCCCACTCAAGCTATGCTTTTAGTAGGGTAATGATCCTTTTTTAATGGATATTTAGTGATAGAATTATCTTATGAATGCCACGTGGCATAATGTTGATATTTAATCAATTGTTGTATAAATTGTTTTATATTATTTTACATGGTATTATTTTGTTGTATGTTGTTGATGTATAATTATATGGAGTAAATCGACTTTGTTATTATTTTCTTCTAGAGAGGGAAGAGTGATAGTTTTGGATTTCATTTGGCCAAGTGGTAGTTGCTAACTCACCCAAAGCATTGGGGTGGTCGGGATCTTAAGCATCTTTTTCCTTTCAACAAAGTGTTGGAACCTAAAAAACTTTGGAATTTTATCTCTGAAAATGGGTTGTGGAAGAAGATTTTGGTTCTGAAATACCTAGCTACTACTTCTATTTTGAGCTGGATTGGATGTCCTAGTAAATTCCATAAGAATGCCTCCAACCATTGGAAGGTGGTCTTTACCCTCATTGGATGTAACCTTGGTTGGAGAGTTGGTGAAGATTCTTTGGTTAAATTAGGGAAGGACTCCATTGCAAGATCTGGTAATGATATATTTTTGTTGAATGATTTGATTGTGGGTCTTCATCATAGAGGACATTTTACTTTGGATTAAGTGGGGGACTATAAAAGTTCAACTATTTAGCATCAATGATGGAAACTTGTTGCTCAATTGGACTTGGTTGGAGAATAGGTTGTTCAATGAGCTAACTTTAAACAAAAATTGAGAAGGTTCCATGTGTATTTGAGGGATGAACCAAATGAGTTGATATGGAATAAGTACAAGATCAAGACTACTTATTCTACTAAAATTGGCTACAAAGCATTAGTTAATGAAGAGGATTTGGATAATAGATGGTGGTGTGCCTCTATCTGGAGGATTCAGGCTCCTAAGAAATCCATATTTTTTATGTGGCTTATGTTAACGAACAAAACCAATGTGGGATTACTTTCTATTGATGCTCAACATCGACATGCTTCCGAAGTTGTCAGAACATGATGGCAAAGATGAACATTCTAAACTTTATTGAAAAATTGTTCCATGTATTTCGTCATGTCTAGGGTAATGTACTTGTCATGTCTACACCTTGTCTCGCCCATTTGATTGGCATATGACCCCTTCAGGTGATTCACCAAGTTGCATCTTCAATGTCGCCATGTTTGTGGTCAAGTCAAGTTTGGGGGGTTAGTCGTCTTTCATCTAAGCATCATCATGTCAAGTAGTCAGCATCATTATGTTTATCTCGCCATACCGATTGCGCTCATATTTTGTTTGGAAAAATTCAAGTCTATTTGACAATTTTGGCACCTAGTCGAAGTTTTGGTAAGTAAGAACATATTATGTCATGTCAATTAAATTTTGTCAATTTCACATTTATTGGTTAATTCGTTGTTGGAGCAGGTTCCCGCAGCTACAAAAGAAGCTGCTAGTTTAGCGGATAGATAAGTTTTGGCAGAGAGAAGATAAGATAGAGCTACGACGCCGTAGCAAGTTTCCAGCTACAGAGCAGAGCCGAAAACCATGACGAAGAAGACGGAGAAGTCAAGGAAGACGACTATACCTGAGCGGCCGAGGAGAGAGAGCTCACCCACTGCATTGAAGGCAGCGGTGAAGACAAGAGGGCTCGGCGACCCTCATAAAGGAAAAGGAGCAACGAGGCTGAAGCATTGAAGACGAAGGACAGAAAAGCGAAGCAGTGCACAGTACCCATGATCAGCGCCGGGAAGCATGGAAGACTGCAGAGAGCTGTGGTATGACGGAAAGCGGCTACCTCAAGTACAGATACGTCGACTGTCACTAATTAGGGTTTGGGTTACTATTGGGACAGGGCCACAGTGTTGTAATGGCAAGACCTTCGGGCTGCCTATAAAGGGATATATTTTGTATTGTAAAAGGGTTGGTTGGTGGGTTGGTTGGTTGGTTGGTCGGTGAGACAGTTCGTTCAGTTGTTAGTTGTTTTGTAGATTATTAGACTGTTGTAAAAGCCAAGCTCTGGTTCTGTTATTAGCGGTAGCAATCTTACTGTAACCAGTAGTTGGCTTATAGAACATGCATGTAACGATCCGCAGGGATCGACAGAGAGGGAAGAGTATATTGTAGGAGAGCAATATAGAGAAGAAAAGAGATCTAAGAGAGAAGATCTTGAGCTACATATGCGGTGCAGCAGAACTGTGTTTTACCTTCCCCTGAGCTATAATAAAAACACAGTTCTATGGACGTAACTTCCATCCTGGAGGTGAACCACGTTAAAATCGAGTGTTATGTGATTGGATTATGTGTTATGTTTACTTATGCATTTATCAGTCATTTCCTGGACTTTGTTTACAGTTTAATGAATGAAGGTGTTAATCAGTTTATAGCAATATAGAAGGATAAACATAAGTTGAAGTCTTTGGCATGTTGTATGTGGGTTCATTTATGCTTTGCTTGAACAGTCACTAGTCGCAGTATTGAACAGCCTGGTATGTTGAGCCTTGTGAATCGACACGACAACGCTAAGTGCGCTGAGCCACGGGAGTAGGTTATCGCAAGAAGGCGATACCGCACCGGCAGAGGAGCTGCGGTGCGCGATACCGTAGGTTAAGGGCTTAGCGTTGGGAGGAAGTTACGTGTTGCCTGGTGAGCGGCGATGCGATAAGGATGGAGTTATCGCGAGTCAGTGAAAGTGCGCGACGTGGAAAGGGACCGCACGACAATATTTAAGGGATATCTCGCGGCTAGAGAGCTGCGAGACGAGGAGATCACGCGACGCGAGCAGAAGGTCGCGCGACGCGCAGAGAAAGAGACCTCGCAGCTAGAAGAGCTGCGAGCCGCAAGTAGGATCGCCACAGAACCTGGTCCAAGACGCTTGAGTCCTTGGCCAACCCATTAGAATCACTTCAGGTGAGACTTCAGGCCGCTTCGCGGTCTGTCGTCGAAAGGGCCAGTGAGCTAGGGGTGTTGTTGGTTGATTATAGTAAACCCGGGTCTGCCCATGATAACCAACAAATGGTTCCGTTGCCGGTTTTGAACAAACTGAGCACTAATGTTCTAGTGGCGCCCTACTAGAGACGAACTCAATGAGTGGGTTTGGTCTAACCTGAACGAGTTTGCTGAATGAGAGAACAGGAGCCCTAAACTGAACACAGAGGCCTGGTTACAAAAACATATCATTACAGACATACATGCGATATTTTTTACTACCTTTGGAAACGAGCTTTATGACTGGTTAGCAAAGCTAACTGATACAGGCATATTCAAAAATAAAAGAGACATTGTCTGGACACCGGAGCTGATTCAGATCGTGGAGAACCTTGATAATCCCCTCACGAGGGCAGTAGACTTCTGGCTTGCGAGTGTGCTAGGAGGCTTCGTCACAGAGTTTGCAGTTGACCAGACGAAAATCTTCAGCGAGGCTGAGCGCTACTTCTTCAAAAGATATCGTGGTAAGTACCTAAGATCTTTAAACTTGTCCATTAAGATGCTATTACATGAAAAAGGAACAATGGATATAGTTTCAGACGAACAAGTAGAAATAGTAATGTCACAAGAGTTCGAAAGTGATTTTGATGACATTGGAAGAACACGAAGTGGAAAGAAGTATAAAGTAGATTTCAGATCTCCAATATTTGAGGGCAGTTCAGATAGTACCAGATAACAGAGTCATAGTACCACAGAAGGAACAGAGGGGGGTATCCCTTACCACCCTTACACCCCATAGAAACAGACCGGGACTCAGAACAATCCCGTAGGAACTCCATCCAGTAGCTCGCAGACAGTACCTACCACTGCTACATCACCTCCACCTACACCACTGAGTGGTAGTAACACAGTAAATCAACATCCACCTCGAAGACATAGAATGGGGGATGATATGAAGCTACCTATATTTAAGGGAACAGGGGCAGAAGACCCAGAGCAGCATTGGTTTCTCTGTGAAGCCATGTGGACCATTAAAACAATCAATGATGATAACCTTAAACTTGCACAGTTGGTCACCACACTCAGAGATCGAGCTTTAACATGGTACATAAAGTATACCACAGTACCCAGGACACTTTCCCAGGTCAAGACCGCCATGATTAAAGAGTTTAAGAAACCTAAGTCTGAGTCACAATGCATAACAGAACTCAAAGACATCAAGCAGCTACCTACAGAGTCGGTGTTGGACTTTGACCAGAAATTCAAAGCCCTTATAGACCAAGTCAGTTTTGAGTTCGCGCCAGAGCAGCATAAGGAATGGTTTATTGCAGCACTGCTCCCTCACATTAGACTGCCGTTAATGCAGCAGAAACTCCAGACGCAGGATGACGCATTGGAGATGGCGATGAAACTAGAGGATTCACCTCTAGCTGAGAGCAGTACAGGCATGGCAACTTTACAAAATCAATTGGCTAATCTCACATTACAG
>LPNX011137557.1:20102-34784 GCA_001517045.1 Pseudotsuga menziesii
GAGCAAAACAAGACTTGTACAAAGTCCAGTTAGAGACACAGGGTCCAGCAGCAGGACCATAGCCTGATCCGGCTTACAGTGGCCGTGGAGGAGGATTCAGAGGACGAGGCCGTGGAGGAGGCTTTGCACGAGGAGAAGGCTTCGGTAGAGGAGAAGGTTTTGGCCGTGGTCGTGGCCCAGTTACTTGTTATAACTGCGAAGTTGTAGGACACTATGCTAGGGACTGTCAGAGCCCCACTACCACTTGTAACTACTGCAAATCTTATGATCATACTATAGAGGAGTGTCCTACCTTGATAGCTAAGATCAGAGAACCTAAGCCAGCAGTACACCAGAACATCCAGCTTATTGCTGTTGAGCAGGCAGAGCCAGAACCAAGAGTCAATATTGTGACTCGTAGCGGTGTTTCTACCAGTGGGACATCGCAGGAGATGGAAAAGAACACAGGACAGCAGTGGGTGCGCAGAGCTCCTAGTAAAGCAACACCACTCGACCTGCAGAAGAATAAACAAACATTTCACGAAGCCAAGGCTCTCTTTGATGAACCTACGCAATCAGGATCGCAGGTACCGTCGTCTAGGGGCGTACCACAACAAGCACCTTGTGGCGATAGCCTTGTACAGACACCGCAGGCTACCACATCAGGAAGATGCGACGAGGACGAGATGACAGGAAGTGTACATTCCTTCCTACGGAGTTGTCTAAAACTTGTAAGAAATGAGCAAGCTATCACGGAACTTCCGCGCATTATAGATCAGTGTCAGCCATCTTCTTCCGTGAGCAGTACACAGCGTGCTCTTCATAATATTACAGGACATAGAAGAACGAGAAGAGAGATGTGACTCACAGCGCAGGTGGGAGAATTTGAAATGGATGAGGTAATCCTAGATCTAGGATCGGACGTAAATGTTCTGATTAAGCAGACATGGGAACATATGGGTAGCCCTAAGTTAGTCAGATCGCCTATCCACCTGAGATTAGCTAACCAGCAGCGAGTATCACCTCTGGGTCGGCTACCGCAGGTGCCAGTTGACATTGACGGAGTTCGCAGCTTTGCGGACTTTGAAGTTATAGAAATCATTGGTGACAATAAACCGTATCCAACACTACTAGGCATTGATTGGGCGATCGGTAACATGGTTGTTATCGACCTAAAGAGAAGACAAATGACCTTTGAGGACGCGCAGATCTGGGTCATCGCACCGTTGGATCCTTTACAGGGTCCTAGATATATTGAACCTATCCTAGCAGAGGAGGAGGCACGTAACATGGAGAGTCTCTATCAGATGACCACAAACCAGAGCGACTATGTCAATCCAACGAAAGATGGGAACATTAGTTGGCGATGCGACAACTCATGCGCATCGGATTCAAATGCTGGTCTAGAGAACTGGCAGAACAGACTTCACGAAGTCTCAGCGCAAAAGTGCGCGTACTTTACTAAGTCACTGCGATGGATTAGCGCAGAGATCAATGAGATTCCATCATATCATGGTCTGACAGATATCCAAGACTTCCTTGAGTAGTTTGAGCAACAGATTCCTTACGAACAAAGGATCGCAGCTATGGATCTTGCAGTACGAGCCACACCTGCAAGATGGTGGTATGCACACAGAGAATATCGCATCATGGGATGATATTAAAAGATTGATGGCGATCAGCTTTTCTGTCGACAGAGAGTATGTCCCGCAGAAGTACACAAGAGAGAGTGACCCCAGGTCACACATTCAGACATGCGAACAGAATTGGTCGGACATTCCCGCGGATGAATGGGCTCACCGATTCATTCATACTTTAGACACAGTTCCAAGGAACTGGTATACAGAGACTGAATTGCGCAAGGGAACAACAACATGGCCACTTATGATAGATAGCTTTCTACTCACCTTCGCTTTTGAATTTGAGTATCCAAGTGTTGATCAGGCCCTACAAGTAATAAAGAGCAAGATATTTGAAGACTATACCATATCAGTGCCAGCTCAACCTGAGTGGGCTACCCAGCTAGAAGAGGCGTTAGAGTGTTATAATTTTACATCAGAACCAAAGGAGGCGGATGAAGACCCTCGCAACACCAACATTCCGGAGTCAGAAGGGACTTGCGATGTTGAGGGACCACAGTTAGAGATTCCAGCAATCACAGAGCCCATCAAGATTAAAAAGATCAATATTGGCACAGATGCAGAACCTAAGTTTGCCTCTATTGGAGACTATTGGAACGATGAAACAGTCGGACAGATCGCCAACTTATTGCATGACTATCAGGACCTATTTCCTACCAAGTTCACATAGATGAAGGGAATAGTTGGCGACCTGGGAGTCATGAGGATACCATTGAAGGAGGACGCTAGACCAGTCAAGCAGCGCCCATATAGATTGAATCCGCGCTACAAAGAAAAAGTAAAGGATGAAATCTATAAGATGCTAGCAGCAGGCATTATTGAGCTGGTAGAAGAAAGCGAATGGGTTAGCCCCATGGTCGTGCAAGAGAAGAAAACCAAAGGGGACATCAGGATCTGTGTCGATCTGCGCAAGCTCAACGATGCATCGCTTCACGATCCATTTCCGACACCGTTCACTGATGAAGTGTTAGACAACGTGGGAGGACAGGAGGTCTACCCCTTCACCGATGGCTTTTCAGGCTATCATCATATCAGAATCCATCCAGAAGATCGATCTAAGACCACCTTTGCAACAGAATGGGGCTCGGTCCAGTTTACGGTAATGCCCTTTGGTCTTAAGAATGCACCAGCTAAGAGTAGTAGTTGTTGTATTTAAAGAATACATTCATAAATTCCTAGAAGTATATTTTGATGATTGGACTGTATTTGGACTCGTTGACAAACATATAGGAGACTTAAGACTGATGTTAGAGAAATGTAGGCAGTACCAAATTTCTCTAAACTTGAAGAAATGTATATTTTGTGCACCATTCGGTATTTTGTTGGGTCATATTGTGTGCAGACAAGGCTTGATGGTATATCCCGTGAAGATCGCCATCATTGTAAATCTTCCAGCACCCAACTCAGTCAAGCAACTGAGGACAGTACTTGGTCATACCGGGTACTACAGAAAGTTCATCAAGGGCTACGCAAAGATTACAGCACCAATGGAGAAATTGCTAAAGAAAGATGTAAAATTCCTATGGAATGAGGAATGTCAGTAGAATCTAGACACACTTAAAGAGAAGATGGTTACAACACCCATCCTAGAATTTCCAGACTGGATTAAGCCATTTCATGTACACGTGGATGCATCAGGCATCGCACTAGGGGTTGTCTTAACGCAACCAGGAGAAGGGGACATTGACCATCCTATCGCATACTCCAGTAGAAAGCTATCGACAGCAGAAAAGAACTATACCACCACAGAAAGAGAAGGCCTAGCTATGGTGTATGCGCTGCAGAAGTTCAGGCACTACCTATTGGGTGCCCCGTTCAAGATGTTTACTGACCATTCCGCCTTGAAGTATCTGGTCAATAAGCCAGTGTTAGGGGGGAGAATCTGCATATGGTTACTCCTCTTTTAGGAGTATGATTTTGAAAGCTTGTGAAACCAGGAAGACTGAATGTCGGACCTGATCATCTGTCGCGGATAGACTCAGGAGAAGAGCCAAGTAACCTAGATGACAATCTGCCAGATGCGTCGTTGTTTTCTATCCAGATCGCAGACGATTACTATGCCGATATTATTCAATTTCTCACTACAGGAGTAGCACCTGATGAGTTTACTAAGCAGCAAAAGAAGCAGTTAGTTGTTAAAGCAGTAGACTTCACCCTCATCGCAGGACACCTATACAAGTTAGGTCCGGATGAAGTTTTGCGCAGATGTGTGATGCCGCATGAAAAAGACGCTATTATCAGAGAGGCACATTCAGGAATCGCAGGAGGTCATTTCGCAGGAAAGCCGACTGCGCAGAAAATCCTGGAGGCAGGATTATGGTGGACTACGTTGCACAAAGACACCAAGGACTTTTGCAGATGCTGCGATATCTGCCAGAGGGTGGGAAAACCCTCGCGACGCGATGAAATGCCGCTGTGACCGCAGGTCACGCTGCGCGCATTTGACAAATGGGCTATAGACTTTGTGGGTCCTATCAACCCACCAGGAAAGCGCACGGGTGCGAGATATATTATCACTGGAACAGAGTACCTCACCAGATGGGCAGAGGCCAAAGCAGTAAGAAATTGTGATGCTGCTACAGCCGCACAGTTCATTTTTGAGAACATCATCAGTAGATTTGGATGCCCAGTAATTTTGATGAGCGACCAAGGTACCCATTTCTTGAACAACACTATCGAGGCCTTGACAGAAGAATTCCAGATTCAGCACCATAAGAGCACTCCCTACCACCCACAGGCTAATGGTACGGTGGAGGCCTTTAATAAGATTTTAGAAAATGCTCTTACTAAGATTTGCAATAGCCAAAGGAATGATTGGGATCTCAGAGTTAACGTTGTATTATGGGCGTATAGGACCACATACAAGAAACTTACGGGACACACACCTTTTAGCTTGGTGTATGGACAGGAGGCTGTTATGCCTATGGAGTATATTCTTCCCAGTTTAAGAATCGCTCAGATTACCGGGATGACTGATACAGACACAGTGGAGGAAAGGTTAGCACAACTGCTTGCCTTAGAAGAAGACAGATTCATCATCGGATTCCATCAGAAAGTGCAGAAGGCACGAGAAAAATCTTGGCACGACAGACACATTAAGAGTAAGACTTTCCAGATCGGAGACCTAGTGCTCCTCTATGACAACAAATTCATCAAGTTTCCAGGAAAGTTCAAAATGCATTGGCTGGGGCCATATCAGATACAACAAGTCATAGAGGGAGGTGTCGTTTAGCTCCGCCAGCTGAATGGGGAGCTTCTTCCCACATGGATTAATGGCAGCAGGCTTAAGCTCTATAATGATAGCCACCCCGCCTCTCAGCCCTAGCTTAGCCAGTTTATGGTGGTGCATATGTCCAGTGTAGTTGAAAGGAGGCATCGCACCGGGAACTAGTCTACACCGGTAGGTATTTTCTAAGTATGAGGAATCGCATAAGGTCGGTTCAGTTTTGCGCAAGTCATCAGTGGCTTGTGGGGAAAAAAGAAAAAAAAGTAACACTTGTTTGTTTTGCGCAGGTGATGCGGTGTCTCATCGCAGCAATGCGATGTCTCTCCATGCCACGTATCCAGTTTGCAACCGACATAGGGCTAGTCAAGTCAACCTCTGACAGGCAGTTAATGAAGAAATGACCGGTATATCTTACCGTAGATTTGGCAGTAGTATAATCAATTTTTCCAGATTTGGCAAATCTTCGACGAGACCGGCGCCTGTCCACACACGTTTCGAGGGAAATTCGATCGGATTTCCGCATTTATTAAGGATCAGACGACGGGTGTGGTCTTGTCCAGGCATTTATTACGACCGACGGGTTCAGTCTAGATGACCGTTGCGTCCGGGATTATCGTATTGGGCATAAAAGCAGAAAGTATTCAATTGGGACGGTTACGTTTGCAGAAAAACCGAGAGCTATAGAGTAAGTGTTAAGAAGTCCCTGGGAAGAGCTAAGTTTGTTACAGAGTGTTGTGATTTTCAGACGTTGCAGCCATTGCACGCCCAAGAGATTCCACTAAGACGGTTCTGTCCGAGGACGAACCTATAGAAAACATTTTGAGAAGGTTTCAGCGTCACGGCCTTGCAGGTGCTATGACGACGCCATCTAAGGATACTCCGCCAAGTTCGTCACAGCCCAAACAACAACCACAGACGAGGAGCCAATCTCAGGTCAATGAAGAATCCGGCTCAGAGCAGGAGGAAGAAGTTCATAGCACAACAGACTACATGATACCACGAGTTGAAGGCGCACCAGAGGTAAAAATTCCTAAGAATGCTACGTATATTGTTCCCATACCACCCATTGACTCTTGAGTAAAGGAAAATGGAGATCTAGTAGGATATGTTGCTGTTGTTAAATTTGTAGATTATAACCTGGGAGATGGTAAGACATATCCTCACTTCAAGCCGGACCAGTATCTAAAGATTGAGACGAACCCAAGGACAGGGAGAAATGAATGTGTTCCCCTGCCACATGTCCAAATTCTTGAGCGGTCAGGTCTGCTCAACTTGCTGAGATTACCTCATTTTGGACGGGGTGCAGAGGTTGATGCCGTGGTGCGCATCTTACTTTCTTGTGTACACAGAGGGTACCTCTGGCTAGGCAACAAGGTCGACCTGAACGTCGATTTGATACATCGCATCATCGGCCTGTCCAAGACTGGTAAACACCCCGAGATACAGACAACAGGAAAAACCAAGGACTCCAAGTTACCGCAAGCCCTAGTAAATAAGTATCAACTACATAGAGGAGGACGGGCTTATGACATTTCAAGCATAACAAATGATACACTTAGATTCATAGCCAGTCTGCTCACAGGCAGACTGTTAACCAAGGTTCGACCAAAGGAAGTTACAGGATCCGTAATTCACCTTGCCATACAAGTTACAGAGGGGGAACAGTTCAATTGGTCTCTATTTTTATTAAATATGCTTCAAGCAGATTGCTTGGCAGCTCAGGATGAAGCAAACCACCCTTTCCATTTCTCGTGGTTGCTTATACTTTGTGCATTTGTCAGATGGAAGGAGCCGCCCCATACCCAGTTTCCGTAGATAACAGGTGGCGCGCCCAGAGGCGTGCGCTATGCCAGCTTATGGGAGACCAACAGCCCAGCCAAGAAAGCGGTAAATACGATGGTATTCCATGACTACTATAAGCTTTTGATGAAGGTCATTCAAGAGACAACACGGCTCAGCACGGAGACTGTGGACATATACGATAGCCGGCTTAATTTTATGGCAGACAGCCATTTAATCTGTCTGCGACCAAAAAGGACTAAGCGGGATGATTGGGCCCCTGGCTCGTTCAGGATGACAGCACAGGACGTCGAAGGAGTCACAAGAGACTTCGATGACCAATGGAAGTAGGAATATGAAGATACTACACCGCTACCATCAAACACTGCACAGACAGACCCCCAAGACAAGGGTAAAGACAAAACAAAGACCCAGGCACAAGGAACAACAGAAGTGCCACCACTAGGCGACAAGAGAAAAGATCCACCGGAAGGGCCAACAGAGGCACACACGACAAAGGATGGAGGACAAGAGACCGCAGAGACACAGAAGAAGAAAAAACAGAAAACCTCAAAGCCAGTTCTGAAGACCGCATTAACAGACGATGACTATGAACTCATCGCAACAAGGACATGTGACACATTGAAGGACTCACTTGACGCGATGAAGGTGTCGCAGGAAAAGATACAGAGCGCAGTAGAAAAGCAGCTTCTAGACTTAAAAACAATTACAGAGAAGACTGCCATGATGCACATTCCACCGGTAAAGGCGACCGCCGGAGAAACTTCGACACCGTCGATGTCCCGCGAGGAAAGCTTAGCAAAATATCACCTCAATATAGTGTTGATTCCGCCAGGAAACATCCGATTCCCTACGACAATGAAGGACCCACCAGTTCAGTTTAGGCAACCCATCGAGGTTAACCTTGCAGAGTTCCATATTGATCAGTTGCAGATGATCCAGCAGCAGCTAGGCGCAGAGCTCAGGAGTAGAGAGCTCGAGACTTACAAACTGAATACGCAGCTGAAGCAACAGAATGCAGCACTTGCTATCAGTGTTCAAAAAAATGCAGATGAAGTACGAACATATGAGGAAAGAGAGCAAGATCTTTCTCAAGTTTTACAGAGCATCGCATTGGAACTGCCCCAATGTAACATTGAGTTCGCCTTACCAGTTCCGCAGAAGCTAAGAAGAGTAGCAGACAGAGCAAAGGCTTTGGAAGAAACCGTGGCTAGGATGGACGAAGTAGTGGTCAGGATGAAGGCAGACCATGAAGTGCAGATCGCCGAGCTTGAGGCTCGCATATGAGACACCTCCCAGGCAGACCAGAAAGCACGAGTAGAAGCCCTTCGACTCACTTCTACGCAGATGCAATCTCGCATCTACGAAGCACGGTTAGTACTAACCGATGCGACGAACACATGGGCTGAGTTAGATGAATCGCCGGAGAAAGTAGAAATCCAGCAAAGTATTCAGCAGGTAGAGAATACTGCAGCGGCAATGAAAGAAGAAATTAAGGGCTTGGCAGCTCTTCAAAAGATGAGGAAGACAAAGGAGATGAATTGCTTGCAGCAGGAAGCGCAGCAATTAAGAACAAAGGAGATACACATTAATGACCTGCTTCAACCATATCAAGAGCAAATCGCAGAGATAGTCGATACGGTTGAGCAGAAAGTGAAGGAGTTCACTACCACCAGAGAGGAAACTGACGCCACAGAAGACGCCAGTATTAGTCAAGCTTTGCTTGACTCGGCACGAGAGCGTGTCGAAGTGATGCAGAAGGAAGTCGCAGGACTTCGAGACAGGTTGCAGAGGACTTCGCAGGAAGCCAAGGCAAAGCTACAGCAGGAGAAGCCCGCTGGAAGTGGCTGGGGGACGAGCCACAAGTAAGTGTTAGGGGACTGTTGGAGCAGGTTCCCGCAGCTACAGAAGAAGCTGCTAGTTTAGCGGATAGATAAGTTTTGGCGGAGAGAAGATAAGATAGAGCTACGACGTCGTAGCACGTTTCCAGCTACATAGTAGAGCCGGAAACCATGACGAAGAAGACGGAGAAGTCAAGGAAGACGAATGTACCTGAGCGGCCGAGAAGAGAGAGCTCACCCACTGCATTGAAGGCAGCGGCGAAGACAGGAGGGCTCAGCGACCCTCATAAAGGAAAAGGAGCAACGAGGCTGAAGCATTGAAGACAAAGGACAGAAAAGCGAAGCGGTGCACAGTACCCATGATCAGCGCTGGGAAGCATGGAAGACTGTAGAGAGCTGTGGTATGATGGAAAGCGGCTACCTCAAGTACAGATATGCCGACTGTCACTAATTAGGGTTTGGGTTACTATTGGGATAGGCCCACAGTGTTGTAATGGCAAGACCTTCGGGCTGCCTATAAAGGGATATATTTTGTATTGTAAAAGGGTTGGTTGGTTGGTCGGTGAGACAGTTCGTTCAGTTGTTAGTTGTTTTGTAGATTATTAGACTGTTGTAAAAGCCAAGCTCTGGTTCTGTTACTAGCGGTAGCAATCTTACTGTAACCAGTAGCTGGCTTATAGAACATACATGTAACGATCCGCAGGGATCGACAGAGAGGGAAGAGTATATTGTAGGAGAGCAATATAGAGAAGAAAAGAGATCTAAGAGAGAAGATCTTGAGCTGCATATGCGGTGCAGCAGAACTGTGTTTTACCTTCCCCTGAGCTATAATAAAAACACAGTTCTGTGGACGTAACTTCCATCTTGGAGGTGAACCACGTTAAAATCGAGTGTTATGTGATTGGATTATGTGTTATGTTTACTTATGCATTTATCAGTCATTTCCTGGACTTTGTTTACAGTTTAATGAATGAAGGTGTTAATCAGTTTATAGCAATATAGAAGGATAAACGTAAGTTGAAGTCTTTGGCATGTTGTATGTGGGTTCATTTATGCTTTGCTTGAACAGTCACTAGTCGCAGTATTGAACAACCTGATATGTTGAGCCTTGCGAGTCGACACGACAACGCTAAGTGCGCTAAGCCACGGGAGTAGGTTATCGCAAGAAGGCGATACCGCACCGGCAGAGGAGCTGCGGTGCGCGATACCGTAGGTTAAGGGCTTAGCGTTGGGAGGAAGTTACGTGTCGCCTGGTGAGCGGCGATGCGATAAGGCTGGAGTTATCGTGAGTCAGTGAAAGTGCGCGACGTGGAAAGGGACCGCACGACAATATTTAAGGGATATCTCGCGGCTAGAGAGCTACGAGACGAGGAGATCACGCGACGCAAGCAGAAGGTCGTGCGACGAGCAGAGAAAGAGACCTCGCAGCTAGAAGAGCTGCGAGCCGCAAGTAGGATCGCCACAGAACCTGGTCCAAGACGCTTGAGTCCTTGGCCAACCCAATAGAATCACTTCGGGTGAGACTTCAGGCCGCTTCGCGGTCTGTCGCTGAAAGGGCCAGTGAGCTAGGGGTGTTGTTGGTCGATTATAGTAAACCCGGGTCTGCCCATGATAACCAACATTCGTTGATCATGTCCATCATCATCTTTCTCACTATGGCTTTGTCCAAAAAAAAAATGAAATATATCATAGGCATCTCTTTGCTCGAAAAAGCCAATATTTTTCACTTTTGAAAAGAAAAAGAAAAAACAAAACAAAACAAAAAACTCCCCTTTTTCATTAAAAGCCTTCCTTGTATACAAACTTTTGCATTACACCCTATAACCCTATAACTAAATAACCCTTGCCTTTATTATTTTTCCCTTTTTAATTTTATTTCTCCCCAACCTTCACTAAGTCCTACCCCTTCCCTATTCCCTTTTCTATAAAATATAATAAAAATACTCGTATCTTTCCTTATTATATTCCCCAAAAGTTCCCTTCCTCTTAGCCACTTTTAATAAAGCACTCTTTACTAGCATTTGTACCAGGAGGTGCAAAGGAACGTCGAGAGGGTAAAAATATTGAATCTTTACCGCAACAAATTCTCTGCAATAGACTTTTCGTGTTGGCATTGTTCATTTATAGACCTCAAAACCAAAGGAGAAACCCTAAGAGATCTCGCACAAAGTTTACGATTTACCTTTAGGCGAGGTAGAGTTTATGCAATCAACATGCGGAAAGCAGAAAGCTAAAGGTAAATTGATAATCAATTTATCAATTTATATTACCTTTCTGATTTCTGCTTTCCAATGCGGAAAGCGGAAAGGTATATTGATAAATTGATTATCAATTTACCTTTCCGATTTCCGCTTTCCGAAAGCGGAATACTGTTATGAAATTCTAATGTTTCAAGAGTTAAATGTGATGATAAATTATGGCTTTATCGTTTTTATGTTCTTCATTTATTCCAAATATGATATTAATATTTAACTATAATTTTTTCTATAAAATAAATCTATAACTATTAATTAAATATAACACCTAAACTTAATAAAATATTAGTATTTAACTATTATTTTTTCGATAAAATAAAAGTATAACAACTAAACTAAACATGAGTGATAATCTAAATATAACAACTAAATTAAACATGAGTAATAATCTAAAATTCAATGTTATACAGAAATTTAGAGTCTCTGGGGATTTAAATGAAAATTTTAGTTCTCAAATTCATTTAAGGCCAATCTCATCACTTTCATAAAATATAGGCATAAATAGTAATCTTGAAAACAATGTCATCAATATGATTCAATTCCATAATATGTATACAATAAATAATTTCCGACTCTATTAAAACACTATAATTATTTAATAATTCATTCAAATTATTGTAAACTTTGAATTTAATTTGTTAGGTTTTATTTTTTTTCCGCATTAACGAACAGTTTTAGCTTTGGTTTTATATATGAGTTCGCATAAACTGTTTGTTTGCAATTTTATATATGAGTTTGGTTTTAAATGTATCTGTGGTGTATTAAACCAGCGTAGATCCAAATCCTAGGATCTATCAAGCGCCAAGATGGATCAAATGTCTCTAGGTGCAAACCTCTTGTTAGGTATCCATTGATTTGATTCAAACCAAAAGACAATTTTTTTTATTTAAGGTCCACAAATAATATTTTCATTATTAATACTTAATATTATTTATGACTAACATATAATATTTTTTATTATTTTTTATTTTGTTAGGAACGAACATTACAACATTTCCCCATACATGGTTTTAAAACCATATGCAAGGCCCTCCTACACCATGTACAATAAAACCATGGGTTATTTAGGAAGCCTTGCACATGGTCTTAAAACCATTTGCAAGGCCCTCCTAAACCATGTACAATAAAACCATGGGTTATTTAGGAAGCCTTGCACATGGTTTAAAAACCATGTGCAAGGCCCTCCTAAACCATGTACAATAAAACCATGTGTTGTTTAAAGGCCTTGCACGTGGTTTTAAAACCATGTGTAAGGCCAACATTTTTTTTGCGGATAATTCAATTTGTTATTTTTTATTATTTTTTTAGGTAGGAACATTACAACATCTCCCCCATATTGTGTTTTTTTACTGACCCACATATTTTTTTTACAGATAATTAAATTTTTACTTTTTTATTGTTTTGTTAGGTAGGAAGATTACAACATCTCCCCCATATTAGATTGTTTTTGTGGCCGACATTTATTTTGGCCTATAATTAGAAAATTTATTTTTTATTAATAAAAATAACGTTAACAACGTAACGTAACGTTACAAGATCTCCCCCATACTGGGCTGTAGAGCGCCTATCGGCGCAATAAAACCAAACTCATTAAAAACAAGTTATTAAATGAATAAGAAATAACGTAGCCATGGTTATAAAAATCATTATCAAACTCATTTGGTGAGTTTACAAACAATAAAATACTTTAATAAATTCCGTAATTTAATAAATTGTCCTTCCGCAACTCCAGTTTAGCAAAATTGCACATACTTTTAAAGTTTATCCAGCTTCCCGCAACCCGCATTCCGCGTTGCGAAAGGAAAAGTCCATGCGATTGTGGAAGTGGAGGTGCGGAAGGACAATTTATTAAATTGAGGAATTGAGGAATTGCCGAAGGAAAATTTTGTGCATTGTGGAAAGTGGAGCTAGAAAACAATTTTGTTTTTATTTATTTCAGTTTAGTTATTAAAAAACAATATTGTTTTTAATTATTTCAATTTAGTTTTGAAATTTAAATGTGTTTGTGGTGTATTAAATAAAACCAAACTCATTAAAAACAAGTTATTAAATGAATGAGAAATAACGTAGCCATGGTTATAAAAATCATTATCAAACTCATTTGGTGAGTTTACAAACAATAAAATATATATTCTATACATTTTTAAATTGTTCTTCCCCAACTCCACTTCCGTAATGCAAGGACTTTTCTTTCTGCAATTCCTCAATTCCGCAATTTAATAAATTGTCTTTTCGCAACTGCAATTCCACAAAATTACACATACTTTTCCTTCCGCAATGCAGATTGCGGGTTGAGGGAAGCTCTTTAGACTTTAATAGTTTTCAGTCCCGCAACCCGCAATCCGCATTGCGGAAGTGGAGTTGTGGAAGGAAAAGTCCATGTGATTGCAGAAGGACAATTTATTAAATTGAGGAATTGAGGAATTGTTGAAGGAAAATTATGTGCATTGTGGAAGTGGAGTTCTGAAACATGTTTCCTCCTGATAGCATGTTCCGGAACATGTTTTAGATCTCCAACTGGTTCGTTGCCCTGTCTTCAACCTTAAAACATATGAAAAGGTGAAAATCGACCTTCTTCCTGTGTTTTCTTTGACAATGAGGCGAAGAAATTTGATGTCCAACGTCATGCTTAATTTATTTAATTGTAGGCACAATGCAAACCCTAGATGTCAGGCATTTTGAGTTGTTTCTTCACAAAGAATATAAAGATGGATCCTAGGACTATGTAGAAGTAGGTTCACATACAGTTCATTGCAATTGTCTGGCAGCTACAGCTGGAATTTTTTATTGCATGCACATCAACAGTGAGAACCTGCAAAACAATGTATCGAAAACAAGTGACTTTAGCATAATTTCCATTCATTTCATGTCATTGACATGGATTCGAAGGTTACCTATTCAGAGCCCGTGGATTTAAAGTCATGGATGGGTAAACCCGAAGCCAGATGTAAAGATATCTTCACATGTTGTAATTTCCATTCGTTTCATGGCATTGACATGGATTGGAAGGTTACCTATTCATAGCTTGTGGATTTAAAGTCATGGATGGGTAAATCGGGAGACTGGGAGCCAAAGGTAAAGATATCTTCACATGCTACAGCGGTAAGCACAAATTTACAGGATAATCTTTAGTTTTGTTTTCATAATTCAGTTTTTCAAAATATGAACATTATTTAATTTTTTCTAAATAGGTAAAATTTTACAAATATAAACTATAAATTGTTGCGAAATTTGGACCAAATTAGTTTTATTTTCATAATTCGGTTTTCGAAAATATGAATATTTTTTTTATTTTTTTCTAAATGGGTATTATTTATAAATATGAAATATAAATTGTTGCGAAATTTGGACCAAATTTTCATTGAAATATGAATTTTAACAAATCATTAATCTAATTGCCATTATGTATAAAAACAATTATCTAAAATGTTTAAAATAATTTTAAAAATATTATTTAATGCATCTCCTTTCAACTGTAGTCTTTAACCACTCTGTGTCAGACGGAGATGATAAGGCTAGCAATTCGGTAAATATAATGAAGTTTATGAAAGAGGAGCTCGGATTGAAGGCCATGGATACAGTGGTTGTAAAAATGGACATTGAGGGAAGTGAGTGGCCAATTCTGAGGCGATGGATCAGAGATCCAGAGATGGCTCTCATTGTGGATGAGCTCTTTATGGAGATTCATTACAATCATCCATCAATGTGGAACTATGACTGGTCCAGATTTGGTCACATCACCAGACAAAATGCAAAGGAGCTTCTTGCAGATCTGAGATGGCATGGCTTCTATGCCCACTTTTGGCCTTAATTCATTTTCTACTGAAGCCCTGCTTTTCTACAGGAAATAATCAAAGTGAAGGAAAGAATCACATTTGAATCATAGTTGATAGGATATATATATATATATATATACATATATATATATATATATATACATA
>LPNX011137557.1:34812-49320 GCA_001517045.1 Pseudotsuga menziesii
CAACCAAACTTATTTAATCCATAATTTGAGAAAAAAAAATCCAAAATTTGGAAAAAAAAGATGATCCAAAGTTTGAGAGGAAAAAATCCAAAATTTGTAAAAAAAAGACGAACACGAATCACAAAACCTGGTTACAGTATAAATCCAAATTTTGAAAGAAAGAAAAAAATTAAAATTTGGAAGAAAAAATAAGACAACTATGTCTCAACAAGACCAAAATTAACCAGTCTACCTAAGCTTTAATGCGATGACTACTACATAACAAGCCGTTAGATCTGAGATCCAACTACTTACTACCCATCCAGCTAGTTATTGATTACCTCTTAACTTACTGTGTTACATAATCCAAAATTTGGAAGAAAAAATGGGACAATTCCGTCGTAATATACTGCATTTGAAGAGACCGAGACTGTCAAAATTTTGATAAATAAATGCAGTCCAGTTTATTATTTAGCTCTTCGAGCTAAAATAGAGCAGATCTGTTGCAAATGTAGATTGTAGATTGCATAAGATATGATTATTAGATTGTAGATTGTAGTTTAACAAATGGTAGATTGTAGATTGTAGTTTAACAAATTTAAAGCATATTGTAATTGATAAGAAACAATAGTAATACACATTACTTGTAATTATTAGAAATGATGATATCTCTTAGTGGAGAAATAAATGTTATACATCATTGGATTGAAATGACAATATCGTGTAGTGGAATAGTAAATGTTATATTTGATTAGATTGTATTTATAAAAAATAATAATATTATGTAGTCGAATAATAAATGTTATATATTATTGAATTTGAAGTATTTGTTTAATATTATTTTAATAATTTCAGAAAAATATAAGTTAAATAATTAAGGATTTGTTATTGATAATTTTTTCAACCAAAATCTAATAAAAATTGACGAATTACATACTCCAAAGTACCTAAAAAATGTAAATAATTTATCATTTAATTTACTCCAATTGGATTTGGTTTTTGGCCTCTGCAAACTCAAACATGATATTTCAGGTATGCCTCTTCTGTCCACAATCTGGCTCATGTCTGACCCCAAGATATAGTTAGCATAGGCCGTTTACTTCATAATATTGTAGTTTCCATCGAAGAATTTATTTTTCTCCAGAACATTACAAAATCCAGTCTTATATGGGTATGATTCGTGTAAACCCAAAGCATGTCATATCAAAAGTGGTACACTTTACTGATTTGTATTCATTCATCTATTTGAATGGGACCATTGTCCTTGTTGCCCGATCTGTAAGTTCAAAATATCAATGCCTATTATGATTTCTTCAACTGCCATTCAAAGGATGGCTCATCCTGAAGGTATGGATTTTATTATTTCATTAGAGCTAAAATCCTTCTCTGAGTGCATATCCTTTCTGAAAGTGAATCCATCATATTTTACTAAGTTGAGAATTGATTTAGGGTTCTTCCTTCTTACAGGTGGACAATGCAAACAAAGCATGGCATTATGTTGTATATTTCCAAACCTCTCTTACGGTCCCTTGCCTTGCAAAATTTGTGAACCAGTGTAGTAAAAGTTCTCTTACGGTCTAAGTTTGAAGGGTGGGTCTTACTTTCAATTGGAAGGGTATTTATTTTCAGAGCCCTTCAAAGATGAAGAGCAAAATAAATAATTGTACTTCAATTGACAAGTATAAATTAACTGAACCCTTTCACCAAAAAAATGCAAAAGACAAATATTGTTCGTTCAAATTTTTACAATTTTAAACAATTGAGCACTCCTTAATATCTACATGAAAAAGTGAAATATTTTCAATAAAACTTATTTTGAACACATTAAGTTGTCATATGTGTATCATTAATTTTACAGTTCAGTAACATAACAACTATTCGATTGTATTTTTTCTAGTTGGAGCACACTTCATTATACACAAAAACTACATCGAGTATGCCATAACCATATTGGGGCATTCACGTGCAATCCAAGCTTGGGAGATGTAAGAATGATTCTCGTTAAATTTTAAAATGTATTTTATGTTCATAACAACAACAAACATTTAGCAACCCGTTAATTTTAACCACTTGTATTCACCATCCCGCAACCCGCATTGTGCAATTGCAGGATGTGGGAATACAAAAACGAATTTTATTTGTCTCTTTCCGCAATCCACAATTCCACAAATTGCGGGTTGCGGAAACACACAACAAAAATCTTAAATCAAACTACTTCCTGCAACCCACAATCTGCAAATTGCGGGTTGCGGGATGCAGGTTATTCCATTCCATTTCATAGCATTGTTCAGATTATTCAATTTTAACTTAATGTAATTAGGGAAAATTGCTTGAACTACATTACATTTAGGAAACTCATAAATTGTCAGCATGCTTACTGCATCCAAATCTATACGTTTCTGTAATTTTATGCTAGCAGAGATGCAAATTCATTATAATTCTTACATTTCACAAGATTTAGGGCGTTCCGGGGTTTCAAACCATGGCCGTATCATAATATTTATTGGTTAAGGTTTGTTTATTTCATGAGTTGTGGTTAATTTATGGGTAATCTATTCCAAAAGAGTGCTTGCCTATAAGAGCGTTCTTAATAGTCTATGGTTAAACTAGGGGTCCTCTTATACTGTTAATAATTCAATTAAATTTCAGGATCATTTGGAGTCTCGACAAGCGATTCAGACTAGTATCGTGTAGTCAATAATGGGCAATGGTAAAGAAAACCATAATGTACTCAGAAGATGAACTATAAACCATAAAACTACTTTCTATAAACATGCTTTCTACCCTCCTCGTTAGAGCTGTTACGGCGAAGTAGTAATTGAAATTGTTTATTATGCCTATAAAGAACTTAGGAGGTAGTCCCTCAGCACTTCTTGTAAATATATGATTCAGGTTCAAAATCCTTCCTTAGCTGCTACAACAAGGGTAAGGGAAGGTCTTGGTTATGCATGAAAATGCTCATGAGAACAACCCGAGACACATACATGCTTTCTCTGAGTAGTTAAAACAAAATAGTCTAATTATATAGCAATTTTCTTTTCTAGATTTCAGATATAGAGTTTTCATTGATTTTAAACTTAGATTTTTTTAAATATAAAATTTTAACTGATTTTAGACATAGATTTATTTTCCAAACATTTCGGTAAATTTAAAATGCAACCAAAATTTTTAAATAAAAAAGTTTCACATACAAATCTAACCAGTGAATGGGAAGGTTGTAAATGTGAAAATTGATATTTCACAAACTACACAAATTATTAGTTTAGTTTAACTTTTTTATTATTATTTTTAAAATGTGTCTGAGATGTACATATCTATAAATATCCAACCACTTCCTAGTCTTAAATTTATGAAACCAAAATCTATAAAACAAAAAAAATTCTCATACAAAATGTATTATGAGAAAATTAAAAAATTACAAATGTAATATAATATGATAAAATTAAAAAGTTACTAATATGAGCATGATTACTTCAAATACTACATGAGAAAATACAATAACTATTTGCTTACTATCGTAGTCTATCTATAAATTTACATATCTTACTTTTTCTTAAAAAAAAACAACTTACTATATCAAAGTTATTTTACAATAAGAAAATGGAATCACTGTTCAACAAAGTAACTAGACTAAGTACACATAAATATTACAACATCAGCTACAAATATTTTCTGTTCATCCCTACAAACACTATAATAAACATATTATCCATCATCCATAAATAAAAATACATATTCTTAATATAAACATGTCAATCATACCACTCTATTTATATTAAAATAAACATTAAACAACAGTATTACTTATTGTGAAAGCAATAGAGCTGTATTCCTTCTTACTAAAGCTAAGACGTACACAGTTCTCAGGCAAGCATAGAAGCTTAATTCCATGGAATGTAAGAACAATGGTCAATTTCAAGAAAAAACAGAAGCATCATTAAAAGTGAAGGTTTCTTCTGGAGAAGTTCTGAACCTGCGACCTTCTTGGAGAACGAATATACATTATATTGTTTTTTAAGCTAAAAAAATAACAAATTAATAAATTGTTATTCAACAACTTCATTTCCACAATGTACACACTTTTCCTTCATCAGTTCCTCAATTCCGCAATTTAATAAATTGTCCTTCCACAAATCCACCTCCGCAATTGCAGGATGCGGGATCACAAAACCATCAAGAGTTTATTCAATCCTTTCCAATTTGCGGGATGCAGAACCACGCAATAAAATCATTAAAATAAATTGCTTCCCGCAACCTACACTACGCAAATTGCGGGTTGCAGGATGACTAACCCACACTCTGCAACCTAGGATGCGGGTTGCAGGATGAAAAACTTCGAAAATATTAAATTTTGAAATCCCGCAATCCAGAAATTGCGGAAGTGGAGTTGCGAAAGGACAATTTATTAAATTGCGGAATTGAGGAATTGCTAAAGGAAAAGTGTGCACATTGTGGAAATGGAGTTGCCAAACAACAATTTATTAAATTGTTTTTTTTAGCTTAAAAAACAATATAATGTATATTCGTCTCCAAGAAGGTCGCCAGTTTGAAACTGCTCCTGAACAAAAGTTTCCAGTTCAATTTCCCGAAAACTCTCCACTTAAAAAATAAAAAATCAATCATTGTCATCGCAAACAAAGATTCCAACTGCTGTAAAATTTTCAACTCCAACAAGACTTCATGGATGATCATTTGGTGGTTAAAAAGTACATTTTCAAGACAATCACAACACTGTTTCCAGTCAAAATGAAGATAGAAGTTGTTATAGACTATTAGATAGGATTCCAAACAGAATGTTCTGGGTTTCAACAAGTTAAAACCTTTTAGTATCTTGTATCAGCATTTATTTTCAAAATCCACTTAACAAACCCTAAAATCCAACCAAAATATTCAATTACTGTGCATGCATGCCTACAAAGAATCTAACCTCAAAAAAAGATGTAATGTCAAGACGACTGGACAGTGGATCAACTGCAGGAAAAAAAAAACTGTACAATTTCAAGAAATATAATTTCAAGACAAGTATGTAAAATTGTTGTGACTCGCGGTTAAGAGACAAACTGTTACAAGCTTCGAGATTGATTCCAAACAAAATGTTTAAGTGTCAAGAAATTAACAACCTTTCAATGTTTATATTTTATAAACACTGATTTTCAAAAACAAATTGAACAGGCCCTAGAGTCGAACAAAAAAATCCATTTATGGCCAATAAAGAATCCAAGGTCTAGGAAATATGCAATTAAATACTTGACGGGAATCAATAGTAAGGAAAATAGAAGACCATCTAATTTCTTTCTTTTATCCAAAAAAACTCGAACCCGCATACCATCTAATTCCTTTCTTTTATCCTCATTACATCCCAAAAACAGTTACTCAACTACATAACTAACTTTTAGGTCAAGTTCTCGAGACTGCTACTAAACTAATTGTTTTTACAAAATAACTATTAACTTTACAAAAATTAACTATATGACACCTGTCATAAATGATCTTTTAGAGATTTTTGGCTGCTTCAACCAGGAGTGCTATCCCTTCCAGAGCTTGTGATTTTCTTCTGGTTCTTTTCTGCTTTGTTTCCAAGTCTTTAACCCTCCTTGACAATTCTTGATTCTACTTAGTCAAATCTTGGATTTTCTGGTTCAACTCCTCACATTTTCCTTAAGTCTGCCTCTTCCTTTTTAAATCTTCCTTTGAGACCACAATCAGCTCCTGGTAATGTGTGTTAATATCTTCAAGATATTCTCTTAACCTCCTATTTTCCATGACCAAACCCTCATTTGTTTCATTCAAAAAATCAATTTGATACTTATATTGTTTAACAGTCTTCTGAATATTTTCATTCTCTGAGTCTATGCATTTACCCTCTTGAAATGAAGAAGCTTTCTCTGATAACCAAGGGATATTCAGTTTCTTGAAATTTGAATCGTCATCCTCTTCTTGTTGATCTGCTAGTGCTGCAGGAACCTTTTGAGAGCTACCTTCTTTAATAATGGAATCTTTTGACTGTTCTATATATTGTTTAACAGTCTTCTGAATATTTTCATTCTCTGAGTCTATGCATTTACCCTCTTGAAATGAAGAAGCTTTCTCTGATAACCAAGGGATATTCAGTTTCTTGAAATTTGAATCGTCATCCTCTTCTTGTTGATCTGCTAGTGCTGCAGGAACCTTTTGAGAGCTACCTTCTTTAATAATGGAATCTTTTGACTGTTCTATATATTGTTTAACAGTCTTCTGAATATTTTCATTCTCTGAGTCTATGCATTTACCCTCTTGAAATGAAGAAGCTTTCTCTGATAACCAAGGGATATTCAGTTTCTTGAAATTTGAATCGTCATCCTCTTCTTGTTGATCTGCTAGTGCTGCAGGAACCTTTTGAGAGCTACCTTCTTTAATAATGGAATCTTTTGACTGTTCTATATATTGTTTAACAGTCTTCTGAATATTTTCATTCTCTGAGTCTATGCATTTACCCTCTTGAAATGAAGAAGCTTTCTCTGATAACCAAGGGATATTCAGTTTCTTGAAATTTGAATCGTCATCCTCTTCTTGTTGATCTGCTAGTGCTGCAGGAACCTTTTGAGAGCTACCTTCTTTAATAATGGAATCTTTTGACTGTTCTATAGATTTGCTTTTTACTGAAGATGATTTCACAGTCAATAAATCCTCTTTCTTACTATCCACTTGCTGAGAATTTTGGTCTTCATCTTCTTCCAAATCTTCTCGAGATGAGGAATCTTCTATTACAGTAATTTTTTCCTTCATCAATCTAGGTTTTAAGAGCTTTTTCACATTTAGTCTCAACTTATTCTTTGCTCTTGTTTTGGGTCTCCAATTTAATTCTCCTATCATGGCATAAGACTTCCCACAAAACTTGATACTGGAAATTAGTAAACCTTCATTCTTTGATTAAACCACTGACTTTCCTTTGAACTTTTTACTTGGAATTTGTATATTTTCATCTTCAAGCTTAGCTGGAACAAAAACATCTGTTATGTTTTCTTGAATATGAGTGAATTCTTGATCATGTTCAACTGATTTCTTTTCTTCTTCCTGTTTCAAACCTGCTGCTTGAACTTCTTCTACATCTTCAGAAACTTCTATCTGATTATATTCATCAACCTTTCTTTGCTCTCCACATACAGGTTCTTTGAGCTTTTGAGCTGAAGACTCCACTTGAGCATTCTCTTCTACTGATTCAGCAATTACTTCCTTCTTCAATCTTTTAACCAAGCTGTGAAGTTTATTCATCTGTCTCTTTTTTGACTGGTCCTCTTTTTCACTTTGAAACCCTGACCAGAATAAGAAGTAGTCCCAAGTTTTATCCTTTTTCTGAAGCACAGTACAAGTGATCAGTTTTATCAGTCCATGGTGGAAAATAGATTGCTTGGTATTATTTTTATGTCCCTTTACCCTACTTGACATTTTCTGCAGGTTCTTTAGGAAGAAAAAGGGAAGATTGATCCTCAAGTCTTGGTTTAGATGCTATAGAAATCTAATGTGATACTTGAAGAAAGAAGCAAATCTACCTTCACAAGTTATATAACTCTGTAAAATCTTAATAGGATCCCTCCACTCAGGTTTGAAATTTTGAACATGCACAGTCTTGCCCCAATCTGCTACAACCTCAAGCAACAGGAAATCCTTTGAATTGAAAGTACATGACACTTTTTAAAACCAAAATTCACCCTCATCTACAATGTCTGTTGCTTCAGCTATCATCTCTCTAGTTAACTCAATTTTAAGGGTATTGAACAGAACTGTATCTTTCTCTAACTAACCCTTGGGCAAACCCATATGATACTTCATAATGATAAACATCAATTTTGTAAAAATACTTAAACCAGCTAGCTCTCTGGAACAATATTGCACATTCAGGAAAGCTTTTAGCCCAACCCATATCAGAAGGTTCGACCCTATTGGTTTTTCCACTCCTCTTCATCTCTCTGCACTAAATCCTAACTGTATCTTTCTTTCAAAAATAGTTAAAAAACTATCTCGAAAATATCTCACTACAGCAATAAAACTAGAAGTTGAGAAAAACCAAGACCATAACTTGCAATTTCTCAATTGACCTTATCAAAACTAACCCTTTGTCACTATGATGATTTGAAATGTTGAATATGCGTTATGCTGTCCTCATACATGTCAGACAGAACTCCATAGTTTTGTCTTCAACAGCCACGATTACACCTAGTTTATTTAATAATTTTGTCAAATTAAAAAACAAAGGGTGAACCCACGATCTTCTCAACTTCTCATATGCCCATAAAATTCGCCACTGGCTTTGAACAGACTACGTGGATGCGTTATCATAAATGTTTAAGAAATTTCCAATCTTCAAGACTTCGGACATATGTGATTTACCTGCATAATCTTTACCTTATCGTGCACACTTGTCATAATGATTATGAGGTCTATACACATATCATTTTGTCTTTACAGATGTAAAAACCCCCATCATTCGCAATTTTGAACAACCAACGAGCTGATATTATAATTTTTTAAGTGCCTCAACTTTCTTGTAGTGCTTTAGTTCATTGTCTTTCCCTTTTGCGCTACAGGAATCTGCTTGACAAATATTTTTGACAAATGGCTCCAAAACAAAGGGTTAAGTACTATGATTCAACTCAGATCAAACCTTATGATAGATTTTTTCGACTTTTTAGAAATATATACACCTAATAAGCCCATTAAAACTATAAAACCAACAAAATAAAGTAAACTAAAAAAGAAATGACATTAAATCAAATAGAAATATGCTCATGATTCTAATAACTCAAAACTAAGTTCAAAACTTAAAATAAATCAGAAAAACAATGCTTTGGAAATAATATGTAATCTAGAAACAAAATCTAGCTATAACATTTGGCTCCTACTGCGAGATGAAGTCCTCCTTGTGAGGCTTCAAGAACTTGTAGATCAGTGCCTTCTGCCACCAACTGAACCTATCTGCTACTCTACAAAACATCCATTGGGCTATGGAGTCTTTATTCAATCTCTGGCACACCGATATATACAATGAAATGACAAGTTTCTTACCCTCAATAGCTATAAAATTATTTGAGGAATCGTCCATTTACTGGATTGGATAATTCCCCACCTTCCAAAGTCTGCAATATGAAGGTATTGTTCTCCAAAAGCTTTGAAACTATGAAAGGACCAAACCACAAACTGTCAAATTTACCATGCTCACCTTTCTGTTCCTTTCTAGCATCCCACCTTAGTACTATATCTCCAGGGGGAAAAGTGTTTTCTTTTATCTTCTTGTCAAACCTTTCTTTTATCTTCCTCCTGTGTATTTGAGCTTTGTCTTCCACAGCTTCACGTTCCTGCTATAGTTCAATCAGTGCATAAACTCTTCTTTGAATATCACTTGGTTCCTCTAGACTAACTTGAAAAGACCACATCAGTGCCATATACTAACTGAAAAAGGAGAAGTTCCAATTGCTTTCTTAGTTGTTATCTTGTCTGCCCAAAGTGCATATTTTAACATGGAATCCCATGACCTTTTATTTTGACTCAACAACTTCTTGATTCTCTGAATAAGATTCTTATTGGTGGATTCTGCCAACCCATTCCCCTGAGGGTAATAAGGTGTTGAATGCTTCAAGACAATCCCATTTTGTTCACAAAATGGAACCATAGCTTTAGGCTTAAAAGCTTTAGCATTATCAGTTAGTAACCTCATAGGACAACCAAATATGCTAAGAATATTATCCCGAATAAAACTGATTATCACCTTATCATTTGCAATTCTAGTGGGAATTGCCTCCACCCATTTGGTGAAAAAATCAGTGGCTATCAGGATCCATCTATGCTGTCCCAAAGATGCAGGGTTTATCTCACCTATTAAGTATAAACCCCATTGCTGAAAAGGGGCATTCACTGCAATGGGTTTCAATGGTAAAGACAGAACCTTCTATTTACCAGCAAACTTTTGACAAGGAACACAAGCTCTGGCCTACTGATATACATAAGAGAACAGAGAAGGCCAGTAATATCCAAACCTTAGGATTTTATAAGCAATGGCCTTCCAGTATTTATATCCTCCATAAGCACCTTCATGTGATTTTGAAATTACTTCCTTAATTTCTGATTTGTCTAAACATCTAAGCAAAATTCCTCCTGGATCCTTCCAATACAACTACTGATCTACTAGACAGTATTTAGTAGCTTTTAATTTCAATGACCTAACTGCCTTTTTGTCTAGATGTTCAGGACATTGCAAATACAATGAGAAATGAGCAATATCTGCATACCATGTAGATTGTGCATACTGCTCCATAATCTTTTCCTTCTCTTGCTCAGCTTGCAATTCTTTCTGTATAGGTTGTTCTGCCATCAGATGAAGGCCTAAAGCTTCACAGTTTGAACCAGCCAATAAATTTGCTAGACCTTGTCCTTTCACCAACTTAGTAGGCTTGATTTCTACATCATACTCCATTATCTTAGCAATCCATTTTCCTCGTTTCCCTTCACTATCAGGTTGAGTTAAAATATCCTTAATGGCAGCATTGGGAACATAAGCAATGAATTTTGAATGCAAGACATAAATTCTAAAAAAATTTAATGCCTTTACCAATGAACAAGATTTCTTTTCCAAGGTACTATACTTCAACTCCGAATCCCTGAGGGTCTTGCTGAAAAATGCAATTGGATGCTCCAATCCATCATCATTTTTTTGTAACAAAACAATAGCTATTGTGTCATGTGATGCAAAGGAAAAAGTCAGAAAATCTTTTGAAAAATCAGGGCTCACTAGCACCGATGCTTCTGTAAGAGCTTGCTTTATCTTCTCAAATGAATTCCTGGCCTCTGCTGTCCATTTTACTTCCTAATCTTTCTTCCACATAGCTATTATTTGTTTAATAGTTTCAGCAAAATTTGGTATAAACCAGCGCAAAAAATTAATTTTCCCAATAAAAGATTGCACATCCTTCTTACTTCTAGGAAAACTGAATTTTAAAATGGCCTTGACTCTTTCTGGATCAATCCTTATTCCATCAGCTAAAACCAAATGTCATAATAGCTTACCCTCATGCACAGCAAAATGAGACTTTTTTGGATTTAGAGACAGTACATATTTTTTGCATTTTAAGAAAGTTTGTTTGAGGTGCTTTAGGTGTTCTTCATCAGACTGTGAAAACACTGTAATATCATCTAAGTAAATCACAACAAACTTCTCCTTCTCCCCAACAAAGGCTATATCCATAGCCCTTTGAAAGGTGGCCCCGACATTCATCAATCCAAATGGCATTTTGTCATACATGAAGGTACCCCAAGGGGTAGTGAAGGCTGTCTTTTCTCGGTCATTTGGATGCATTGCAATCTGGTTATACCCGAAAAATCCATCCACCATTGAAATCCTTTGAGCACCCACCACCTTCTACAATATTTGTTCAATTTTTTGGTAATGAGTGGTTACCTAATGGTAACTATACCTCAAGTCAATCTTTGAAAATACCGTTGCCCCTCTCATTTGATAAAAAAAATCATCAATTGAAGGCAATTGGTACTTGGTTTTAACTATCAGTTTATTCAGCTTCCTATAATCAATACATAACCTAAGCGTTCCATCTTTATTTTTCATAGATACTATAGGTGCTCCCCATGGATACACACTTGGCCTTATGTACTTATTTTCTAGCAATTCTTGTAATTTCATTTTCAGCTCTAATAATTCAGGTGTACTCATTCTGTAGGGTTTCTTAGACACTAGTGCAAGATCATGGCACAAGATCGATTGTGAAATCAATATCCCTTTTTGGAGGAAGTCTTGAAACTTCATCAGGGAACACATCCTTGAATTCTTCCAAAACATGATAGTCCTCCAACTTGGGTATTTCATTTTCTATTTTATCCAACACATGAGTTGTATACAATTGACAACCTTTCCTACAAAACTTCATCAACTGCATCACTAAAATTTGTCTCACAGAAACTAACTTTGGAATGCTTTTACAACCCTTGGGTTTCCTTCCAAGTGGAAAAATATTCATGTTTGCACAAGTGAGCAGTCCATCCTTTTCTAATGGTCATTTCTCCAATAGTTCACTAGCGTTTATCTTGGTTTCTATGGCTAGTTGGACAACCCATGATTTACTATGCTTGGCTTTCTTAAAAGCACAAATCTCAACAATTTTAGGACTGATATAACTCTGACTAGATCCATGGTCAATCAAAATAGAAATAGATTGCTTAACAATCTTACCTTCAACCTTAATCACAGTTGATTGGTGATCTTATTGGTGGTCTTATAGTGCAACATAAATTCTAGGGATAGTCCTTGCCACTTGACCCACAGTTTCAACTTCTTAAATGTTGTGAACTTGCTTTTGGCTTGATCATAACAATACTCGATGGCCTTTCTTATAGTCTACCTAGAGTTTGAGGCTCATCAAACTCAATTCTATCTTTGTAGAACTGAGGAAACCCACTTAGAAAATATTTAATTTTCACCTTATCATCTATGATATACTTGACATATCTTAACATCTCCAATAATTTATTTGTATATTCCTCCATAGTCCTTTGACCCAATTTCAGCTCATGGAATTCTTTAATTTTGCCACCATAGTACCTATGAGAGATGTAATTTTGCTTAAAATGTTTCTCGAATTGCTTTCACACAGTATTCCTTTCATTAATCTTCTTCACTTGCCGAAGGTGATCCCACCATATATATGACCTTCCATTCAGATTGAATATAGCCACTCTTGCTTTCATATTTCTTTAGTAGTCTTGAACTTGGAAATACTTCATCATCCCAAGAAGCCAAGTCTCGACTTCTTGACTAGATTTTACCTCACAATAAAATGTAGGAGGTTCAAGGCCTTCCTAAATTCTCCATGTAAGTTATTCTTGGAATATATTTTCCTCTTCTTCCTATGAGATGAAGAGATTGGTCCCTCAATGGAATCCTTAGAGTCATACGACTCATTAGAAGAGATTTGTGGAGTATGTGTCATGTATCTAGTAACTCTTCTTGAAATTTGGGACCTCTTGTGAGAATTCCTCCTTGAGCAACTCCCACACTTTTCCTAATTTTCTGAGTGGTGTCCAGAGTTAATATTCCGTTGAATGTCTACCAGACTTTGAAGCATAGCTGATTTTAGTTGATTATGTTATTCTTGAGCTGTAATCAGTCTTTTGTTTTTTGGTCTACAACTCTATAGTTCCACCTTTAGGATCCTCATGGTTTCTGTAATGTTTGGGGGAGTCACTTCATTTCTACCACCATTGAATTATTTTGCATATGTTTAAGCTTCATAGGGGTCTTGTGCATCATCCATGATGATGATTCTCTTAGCCCAATCAAGACCAAGGGTTTCCAAATTGAACTATATTGAGATGAACCTTAACTGTACATGATATAATTTTAAGTCTACAAAAGTGTTCATATAAACTCTTTCATTAGATTTATTACATTCTTATAAAATCAAAAATCAATTTTCATGTATTTTGGAAAATACCCTCATTGACAAATTTTCTCAAATTACGACTACATGAATTATTCTAATCAAATTATAGAAACAATTGAATAGCCAATTCATAATTTGACTCTACACAATTGTTCCCTTGTGGATAATCTTTCCAATGACTATAAGTATTCCCAATTCCGATTCCAGAGCAAAAAGTTAGTCTTTCAAAATTGTCAAATTTGACCAATTTCTACACTATTCTTGTAGGTTTATTTAATTCCATAACCCAACTTCAAACACCCGTAGAAGATAAATCGTGGATCACCAAAACAACTTCTCTGTTGTCTTAGATAACACATATGACCAGGATTACTAAGCAATTTTCAGTTTTTTTATATGATGCTCCAATCACCTTCTATAAAATTATGGAATTTCCTACTTTTGCTCTTTTCCCACATTTTGCAAGCTTCAAACTTTGACAGTTCTACAACACCCCCTCACACTCCACAATTTTCCCAATATTTATATTGCTTCAGCAGTTGTGGTTAAACTCCATAATCAACTTTGTTGATTATTTTTATAAAAAAAATGGGGGTCAAGGGGTCTTGTCCCCTTGCCACATTCTTTTATTTTTTTGTAAATATTTGAATTTCACGCAATCTGGCACATAAATTCAATTTATTTTTTTGTTGACGTGGCATGGTTTTGATATGTCTTGGCACATGCCTCCTGAGGTGTCCGATAGGTCCGACCTGTCACCCTGTGACATGACCATGTCACCTTCCACTAGCTGTTGAGTCATTAGCTTGCTTAGCCTTAGGCACGAACTCATCGATAGTTTTACTATTACCAGAAGTGGTATTGGCTCTCCACAAAAGTGTTTTTGGAAATTTACTTAGGGATCCATTATGAAAAAAAAAGTGACACATGCCCCGTGTAGTTTTGGCTCAGTGGCTAGTCCGCCCACTATTAACCACAACGCACGTTGTTGATGCATTATGCATTAGAGAGAATTTGAGGTAAAAAATGGGCCTCAAAAGGACCAAAATGTACTATAAATTTCAACCAATTACATTCTAGTAGATGACATCATCCCCCATGGTTG
>LPNX011137557.1:49658-68736 GCA_001517045.1 Pseudotsuga menziesii
TTATAATATTTTAATATATCTTATATTTTTGTAGTACATCTCTTAGGAGGCCCATTTTTGACCTCAAATTCTCTCTAATGAGCCTTAGTCGTCAATCTCCCTTACCAATATTCCCCTTTCGCTACTATCCATTGTTCACATTGCTCATGTGCTATCAATTGCAACTGTTGATCTTCCCTGATGTCCAACAATCAAATCTCCATCCACCTCTACACTACATCACATGGAGTCACATGTGCATGGGCCTGATGTGGCGGATCCACATCATATCTCTGGCCCATGTGGCTCCTCCACATCATGCCTTCTGGCCTTGTGGATCCTCCATGTCACCATCCATGTGGCATGGGTGGGGACCACCTAAAAATTTCCATTATTCCCAAATTTTCAAAACTTTATGAAATTTTATTTCAATAATAAGGGGTTATTTATTGTGCACAAAATAGAAGCTTTCCACTGCAATTTGCAAACTTAAAAAATTTGCCTCAATCATTCTATCTCTCCCACTGGTAAACCACACATCTAACCTACGACTTGGTTAGAATACCATTTAATGATTATAACCATAGATTTTCATAGGAGTCTTTCATCTGCAAATTCTATTTTTGTTTGTAACTATGCATTTCCATCCCATACAGCTCCAATATTGCAACCAAAAGCTCTGATACACTCTGTGATGTCCCCATCCCTCAATTCGACCAATAGGAGGGGACATTAACTAAATCGGGCCCTCTAAATTTTGCCCGATAACGATAATTACGAATTTATAACATCTAACATGTATGTGCATATATGTAAATAAAAACACATAGTGGAAATAAACTCAATCCACACACACACAATATGCAATTACAAGCATAATTATCATAGGCATATACATAAATGTCATTGCACATTAGATACAAACAAAATACTTATATTTAACAAAGAATATCCAAGCAACTGGTTGTGTAAGAGCGATTTTCCACCCAACTGCAGGGACTATGTCCGACATATACTATTTACATTGAGAGGCCACCCTCAAGCTGGGCTATAATGCCACTAGGGAAAGGGAACCATCTGCAGGCTTATCTCTCTTATACCATGACCTGTTCTGCTACTTTTGGATGCTAGAAAAGACATGAATTAATGTTGCAGAAAGTTCTCCAATAGCATACAATATGTTGGACTCTTATTGCACATGCTGGTAAGAACTATAAGAGTTGGTATTCCTAGGGAACTATGGATTAGTGAAGGGAAATGCCTTCCTTGTGATTTGTGGGGCCGTTGGAAGGAGTTACATGGTTATGATGGCTAATGAGATCCCTGTAGAGTTATAAATGATTTTTTGGCTAAGCATAGAGAGCTTAAAAGGTTGTGGGATAAGAGAGAGAAGCCTATAGGTGTTTCTTTCACCCTGGTGGCCTCATAGCCCAGCTTAGGGGTGGCCTCTCGGTACAAATAGTATATGCTGGATAAAGTGCCAACGATTGGGTAGAAACCCGCTCTTACATAACTAGTTGCTTGGATCTTCTTTGTTAAAGATAAGTATTATGTTTGTATCTGATGTGTAGTGACATTTATTTATATGCATGTGACCATTATGTGTGTAATTTGATCATGTGTGTGTGTGTGTGGATTGAGTTTATTTCTATTGTGCATTTTTATTTACAAGTATGCACATGCATTTTGGATGTAATAAATTTGTAATTGTGGTTATGGGGAAAAATTTAGAGGCCCTGATTTAGTTAATGTCCCCTCCTGCTGGTCGAATTGAGGGATGGGGATGTTACACCAAAACACATTTCAATTATGTGTTGACCTAAGTCAAAACTTCTATGCTACTAGCCTACTGTTGCACAAATGTAATTAAGGAAATCGATTTAGTAGAAACTTTTCACACACTTAGAAGACATCACATTTAAGTTATCTCAACCCTTGTATCTATTCGTGCTAGTGCTGTAATGAACTTGAAAGAAATACAGTAGAGGTCTTTCAATAAACTAAAAATTGAATATCATGTGTGGAAAAACATGTATAATATTTAGTAGATCAAGGGCCAAATTCACAAAATTGGTTCATCCTCATATAAATGAGACCATCTTGTGGCCCCGTGAAAAAATAACAGTCTAGTGTGATGTGGTTGGAGTTGTAACTTGACTACTTAACCTAGTCTACTTTTCCTATTTTCATAAGAATGAAAAAAGAAACAAAACCAGATCATGTGCTATAGTTTTGTGTTGCAATTGAGGGGCCCAAGCTATCCATGACATTGAATGCCCATAAATCATTTTTATAAAAGGTACATTTCAATACAAACCATAAACCTATATTCACATGGTCTGGTTTTTCCAAGCCTGCCATAATCAAATTACAACCAAGCCATAATAGGTAAATCATTGGGTCATTGTTCATCAATAAAGTTTTCCCAATGTCAAATAAAACCCAATCGAATAAAAATTAGTCAATCCTCACAGTAGTTGACTACAATTTTATGTTTTTAACCAATGAAATGAATATTATCCAACACATCTCCCAACATATTTGTAAAGAATTGTTTTCCTTGTAAGACAACTAGTTATCAAACATGAATATGAAATGATTTTAGAGATTGGACGAATGTATTGTTCAAAATATTTACAAATCCATAAGTTAATACAAGAATCCATTCTCATCGTCTTGAATGGATGTGCCAAAACTAAATCCCTGCAAGTCACCTTTAAAACTTATGCAAGAAGGCCATTGATGGCCACGATGACATATAATCATATGGATTTAGATTACAGACTTTATACATGATTTTTAAAGCAGATCTCACCATATCATTGGAAAAATATAGTCAAAGCAAATCCAACATTTATTGAAACTGCACAACATCTCTCTAGCAGAAATCTCCCCCAAAAACTTGCAACAATCCACCGACATCTTATAGAGTACAAAAGCTTAGCTGGAATCTATTGAATTAATGGGTGAACAATCGACACAATGACAAACATATTAAAAGCACCATAACTTGGATATTTCTTCATGCCTATCCACATCACTCTAAATCGTTATCTAAACTTTCCATTGCCTTCAGACCCCTTGGTCTCTACAATAGGAATGCAACCAAAAAATTGGAACAAATTGTCTATTCATCTGGAAAAGTTGAACACAATCAAAGGAAAGGATTCCAAACAATAAAGCTTATACTGTAAGTGATCCAAATCTATAGATAACATAAATATGGTTCATAAAATCATTAGCAAAAGAGATTTGAAATAAGGCAATAAGGAGAAAACAAACCTTCTTAGTACATTTTCTCTCTCTTGCTTCATAACGTCCCTTTTCTAAATCCAAGAGTCAATTCCCAAGAAAGCAATTCTATTGTAACAAAACAAAACGCATGTCAACTACAAACCCTCCTTCCTTCCATGATTATGTACATAAAGAAAATAGAATGTCAATTAATAGAGAATATGTGTCCATTTTATTTCCTCCCTGTAGAACCTTCTCAACATGTTTGGGCCACTTTTTAGGTTGTTGGGAAATTTTGGTGCCTTTCATGATAAGAAAATCATCCTCCTTATCTTTTTGGAACAATTGAAGCAAAATTCTTGGCCATTCAAATGTTTCTATATCTATCTTCTCTAGAGGTGCATAGGCCTCTATATCATATGGTGTGGAATTTTAGACTACATCAAATACTCTTATGGTCCCAATGACATCTGGATTGAACAAATCAACTGCTTTGGCATGCTTCTCTATAGGTGATGGTGAATGCTTATGAACCCTTTGATGAAGGTCATTATTTAAAAGGTGGGAACCATTCTAATCCTCAAAATTCATAGTATAATTTATTTTTAGTCCATCCAAATACAAAAAAGAATTGGCCATGTCTAATGACATATTAAGTAAATCCAAAGTAAGAGAGAACAAAAGATATGAAAGAAAGATTCATTCTCATCATATATATTAAAATCTATTGACTACATGGTATCAACCTAGTCTCCAAAATTAGATTGAAGAATATTAGATGATAGTTTATGAGTGCTAGCTTATGAGGAAGTGTTTTTCATCTTCTCTTGCTCAATATTGTTGTTTTGGTTATGATATGGAACACTTGTGTTATGTGTATTTTTTGTGGACAAGTTGAACTGCTTGTAATAGTGCATGAATTACTTGTATATCATGGGCTTTGTTGTGCTAGAAAATATTGTGAGAGCGAGGAAGGGACATTTATGAAATTAGTTATCAAGCATCTATTGGCATTGGAAATAAAACTGAAAACAAGTCTTTATTACGCAAATTGCCTAAATTTTGTTAAGCAAAGCTCAAAAGATGTAATTGAGAATGCCCAACTTAACATTAAGGTTCCCAAGGCATTAACTAAAAACCAATGTTTTGATGGGAATGATTGCATCCCGATAGAAGAAGAAAGCAATTTTGTTGAACACAATTTTTTTAAGGAGAAAACTACTACATGTGCTTCTGGAACATAGGTTGGAAAGGTTGAGGGTATTGATGAAAGGGTGAAAGGTTGTTTTGATATTTGTAAAATGTCTCATTGTGATAGAGAAATGATAAACACTGGACCGACGGATGGTGGATATAATATTGGTGATGTTGAAAGGAAGAAGGTAGATTTGGGTATTGATAATGCATTGGACCAAAGTTTCTTTTGCTTGTATGGTTTGAATCTTAAATATGGTTTGGATACATCAAATGAAGATGATCTAGTTGTTCACATAAACATGAGTCTTAAGACTATCAAACAAAGGGGTAATGTGTTGATGTATTTAAATATCTCCTACCATATGAAAGGCCTCCTCGATGAGTACACTAATGTTTAGTCACTTTATTGTCTGATGAGTTCTGTTTTTAATCCATCCATTTCTAGTATCTTGGCAAGTACTAAGATGATCTCCTTTCTTACTAATAGTTGTATTTATGCTATCATACCTTCTACAGATAACGGGATTGGTCAAAATTTGAAAATTCTTTAGGGCTATTCGCAAGCAGTCTCCACATCCACCTAAAGAATTTTTGAATATAAATGTCGTGGATGGATTTCTTGAATATCCTAATTTTAATGAAGACAAACTTTGTAATTTGATTATGTCTGTAGGGAACTAGAGTCATATAGTTAACTATGATTTTCGAGGGATTCGTGATAGTGTTCAAGTCCCATTAACTAAGAGGTATGATTACAATGTCATTTCCATATTTATATAATAGTTTGTCATTTAAACTCATCATTATTTTTATCAAAATTAAAATTGAGTTATATATTTTATTAAAGTTCTTAACTTTTTATTTTTATATTTGATTTACCTAAGTGAATGACTTGTTTCTTTTACTCATTGAAAACTGATTTTATATTTTAATTAAGTTTATATTGCTTATGTAGTTCTATTGGTTATGAGCTAGACATGATATCTCTATGGACTCCCTCCAAATCAAGGAAGTCACGAGTTTGATTCTCTTTATCCCATTAATCAATGATATTATAGATTACTCCTTAAGTGCTTCCTTCCATAAAAGTGAAAGGTGCAAATAAAACATGTGAAGAGTAATATTAATCTTAGTATGGCTTGCTCCATTAAAAGTGTTGAGTACAAGATAATAAGATTAAGATAAAACAAGGATTTCCAACTAAGAAACTATTATTTCTTGTTACATGAGAATTTTGAGTGAAGATCTTTGAGAATGATGAATAATGATGACAAAGGATGAATATATATGGGAAAATAGGGTAAACTCATCAGGTACTCCCCCTCATTTTGAGGATGATACCTAGGGTAAACTAGATTCTACAGAGCTCAAATCATATACAACAACATGCTCATAAAGAGCTCAACATGTCACTTGTGGGAATTGATCTTGGGTGGCAAGGATAATGCTCTTGTCAATCACTTAGGTTGGACCTAATTATAAGTATGAACCTTAAATATTGCTTGTTGCACTGAGAGTAGCGAGGTGCTCTACAACCTAGTACGGGGGAGATGTTGTCACATAACATTTATGCTACCAATAATAAAATAAAAAATTAAAACCAAATAACAATAAATAAATTAATGTCAGCTTGTAAAATAAAAGAATTGAAACTGGCATAGATCCATATGAAACCCAGATCAATCAAGCAGCAAAAGGATCAAATTTTTGGAGGTGTAAATTTTGTCTTTACATGTAAAAAATTGAAGATTAAAAAAAATTACACCTCAAGAAATTAGATCTCTCTCGGTACTTGATATATTCGGTTTTACGATGGATCTATGCTAGTAAATAATAAGGTGCATATTTATAAGGAATATTATATAAATTAATAAAAACTAATAATATAAATACCATCGATATTATAAGATCATGCCTTAGTATTATATGAATGTAATTGATAGTTATACTCGCTATATGTATTTATATTTCAAGGTGGTTTAAGCAATTTAGCAATCCCAAATCATTATATTGGGCTAATAACCCCCAAAAAATTAAGATGTTGTATGTTTGTGTCTTCTTGGTCCTATTTTGGTCTTCAAAATCAATCATTCTAACGAGAGCTACATAAATTTTGTCCACCTCTCTAACCACTCCCAACGTTATGAATTGGTTCCACATGATGAAGATGGTCATTAAAAAAATTTGATTGCACCATCCAACATTACAAGTTGGTTGCACATGATCAAGATGGCTCCACTAACACTTTGTCGCAGTACATTATGCAATGGCATCATCATAGGTGTTGCAACATAAAAACATGAAGCATGTTGGTTAGTTGACATATAAGTAGGAGTATCTATAGAATCCCAACATTGATTGTAAATTGTTTGCCAATGACATGTTCCTTCCCCTCCCCCCATTTTGATAAAATATTGTATTTGTATGACCAAATGGGGGGCTAAACACTTTTTCTTCCCTTTGTGTTGAGAATGGCAATGTAGATGGGTTGCTTAGTTATTGTTTTGGTCACTTCATGTTGTTCATATCTTGGACAATTTTTTTATTTGTGATATTTTGGAGTTGATACCTAAACAATCATGCTATTGTTTATGTATGGATTTGTTTGATTTCTGCTAAGTTTACAAGCATCCTCCCATTTGGATGAATTTGTTATCATAACATTTCACATATAATTTGAAGAGTTTCTTATATACTCTATGGTTAAGGCCCAATCTCAAGTAAAGAAAGAGATGGAAGGAAAATTATAGAGTTGAATTGAAGTGCTAAAGGAAGGAATTGCTACTCTTAATGGGAAAAATGTGGAATCTGGACAAATAAATTATTCATAGTGCTTAGCATATACAAGATTTGGTTGTTGTAGTGTCACAACTAAATACGGATAATCCTTAGAAAATCCTTGTGAATAAGTCCATTTTGAACCAAACCCAGCACCCCTCTTTTGTCATTGTTGAATTTGGGATACTCTTTGAGAGTGAACACTAAGGTGAAGATTCAACACTATGATAGTGTTCGTTTTGTTTTCGGTCACTCAAAAAATCTTACAAATGTAGCCCTTAAGAGTGAAACAAAACAACAACAACAAGCTAAGGAAAATCCAACTTGGTTCCTCAGTTTTTTCAAAGGTTGAATGTCCCTTATAGTCTTATCCCATGAAATTGAGACAAGAAAACAACAATACAATACCCAAATGGTATGACAACTCATATCAACAATTGGTTTCTTATAGCTAATTCTTTTATGGCTATGTAGAAACCTTATAGATAAACATGCAAATTGTTGGAAAATTTTGAAGATAAAAACAAGGATTGTGAAAGAATTGCTGGAAATAAATTATTTACAAAAATTCTAATTACAACAAAAATAAATTCCCCCAATAAATAGTGAGAGAGGAAATAATCACATCAAATAAGTTTTCAAAACTAAACCAATTAATCCATTTAAATGAGTCACTAACATTTGTACGCATCCATAATCCTAAATCATTTTTCTAAACGACATATTAACCTCCACACATCCAAAGGGTTAACATATTAACATTTAAGAAGTTGGGAAAAGAATTCCCCTAACCACCATACACGTAGTGATACAATTAGATATCCACATCCAAAGGGTTAACATATTAACATTTAAGAAATTGGGAAAAGAATTCCCCTAACCATCATACACGTAGTGATACAATTAGATATCCCAAGAATTAGATGTGAATTCCATAACTATTTATACTTATTAAAAAAAAAAAACAAGACATATGATAATAGATATAACACGTAACTAAATTTTAGATAAAACAAACTTTTATTGGTACATAAAAAAAATTATACAATTAATATAAATGCAATATGGCATCCTCTTCAAAATGGAGAAATTTTGAAGAAATGATATAGTTTCGTATATATAGAAGATAAATTCTATAAATGAGATCTTCACTCTTCACTTTATTGCATGATCCAATCTTTTGAATTGACGTTTAAACAAATTGACAACGAAGGAAATGATAAGAGTACAACTAAGACAATGCGGTGCACAAATAATACCTTAATATTCAAAAGCTTCAAAAGAAAAGCAAAAAAAAATGAGATGACATATAACAAAATGTGAAAAAAAACTCATAATGGTTAAGTTTTTTTCTAGATGAAAAATAATAGTTTTTTAATATTCAATAAAAATCAAAGGTAACAGGTTACATTATAAAAAACGTATCAGCATATCAATGCATAGTCTAATACTTACGGCAGGGAAACCATATAAAATATGGCATCTCACATACATCAAAATATTAGTATAACTGATCTACCCATCAGCAAATGTCCTAAGGGGAAATATAGAAAGCCCAAAGGCCTTATCCCAGGAAGGGCTAATTGGAGAAAGCCAAATAGTAACAGTCACACGAAGGTGACAACACAGCATGCTGAAAACACTCAAATAATAAAGGAACCATACTCAAGAAAAGGAGTAGGTCAATCAAAGCAAAGCTCTACTAAAATAGTTGTAATGAAACTTCCCCATTAATTAAGCCTTTGTTAGGATATTTAGACACTTAGGAGTTAGTTAAGATCAACTTGTGTAATATATCCGTTAGGTAAAATGTGTTTCATTAGTATGCATTTGTAAATATTTTAATCCGACGGTCACGATATGTTCTAGACATAGAGTGATCCGACGATTCAACTTCTCTTAGATCATACCTACCATTGATCCGTGGCTTAACACATGATTGGTCTACGATCTCTATTTAAAGAGCATAGAGGGTCCTTGGCTAGTTGATCGATTATGAGAAGCTCATGTAACTTTCTTTCTTTTGCATAATAAATTGCTCCAAGTAGCTATTTGGCTGGGGCCGTGGACTGTTTCCTTCTCGAGGGTTTTAACCACGTGACAAACATTGGTGTATTGATCTGTGATCTGTTTGTGTGAAGCGGTTGTTCTTGGTGTTCGGTCCTTTGGGAGTATCATGTATACCCTTACATGGTATCAGAGCTTTTATGAAGAGTCGCTTTTGGTTTTGATCAAGATCTGGAACCGGTGTTGCTGAAACTTTGAAAGGGTTTCTGGTTCTGGATTTTCTGTGCATTTGTGGCATGTGGGAGCTGTTCTATTGCGTCTGGAGTGTCGTTTCTATTTGAAAATAGTTTTCGTTTCACAAAAAACCATTTTCGTTTGTTCTAGAAACACCCATTTCGGCAAATTTGAAGGTATAATGTTACAGTGACGGATTTGTTTTTTGTTTTTTTTAAATCTCTCATATTTTATCAGTGTTATTATTAGATCTTTTTGTTTTAGTCTCAGACTGTTGCCTTCCCTGGCTGCGTATGCTCTTTGCCGTGCACTTTGCGTGATCACGGCGAATCAGAAACAGTGAGGGAAAGTTTTTTTTTCTTGTTTTCCCGGCTACGTATGCTCTTTGCCGTGCACCTTGTGCGATCATGGCAAATCAGAAACAGCGAGAAAACTTGAAAACATAGACTTTCCGGGTAAGCTAACCATGATCTAACCCCATTGTGTGGAAAAAGTTTTTTTTGTTTTTGTTTTTCATTTTTTTTTTGTGATTTGCAGGAAAAGAAAGCAAGCATGGAAAACGAGAGAAAATAGTATAAAAAAAAAACAATCCATTCCTCTTTCGATACTTTTACGTACCTTTTAAACTTAGCTCACTTGATCCAAAGTTGTTTTACACCTTGATAAGTCTTGAGTTCAAGTCTTATCAAGCTACTTTTAGTGCATGCAATTTCTATTTTCAAGTTACTTTATTGTAAAAGTGCATCTCACATTAATAAAATAAAATAAAAGTGAGTCACTTAAGTCTTTTAATTTATTGCTGCACTATTTAAAAGTAACATTAATGTAAAAGTGAACCTCACTTATTCTACAAAAGTGATTCATTTCAAAGCAACTTTATTGTAAAATGATTGTCAAAGGTTGATCTTTGGAAGAGGGGGGTTCTTTTTTTTAGTTGGTCAAATTAATATCTGCCACGTCACTATTGGGGACATCTTCAACATTTCCTTTGATCAAGCATAACTTCATCATCCGAAATCCGTTTTAAGTGCCGTTTTTTTTTAAATCGCATATTTTTTCGAGGTCTTTGCATCTAGAGAACTAGTTTCTGTTATTTCAGCCATTATTTTATAGTATGGCTGCCCCTTGTGATATTATATTTATAAGTTTTAACTATTTCTCATGGAAATCTCGTATGGAGGATGTTCTGCAAAGGAGGGGACTTTTCAGGATAACCTCAAGGAAAGAAACAGAACCCACTGATGACGATAAGAAAATTAAATGGGCAAATAGATGTGATGAAGCTCGTGGATTGATTGGGATGTCAATCTCTACTGATTTGTGATTCCACATATCTGGCATTGATGAACCTGATAAAGCTTGGGAAAAGTTGGAATATGTGTTTGGTAAACACAATGAAATTCAGGGTCATCAACTTGAGAATGAGTTGTTTTCCTTGAATCCAAATGATTTTTCATGCATTCAAAACTATTTATCTAAGTATAAAACTCTTAGACTATTATGTGCAAAATGCAAGATTAAGAAATAACACAAACAATGTATTTATCATATTCTTTCCAAACTTGGACCTACATATTCTATTTTTGTATCTACATTCTACTCCATGAAAAAATCATTGACTGCAGTCAGTTATCAAGAACCTAGTCTTGAATTCTTTTGTGATTCCTTAATTAGAGAGCAAGAAAAACTCATTCATCTTGGAATAATTAACAATGCAGATACATTTGGGAAAGCCTTATTGTCCCAACAGAAAGAAAAGTCCAAGCCTCCCAAGAAACAGAATTTTCGCAATAATAAGCAAAAAAATAAGGGCCCCAAACCCTCTCAGTCAGCTCCTCCTTTAAAAAATGACGAAGGATCCAAGCAAAAAAGAAAGAAGACTAAGCGTCATTGCAATTTTTGTGGGAAAGATAATCATGATGAATCTAAATGTTTTAAGAAGATGGCAGCCTTGCAAGCAACAATGAAGAAGCACCACATCAGCATAGATTCGTCTTCAGAATCTAACTCTCATGGACATGCACTTTGTGCTTCTGGTTACTCTTATACTGCATCTTCTTCTTCTACTTCAAATGAATGGCTCATTGATTCTGAAGCATCTTATCATATGGCTAAGGATAAAGCCATCTTTTCTACTATGCATGAATGTAACACCAAACAAATATTTGTTAGTGATGATAGATCTCTAAGTGTTGTAGGATCTGGAACAGTTCCAGTAGAAAATGGTCATTTCAGTGATGTACTATGTGTTCCAAAAATTTCCTGCAATTTGTTATCAGTATATCAAATTACTCATTCAGGTGAAGATAAAACTGTGACGTTTACACCTCACCAAGTTGTAATCAAAGAATTTAAAAATCCTCAAAATAACCTTGCTACTGGAACTATTGATGATATTACCAGGTTGTACAAATTTAACAACTTTGGGTCATCACCTTTTCCTTCAGTTTTTGTTGCTCATAGTGATAACTATTACAGGTATAAACTAACTGAGAGGGGGGGGGTGAATCAGTTAGTTAAGATTTGTTACCAATATACTTCTTTTAACTTAGAATCAATAACCTTTATGGCAGTCAATCTTTACTATGAATTCAGAGTTATAAACATAAGAGCAGATAACATAAAACACAGCATTCAATCACAACATTTAATCACATACATGATACACAGATATTTCACGAGGAAACCCATAAGGGAAAAACATCTTCTTCTTATGATGTCAAAGGCTTCAATGGCTGTACATCACTTCTTATTTGAGCACCGACTCAAAGAGGTTGCAACCTCTAAATGCAAGCACCAACTTGCTGAGAGCATCAACTCTCACTGTGACCCAGCACCAACTGGGTGAAGACACCAATCTTCAACTACTACAAGCACCCACTTGCAGACAGAGACATAAAGTCTCCCCTAGCACCTCCCTACCTCCCTTATTTGCTAGACTTTCAAATAGAATCAAAATGCAACAATACAGATATGTCTCAGCTTACCAAACCACTCTGCTCTGTTCAACATCGGCTCTCTACTCCTTTGTTCTGTTCAACTGTTCAGCACATTCTTCAGTTCCTCTGCTCTGCTGCTCTGCCCTCTCTGCACACCATTACTCTCCTCTAAAAACAGCTCACACACATTTCTGCTTGCTATAATATATATATATATATAAATTTCAGTCGGTTCTCATTCTCTCCATTCATTACAGAAACGGTTACGGAAGAATGTTGATCTGTACAAAAACGATTCACATTCCACGAATACCATAGATTCTCAACATCTCTAACTGAAAGACCCTTCGAATACCCAGCTTTCCTGACTCTCTGCATTCCACTATGCTAGACTCTTCATGTTCCATTGCTTCCAGTTCAAAGAGCCCTGGGCTCGATTCTAAATATGGAGACTTCCTCTACTCATTAAGCCATCTGTGCTGTTCATCTCCTTCTGCGGTTTTGGTCATCAATTACTTGAAAGATAGACATCTCGTGATTCTTCAGAAAGACCGTGTCCAATGCTGGAGTTGAGCCACTGCTTGTTTAAATTCATCGAAAGTTTACTTGCTTATACCCCCGCCGTTGCGGAAAGCTAATCGGCTTTAGTCTCGGTATTCTTCTCCGATGTATTTGCCTTAGTCGGCTGATTGTTGAGTTGTTGACTTCCGTTGTTGCGGATGAGAAATACACTATGCTTCCGCCGTTGCGGCTCCCAAAGCAACTACGCGTCCGAAGTCCAAAGCGTTCTGACTGCCGATGCTTATCAGTCTTTTAGTCGCACGCGTCTTTAACCTTTCCTTTTCCGCCATTGCGGCTGGGAAAGTCATTCAACTTCCGATGTAAATATCTTCCGACTTCCGATTGCTTTGGATGACTTGTCTTTGTTGCTTCTGCCGTTGCGGCTACCAAAGCAACTCCGCGTCCGAAGTCAAAAGCGCTCTGACTACCGATGCTTATCAGTCTTTTAGTCGCACGTCTTTAACCTTTGCTTTTCCGCCGTTGCGGCTAGGAAAGTCATTCAACTTTCGATGTAAATATCTTCTGATTTCTGATTAAGAGTTTTTCCCGCCCGCTCAACATGATTAAGAGTTTTTCCGATTTTCGATTTAGTCTGAATTTCTAGCACCTCCCACTGTTCGATTTTCTCCATTGATACTTGCGTGCCTGCCTCTTTTTCAGTAGATTGCCACATTCATTTGACATCAGATCCCCTTCTCTTTATAGCAGATTGCCATCAATGACAATACATTAAAACTTTAAGACTAAGCACTAGCTACCATCTACTAGTTCAGAACACACCTCTCTGAAAGATATTCCAACAATCTCCCCCTTTGACATTGATGGCAATATCTCATTCAACTGGTCACATTTCTCCCCCTTTGACATCAAGGACAAAGGATAAACCTGGGTAGATACGGTATGTCTGATGACTAGTCTCCCCCTAACAAGATGTACTAAGAAAACGAACTGCCATTCCATGTTGTAACCAAAAATAAGATATACAATAAACACAGACTCCCCCTAACACAATGCATGAGTTACTGAGGCAAGGACTGAACACCCAGCTTCTGACGCAGATATTCAAACCGAGCTGTGGGTAAAGGCTTGGTAAAAATATCAGCAATCTATTCGGTAGAAGGAATATAATGCAACAACACTGCTTGAGTAGCCACTTGTTCGCGCAAGAAATGGTACTTTATGGGAATGTGTTTAGTTTTGGAATGAAGAACAAGATTCTTGGAAACACTTATAGCACTAGTATTGTCACAGTGAATGGGAATAGGCTTAGAATACTTTACGTCTAGATCAGCAAGAGATTGAACCATCCATAAAATTTGAGTACAGCAAGTAGCAACAGCTATGTACTCTGCTTCAGTAGTAGATAAAGAAATGGAACTTTGCTTTTTACTTAGCCAGGCAACCAAAGACTCTCCCAAGAAGAATGCTCCGCCACTTGTAGTTTTTATTTCATTTACACAATTAGCCCAATCTGCATCTGAGTATGTTATTAACTGAAAGTTCTGATTTCTGGGATACCACAAACCATAAGAGAGCGTACCTTTCAGGTATTTGAATATACGTTTCACAGCTAGTAGATGACTCTGTTTAGGAGCAGCTTGAAACCTTCCTACCATCCCAACAACATGCATGATATCAGGTCTTGATGCAATAATATATAACAGGCTTCCTATCATAGATCTGTACATCTTTTGATCCACTTCAGGTGAAAAATCATCTTTGCTCAACTTGCAGCCACTGACCATGGGTGTACTCATAGGTGTAGAGTCTTCCATTCGAAACTTCTTTAACATCTCCTTTAGATACTTTTCTTGAGAAAGAAACATACCTTCAGGTTTCTGACAGATTTGAAGACCAAGGAAATAGGACAACTCACCAATCATTGACATTTCGAACTCAGATTTCATAGAGTTAGTAAACCATTGAACAGAAAGATTATTAGTACATCCAAAGATGATGTCATCAACATAAACCAATACAATCAGTAAGTCATCACATTCAGTTTTGATATATAAATTGATGTCCACAGAACCTCTCTTGAAGCCTTTGTCTTGTAGATATTTGTCCAGTCTGGCATACCAGGCTCTAGGTGCTTGCTTCAACCCATACAAAGCCTTTTTCAGTTTGCATACACAGTCAAATTTATCTGTGAGTGAAAAGCCTTCAGGTTGCTCCACATACACTTCTTCTTCTAAATTTCCATTGAGAAATGCTGACTAGACATCCATCTGGTATACTTTAAATCGTTTTTAACAAGCATAGGCTAGAAACATTCTGATAGCCTCCATTCTTGCCACTGGAGCAAATGTTTCATCAAAGTCTTGTCCTTCAATCTGAGCATAACCTTTACAAACCAGTCTTGCTTTATTCCTTACAATATGTCCCTGTTCATTTAATTTATTCTTATATACCCATTTGGAACCAATCACATTCTTGTCTGATGGCCTAGAAACAAGTTCCCAAGTGCTATTCTTCTCAATCTGATCCAGCTCTTCATTCATGGCTGCTACCTAGTCTTTGTCTTTGCTGGCTTCATTGAAACATTGGGGCTCAATTGTAGAGAGAAGAGCAATATGAGACTGTTCAGATTCCTGCAAAATCTTTCTTCTAGTCTGAACACCTTTACTCTCATCACCAATGATTTGGCTTTCAGGGTGATTTTTTCTAATCATTCTGGAAGAAGATTGTACAGTGTGCTGTTCAGGTTTAGCTTCCTCATACTCTGATGATTAAGATTCTTCCTTCTGGGATTCTTGGACCTGTTCCTTTGTCTCTTCATTTGTATCTTCCAAACATGAATCTTCATCATTCCTTTGACTGATATTTCCATGACAATCTTCATCTACTTTCACATCTATGCAATCTACTATTTTACGCAGCCTCTTGTTATAACACCTATAGCCTTTGCTTTCTGTAGCATATCCTAAAAAGATTCCTTCATCTGCTCTGTCATCATACTTGCCCAAATTTTCATCATTATTCTTGATATAGCATTTACTCCCAAAAACTCTGAAATGTTTAATGGTTGCAGGTCTTCCAAACCATAAATGATATGGTGTTTTGTCACTGCTTGGTCTCAAATGAGCTTTGTTAAGAATGTGCATAGCTGTATGGATAGCTTCCACCCAGAAGCCTTGAGAAATATCATTTTCCTTCATCATTGATCTGGCCATCTGTTGGACTGTTCTGTTTTGTCTTTCTACCACTCCATTTTGCTGAGGAGTTCCTGCCATTGTATATTCTTTCCTAATACCATGCTCATCACAGAATTCTTTGAACTGTCTTGAACTGAATTCTCCTCCTCTGTCAGATCTGATAGCTTTAATCTTTCTTCCAGTCTGATTTTCAGTCAGGGCTTTACATATCTTGAATTTAGCAAATGCTTCAGACTTCTCTTTAAGGAATGCAACCCATGTTAGTCTGGAATAGTCATCAATCACGAGCATGAAATAGTTCTCCTTACCTGTACCTTCTTTTCTTGATGGGCCACACAGATCCAGATGAACTAGTTGAAGAGGCTTATTTGTGGAGGGAACACTCTTTGACTTAAACTGTGTTCTAGTTAACTTCCCCGTCTGACAAGGTTTACACACTTCATCACGTGGTTTAGATATTTATGGAAAGTCCCTTACTACTGCTCTGTTTTTGAGTTTTATTAGATGATCAAAATGTAGATGTCCCAGTCTTCTATGCCACAGCCAGCTTTCATCATATTTGCTGAGATAACACTCTTCTTTTTCTTCTTTTAAAATGTAAACATTATTCTCAGTTCTTATTCCTTTGGCAACCAGTTTTCCTGAGGAAACATTTTTAATTTTACAATCTTTAGCAGTGAACAGGATTTCACACCCTTTGTCACACATTTGACTCACACTGAGAAGGTTGTGCTTCAACCCATCTACAAATAACACATCTTGAGCCTTTCCTTTACCATTGCTAAGACTAACCATTTCCTTGCCTCTGATCTTTCCTGGTGCATCGTTTCCAAATGTTACATTCCCAGATTCCTTCTCTGACATAGAAATAAACTTCTCTTTATCTCCTGACATATGTTTTGAACATCCACTATCAATGTACCAAGGATTCTTTTGTTTCTGAACTGAGAGCACAAGATTACAATGAGAGCTCTCTTTCTTCCTCCATACATTTCGTTCAGTTGTATATTTAATCTTTGGTTCTGTTTTGTTCTCTTTCAATTTACATTCTGTAGCTTTATGCCCAAAGTTGTGACATATGTAACATTATGTTTCGTTGTATAGAATATCAAACGGGTTAGTATTTCTGTTTTGCATTCTTCTTTTAACAGCTAATTGAGATACACGACCCATATGATTATACGCTGATTGATGTATCATCTGTTTGTTATTTGACATCCTTCTCTGAATGTTTCCGAAATTGTAAAAACAATTGACAGCTCTGTGCCCAAAGTTAGAACAACAGAAACAATAACCATTGAAGATATTAGCATACCTATCTCTCGGTGGATTTCTAGAAAAGTAATGTATTGAGTTACGATGCTCATAATTGTAATTCTGATCTGCATACTTGATTTTGTTATATGGCTCTTTTTCATGAACTCTTGACTGTACCGATTTGCTATTTAGATCGGTATTCTCTTGCTTTTTATCACTCTTTGATCGATTTTCATTATTGTCTTTACATGCTTCAACATTTATTATTCTGGAGATTTCTGCCTGCTTGCTGTTTTGAAAGTGAATCAAGTTTGATGATTCTTTGCTTTCTGAATCACTGCTACTTGCTCCTTGACTATAGCCTAGACCAACCTTAATCTGAGGTGACCTTTGTCTGTTTAGAATGTTATTTAGCTCTTCTGAAGCTTTGATACTAGAGATATTCTGATGATATAAGGCTTGAAATTTTTCTAAATCCTTCTTAACAGTTACTACTTCTTTCTCTAGATGTTCACATCTGGTTTTGCTTTCAGCTAGCTGTTGTTTTAGAGTCTCTTCAATTTTCTTTGCCTCTTCCAGCTCTAGCTTTATTAGAGAGATGTATTTTCCATTGGTTTCATACTGGATTAATAGATATTTTTGTTTTCTTTTCTTTATTCTTAGTCTATCAATCTCCTCTAGAGCACTCATCGGCTCTCCCTCCATGTCCACAATGGCATCTTCATCATTCATCTCTATACAGCTCATCTCTAGATCCTCTACAGCCATAAGCATGAAATCATTCTCTTTGTCTTCATGGGAGGATTCACTTTCTGAAGTTTCTGTGGATTCATCATCATTCACACGTAGACTTTTCTTCTTGTACTTGTTTTCTTTACTATACCTCTTCTTTAGAAATTTCTCTTCATCTGCAGAACTCTGCTCTTTCCTCATATGAGGGTATTTAGCAGCAAAGTGTCATGTTTTACCACAGTTAAAACAGTTGAAAGGCAGCTTGCCTTTGTATTTCCCTAACCCCGTTTTCAGTCTTCTCACAAATTTTGCTTCTATTTCATCCACATCTGCCTCTGTACTTTTTTCAGCTTTAAAAGAGGCTTCTCTGGATGTGTTTTGGTCTTTACTAATCCTCATTTCATAGGCTGTCAAACTTCCTAGTAATTGGTCATGAGATAATGTTTTAAGATCACTCATTTCTTCTATAGCTGAGACTTTAGGGTTGAATCTGTCAGGCAGAGATCTCAGGATTTTATGAACAAGGAAGGTATCATTATCACTGATTTTTTCACCAAGAGCTCTCATAGCATTTACTAACTCATCAACTCTCAGGAAAAATTTACTAATACTTTCATCTTCATTCATTTTCAGTTGTTCAAATCTTAGCCTATGAGTCTGCAACTTGGCATCTTTAACTTTCTCATTTCCTTCATAGCTGCTAATAAGCTTATCCCACATTTCTTTGGCAGAATCAAGATGCATTACTTTTACAAATTTAGTTTCAGCAAGACCACTCAGAATAGCATTCATTGCTTTTGCATTGAAAGTAAACTCTAGCTTATCATCTTTGGATGCCAGCAAAACAGGTTTTGTATACCCAGTCTCTACTACTTCCCAAACATCAGCACCTAGGGAAATTAAGTATGTTCTCATCCTAACCTTCTAGAAAGCAAAATTTTTACCATCAAATATGGGTGCTTTGTTTATTGATCCATCTTGACTAGCCATTTTAACTCTTCAGGA
>LPNX011137577.1:2003-32610 GCA_001517045.1 Pseudotsuga menziesii
TAATTCAGGATGTTTATGATGGTTCATGTTGCAAATGTGTATCGATATTATTGGAAAAAGCTATTTTTTTGCAGGTTGAGGCATTGATGAAGATGTCGAGCTCGCACCCAAGGGAAAGTGGCTGATGTTCTAAGACCACCTTATTTTAGTGCCAAGGGAGCCTAGGGAGGGGGAAATGCCTTAAATTGCCTACCACAGTGAACCTGGGTAAAAGACCAAGAGGAATATGCTGTAAATTATCTTTTACCCACTTTTTGATGATTTTAATCTTGGCCTTAAAATAAAATTCACCCAAGTGTAATCTAGTATGGGGAATGAGAAAGCCAAGAGACCTTCTTGGCAGGGAACAGTTACACCCTTGAGAGTTTATAAAAGTGAGAGCATCCTTGAGTGAGGCGCCATTGTTGATTATTGAGGACTACTGCATGAACAAGAGGCCTGTTTTGATTGTGATATTGGAGAGCAGTCCAATAGCTGATCTAGCCTGGTTTGTGTGGATAGATGAGGCTGGGAGTGTGCCGGGCCACTAATGTGCATTGTGCATAGCAATCAGTTGCTGTAAGACCAGGAGTCTCTCTACCATGCCATGGCAATCAATAAGATGTCTGTGAGCCATAAACCCAGTTCTTATGTTAATACCATAGAGAATAACCTGGCATTCTTCTATTATCTATAAACATATAAGAGAATAGTTGCAATTATTTAAAACTTGAAAACCAAGTCACTAATTATTACTCGTGATTTCTAACAGCATGTATGCCAATTCTATCAAAAAGGGGTGGTCATTACAATCATTGTTCTTGTTACATAAATCTACACAACATTTTAATTAGTTTCTTTGTTTAACTCGCTTCCAATTGATCATTAATAAGTTATAACTTAAAACTGGCTATAGGTCAGAAACCAAACATGAATCAACATAAGATGAAAAAAAAGGACAAGGATACCCTGGCCTCCCAAAAGAACACACCTGGTTTTGCAATTTGTCAGCATCACGACCATGAACAGGAACAGCAGTTCCATAAACATGAAGTTCACGAACAATTGAGCACATACCCTAGTTGAGCTCTGGACATGTTGTGTTGCGGCCACATTTCCACAAACGCAATAAACCAACTAAAATGTCCTATCAACGCAGTTGTCACAAGTAACCATGTGACAATATAAGTCAGCCACAATACCCAACAAAATTACAACTCCGATTCCCAGCAAAACTAACAACACTTTTAAATTCTGAAATACAGTTTCTAGAATGTAAAAATACATAACCTAACATAAGCTTATTAAAACTGGAAAAGCATGCATTTAATAATTTTACAACATGAAATAGTAATGAGTGCAAGAATTGTAGATCATTTCAATATACCCAACTAGTCATCATAATCGTCATAGAAATTAGTTTTTGTGGATGTTGGCATGAGAGAGGCAGAATGTGCTGGTGCAGGTGGAATAGCAGGTATAGCTTTCTCTTTCTTGGGTTGTTTCTCCTTCTCTTTTTCCTTATCCTTATCTTTTTCCTTCTTATCCTGGAGTCTCCTGTGGCAGAACCACATCTGCAGCTGCCGATCAGAAAGCCCCAGTTGCAACGACAGATCTGCCCTCACTGCCATCAGAAAACGGATGGTAACTGGCCCAGCCTCCGAACACATCTAAAACAGAGTCTCATTTCAAATGCAGCTCAGGGTTGTGAAACTCGAGGATGCATATCTCAAATTAACACAAATTGCCAAAATACCAAGATGGGTTCGGTGCATATCATCCCCTGGATCTGCACTGAGTTGAGCTGTGCGATCTGTGAATCCTTGGCGTGAATCCTTGGCCAGACAGACAGCCTTCTCACAGTATAATGCTAAAAGGTGAATCCTTGGCGTGAATGGCATTTGTAGCTTCCGCGCCCTTTTGGCTTTCTTTTTTACTAACGCGCCGTCGGTTAAGCGACGGTGCCCCGCCTTTTGGCTTTTGTTGTTGTTGTTTGGATGACCTTTTGGCTTTTTTGACCTTTTTTGACCAACTCGCCATCGGTTAAGCGACGGTTATGAGAATAGCCATCGCTTAACCGACGCGTATGGCCACATTTACAAAAAAAAATTGAACATTGTAATTTTTGGTAGGTTTAAAACAAAAATTCCACGCGCCGTCGAAAGTAACCGTCGGATTTTGGATCGAAATGTAGTAGTGCATCATCATCATCATAATCAAACATGATTGACACTAACAATTTGAGCAACAAAAACCATACCTATATATTAATTAATGTACTACATGGGGCCAATGTTGAATTTTTTTAATTTATGTTTTGGTGGCTTGGTCTCAAATTTGGCATGGTTATACTAGACGTATGCATTGACGGTGTGGGAGGGTTTCTAGACTCAAACATGATGATGATGAAAATAATGATGATCATCTTATTCATCATTGTTTTAATCATCATCATTTCATATGACATCAACATCGTGATCACCATCTTCATCTTCATCATCATCATCATCGTCATCGTCATCATCATCATCATCATCATCGTCGTCGTCATCATCATCATTGTCATCATCCTCATAACTAATATCATTATAATCATCATCATCATCATCATCATCACAATCATCATCAACTTCATCGTCATCTTCATCGTCAAACATGAATGACACTAACAATTCGAGCAACAGAAACCATACATATAGATTAATTAATGTGATACGTTGGGTCAACATTGAATTTTTTTTTATATGTGTTGGCTTGGTCTGAAATTTCGCATGGTTAGACTAAACACATGCATTGATGGTGTGGGAAGGTTTCCAGACTCAAACATAATCATCATCATCATCATCAAACATGTCTGACACTAACAATTCGAGCAACAAAGACCATACCTATAGATTAATTAATGTGCTACGTGGGGCCAACGTTGAAATTTTTTATATATGTGTCAGCTTGGTCTGAAATTTAGCATGGTTAGACTAGATGCATGCATTGATGGTGTAGGAGGGTTTCCAGACTTAAACATCATCATCATGATGACCATCATGATCATGATCATCGTAATCATCATGATCATCATGATCGTCTTCATCATTTCATATGAAATCAACATCATGATCACCATCATCATCATCATCATCATCATCATCATCATCATCATTGTCATCATCATCATTGTCATCATCGTCATAAATAACATCATCATCATCATCATCATAATCATTTCCAACTTCACCGTCATCTTCATCGTCGAACATGACTGACACTAACAATTTGAGCAACAAAAAACATACCTATAGATTAATTAATGTGCTACGTGGGGCTAACGTTGAATTTTTTATATATGTGCCGGAATGGTCTGAAATTTGGCATGGTTATACTAGACGCATGCATTGATAATGTGGGAGGGTTTCCAGACTTAAACATCATCATCATCGTCGTCGTCATCATCATATTCATCATTTCATATGACATCAACATCGTGATCACCATCTTCATCAACATCATCATCATCAAACGTGAGTGACACTAACAATTCGAGCAACAAAAACCATACCTATAGATTAATTAATTAAATTGAAAATATATATTTTATTTCTTGATTTTATTATTTTGAATTATTGAAAGCTTTATTACTTTGGTCTATTAAAAACAATCATCAATCTTTTATTTCAAAAAATTACATTTTGTATAAAACTAAAATTAATAAACTATTATTTTAAAATAAATCAAAATTAAATTAAAGATGATATTTTTCAAATAACTAAATTTTTCTACATAATGCTATCATTAAACATTATCTTATTTGAAACAAATTTTCTCCTCCTTAAAAACTACCTATAAAAAAAACACTTAAAAGCATCTCCAAAAAACATTAAATCAATTTGCAATTAAAGTTGCAATAAGTTTTGAATACACAAACCTAAACACTTATTTTGCATTATTATAGTGTTTTATTAACCACCTAAATTAAAGATTAAATCTTATTACACGAATTGTCTTTGGAATACCACCTGAATTAAATCTTAAATCTTATTACATGAATTTCCTTTGGAATACATTCCATTTAGAATATTGTTAATCCAATAAACACTTTAATCCTATAATTCTCCAGATAAGATAAATTGCAACAAGATAATTTATGCAAAAAAGCTTGACCTTGGATTTGAAAATAGGAATCCATATGCAATGATTTAGTATAATATTTTTTCTCAAAATAGTTAATCTATATATTTTCATTATTGATTCACTTAAGAAATTGATGTGTTATTTATTTTATGTATATATTTAAACAATAAATGTTTGAATATTTGTTTTAATATGCCATGAAATAAGAGAAACACAATAAACTAATATTTTATCAAACAATTATATTAAAAATGAGATAGGGTGGTTTAAATTTGAAGAGGTTTAAGAGCCAACGTATCACAAATAGTTATATGACATTTTCCTACTAACATTATCCTACTGAAAGCTAATGCTTAAAAATTATCTTGAGAATTTGATTCATGAAATAATTAAATGTTTAAGAGACAAAATGAAAACATTATTTCAAATACAATAACGATGAGTATCAAAGACAAACCTTTAAATAGAAAATTCAATAAAAAATAAAAGTTAACAATCTAATAAGTTTAATAAAATTATGATAAAAAATGATAAATTACATATACAAAAATGTAGAGACTTAAAGAAAAGACATAACTAGTGAATGAAACAATATCTAACGTACATTTTTAAAAAGATGTTAACTTTAGATTATATTAATCCACATAATAGCTTTTCTATCATCTTGTTTGTCATATTTAGGTATTTCAAATTTGAATTTATTGAGATTTCTTTGTTAATTTGTGTTTGAAAGGTGTGGACATGGTGGATAAGTGGACTTTTCAATGGTGAACATAGAAGAAAACATGGCAATTGGCATGAAGGGTCCATGTGGAAAATTTGTGCCTATCACGGATAAATCATACAAATGGGTTGTACATATATATCTTAGAGGTGTACAAGGTTACCTTGGCTTATTTGTTAAATCATATCACTGTATAGATAATGACAAATAATTGTTGTGAATGAAAATGGCAACTTGTAAATTTTGGAATGGGGCATGGGATCATATGAACATGAAAGGAAGTCGATAGATGAAGCAACAATGCTTACTAATGTATGGAATTGTGAGGGCCACTCTGCGAGAAAAGTAATAATGGAAGAGGAATCATTACCGCAAGACACAAGGGAGGGGGTCACAAGTGTTTGTATTGTCAAATTGATTTTCAATGAGACAGGAACACATATCAAGATAACTTCTAAGCATAGAATACAATCCTAATAAAAGTGCATACATTTCCATGGTGAACTACTATCTTTAATCATAATGCATGTATCCTGAAAGTTTAACTTGTGATTTTCATCATAATGGATGGGGTTTACAAGTGGTCACATGTGGAAATTTTTGACGGACTAGGAGTACACACCTTCATGGTTCCCTTCATCTGTGCATACACCCATATGATTAGAGATCATAGTATCATTTTATTGAGTTGATGTTTCACTAGGAGGAGACTCACTTTTGCCTCTTGGATTATCATGCTTCATGACTCATCTATTGACACTTTTTATATGTGCATGGGTTATCTTAATGAATCATCCTCCTAGTTGATATTTCATGAATTTATTTCACCTTGCATCACATGATGTATCTTAACATACTTGCTCTAATATGCACATCTATGTGGATATCTAGCCCTTGGATTGATTATGAGACATGGGTTTTGTGTGGATTTCCCTGATGATTATTGATGGATTGATAGTGACATGCCATGTTTCTAATAGATAGTAGTTTGTTGGAGTAAATAACTCCTCATGTTCAACGACTTAGCCTTCTCAATGGTTATATTTTTACATCAAATGACATGGTTTGAATCCTAGTATATGTGTGCATTGGAATTTTGGGGTTTTATTTGACACGTTCCAAGTTGCAAAAATAAAAATAAATAAAAATAAAAAAATAAAAAATAAAAAATAACATTAAAAAAAACATATAACACTAAACATTTTCGTTCATTATTCACTTACCTGCAGCTAAGTCCTTTTCGATGCGTTAAAAAAACACTCCAATGCTTTTCAGTTCCCTCGTAGACTCGGTTCCTTCGGGTTGATACTCTGTGACTTGTGATTTGACTTCTGTTAGTTCCTTCACGATATTGATTCTTGAAACTTCGATGAATCCACAGGTTCCTTCTTTTCTCTTCTGGTTTCCTTCACGGGTTGATTCACCCATTGTGGTTGGTTTCAGGAGTTCGTGACTGGTTTCAGGACTTCATTATGACTGGTGCTAAATTGACTACAAAAATGTCTTCTATAAGTACAATTTTCTATCCCCTATTTCCACTCCATTTGAGAAATTACAATTATGAGTGCAGGAGTGATTCGGCCCTCCTTTCTTGGTCTTTATTTGAAGTTTGTAGATTGATAAAAATTTCACTCAAGTGAGTGAAAGGTGAGCTCTGATTTTTCGCTAAACTATGGTAAATTCGTGGTAAAAGTATTAGCAATAGATGAAAAAAAGAAGTGGTACATTTCTCTATCCACAAGAGTAGGGAATTTCTCTAAATTGTCCTAAAAAATTGCCCAGATTTGGAGTTGGGTCTTCTTCGTTGTTATTTTGAAGGCCAAACAAGGCTAAACCTACCCAGAATTGTTGCTCACTGTGAATAGGTGGTTGTCTGTTTTTGTTCCTAAAAAATTTCCTAGCTTTGGAGTTGGGGCTTCTTCATTGTTATTTGGAAGGCCAAACCAGGCTAAACCTTCCCAGAATTGTTGTTGTCTGCTATCGTTATTACCTCAAAACTTGGTCAGTTTACATTGAGAAGATGGTTACACTTAGAAATTTACATCTCATTGGATTCCACACACTATAATTTAGGACTATTTCCATAGGAACATTGAAGCAATCATTATTATATGCTTTTTTAAATAGACCCACCAAATCAAAACCTTCAACTAGGATTAGGTATTCCTCATTGTTTTTTCTTTATACGTGACTGCAAATAATCGATGATTGAATTTCATGAGATTAGAGATGTGCAGGTATTCATCCTCTAGACGAATAGCCATATCAATTATTTAACCTTTGAACTTCATCATGCCATTTAATATGATGCATGATAAAACCAACACTACATTTTCCCTTGCATAAAAAGATTGATCATTTTGAGGCATGCATACATAGCCTTAGTCCATGGACCCAAAGGATTAGGAAACAAGCTACCAAATATTCCAAAGCTATGATACAATTTGAGCGAACAAATTCAGAGACAACATTTTGGGCTACGTGAATAAAAGTTGTTTTTGTTTATTATTTGAGGTCTGACAGGTGACCATAAATAAATATTTGAGGTAGTGGAGGTAACCAAACCTCATATTAATGCTTGTTTCTTCTGTTTTATACATCCAAATCATTGAGAACATAGAATTTATTGCCTTTGGTGCCTAAAATTAATATAGGAGTTCTCAGGACTACTCTTTGAGGGATGAATTAAATACAATATAACTAAAACATTCCATTGTCCATTACCTTCATGGGGATGATCATGCTCATACTGAAATGTAACCAATGAAAGGATCAATAGTATATAACAGAGAAACAAATGAGGCTAAGCTAATTCTCTATGGTTGTGTATGGAGGAAATGGATTTGAAATTATCCAAGAGAGGATTGAAGCCTTAGTTTGTCAACTCTTCCTTATATACTTGTCATGGTGTCTAACAAATAAGCTAAGAGTATGATATACTAGAGAAGTGATTTATGCAAGGAATGAAAAGGAGTTAGCAACGTGTCAATTTATTGTACTAGAGTTGATATTTTGATGAATTATTAAACCATAATTTCACACAACAGTATTGAGATTTAAACTTGGATATCAAATTTTTACTATTTTCTTATAATGGTCAAGTTTGTATGCAAAATATGAGAGATTAAAATGAAGGGTAAAGCTTCCAAAGTTGCAATATACAACTTGAATATTTTTCCAAGCATATATTACTAGTTTATAGATCACATTTTTAATACTTAGCAGTAGTGGAAATATTGGTATAACGTTAAGAGGCTTCTCTCACTTTAACTATAAAATAGAGTATTAGTTCCAAATGAATTGAGATTTTCTGACATAGTGTCATAACCATATTTAGAAGAAAACTAAAAGAGCGAAATAAATACTATTGGATTCAGTGCATGAACAACATGGAAGAATAAGTGTTGTCCAAGGTTTGCAAAGGACAAAGAGAAATATAAATATGTGGTTTAACACATTAGGGAAGAATAAAGGTTAAACAAGGATGGGAATTGTCTTAACCACCCAAATAGTCTTTTACCATTCCCAAATGTGCCTGGTAACAACCCATATTTTCCTATCATGATCATTAGGGTGCTTATTGCTGTTGTTTATTACGTCAAGATTGCTCATGAGTGCCCAAATTACGAGAATGAGTGTGCTAAACTTATAGTTAAAAGAAGCACCAAGTTTGGACCTTTTCATATACATAGATCACACATTACCAATTCTTCCCTTAAAAAAAGTGTAGTAGTTGTAAACTGAAAAAAAAAGAGAGGAAAGGAGTGTGCTAACCTTAAAGTTAAAAGGGGCACAAACCACAGAACCTTCCCTGAAATTTCCCCAAAAACAATTTGCAAGGAGGAGCTTGCTGTGAAGATAAGGGTTAAAATCCCCAAAAATGGCTTGTCAAAAAATAGGGTGCTTAGTTTTCATTTCCATTGCTCATTTTTTTGCCACATATGTCCAAAATTAACTCAAGGTTGTACAGATTTATATTAGGGATGATTTGTGATTGCTAGGTGTCATTGTCATTCTCCAAAAACTGCTAAAATAGACCAAATATAAGGCTCAATGTGATGACAATCTTTGGTTGCAATACTGGGATGAATTAAGGTTATTTTCCATGCCCATTTGAATTCCTAGAATGCTTGACTTAGGTTTGTGAACATGCCCAAACCTGGGAATTATCTTGACTAATAATGTTATATGGGTGGGTGGAAAGGTCCCAAATCTTGCTCAGGACTAACAACAATGCTACTACACATGAAACTATGCGCAAGAATCACACCCAAAACTAAGAATTTGGGCTATTTAGGGTTGGTTAAATACTTGAAAGTCCCCAAAATGTGCCCAAAATTACTCAGTTTTGGAGATGATTAAATATTGATGGTTGCATGTGTAGTGACCCTCCCAGGGCCCTAGCTATAATTATTTATCATTCTGAATTTCTTTTAAGTTTTTACATTATATATCGTAGCATTTACCACAATAATTTCTTAAAAAGGAAAAAAAATTAACCAACATAAACCAATTAAATATAAATGAACCTTATTGCGGTGGTTGTCTAGCTGTTGGTGAATATTTGTGCAACTGTTGCTACTCCAATCCAGTCCCATGATCCCGTCGAAGATACCGACTAACCCCTCGGTTGACCTCCCTACCATACTGAGAGTAATCTTCTTCCTCTCAAACCCCCAAGAAATAGGGGTCGTAGGGAACACATACTAGCAAAGGTTCAGAAATGATCTCCCCCTCACCATAACCTTTCATGCAAAACTCACATAGATCACCTGTTAAAAATCAATTGTCATTACACCATTCATCTAGAACTAGGGAGCTTTGAGCCCCCTTTCTCTTACTTTCCCCTTTCTTAAATAGAATAATATCCTATGACACATATCGTTCCATGAATTTTTTATTTTTTTTATGCAATTTCCCTTTAATATTATTCACCCATCCATGTGTCATTCTCCAATGAGAATGCACATATATCCCACAATTTGCTCCTATTGTTAGATTTTTATCATTTAAGCAATATGATCTTAGGATATTATCTGTGAGAATAACATGCACAACAATAATCACAAGATACAAGAGACACAAAGAATTTTCATTGGGGAAACCATGACAGAGAAAACCTCGCAACTTCCTCAGAGATAGAATGAGCACCAATGGCAGCAGTAAAACCCAAATATAGAAAAAATGGTCTCCAACAACTATTCTCTCTTTCTCACTCATGCGACCCAGTTGAGTGAGTGTGTTTCATGTGTAGAAATGAGGAGAGCCTAACTTCTATTTATATTCTTCCATTCACTTTATTTTCACTCCAACATGTCGGCCTCACTTAACAATTACTTACCAAGGCCGACTTCTCTAGGAGAGTCTAATAACCCTAGTGCCCCTCAACTGTTGGGACTTTGCCCCAACTTACAATGGAGGGTTAACCTCTATGAATTTACATGACTTGTTTACATTATTGATTCTCCCAATAGGAACATTGAGGTATGACATGACTCAATTACATTACTGATACTTCCCGATAGGAACATCGAGGTACAATACATAAGATATACAAGTGAATACATTCTGAAGTTACAAATACATAAACAATCCCTCTTAACTAGGAATGTATTCTCTTGACACAATTCATCAGCACAAGTCTTCTTCTCTGGACCATCATCAAAGTTGTATCATCACTGGATCATCATCAAAGCTGGATCATCACTGGTTCATCATCAAATATGGATCATCAATGGATCATCATCAAAGCTGGATAATCACTGGATCATCATTGGATGGCATCAATGGATCATCATCAAAGCTGGATCATCAATGGATCATCATAAAATATGGATAATCATTGGATCATCATCATCACTGATCATCATCATCACTAGATCATCATCAAAGCTAGATCATCACCATATCATCATCAAATCTGGATCATCACTACTTCTGCTATCTCGATCAAATGGTGCTATCTCTTCATTGTTCTCATCACAGGAAGTTATACAGAGCCAACCCTTTTTCATGTTGGTTGTAGGCCTAGCCTCCATGTAGGTCTTCATCGTATTCAACACTTATATCTGAACATGGAATGAACCATGTCATAAAGGCCTGCCCAACACTTACATCTAACCATGGGAGGAACACATCCAAGAACCATGTCAAAAAGGCACGCCCAACACTCACATATGACCATGGGAGGAACACATCCAAAACCCATTTCAGAAAGGCCCAGCACTCACATCCGACCTCATCTTGTCAGAAATGCTCTGCACTTACATCTAACCTCATCTTGTTAGAAAGGCTCTACACTTACATCCAACCTCATCTTGTCATAAAGGCTCTGCACTTACATTCGACCTCATCTTGTTTGAAAGGCTCTGCACCTACATCCAACCTCATCTTTTCAGAAAGGATCTACACTTACATCCAACCTCATCTTGTTAGAAAGGCTCTACACTTACATATGATCATGTGGGAACACATCCCACAATCACATCAGAATGACTCTACACTTATATCTTATCATGTGGGAACACATCCCGCAATCACATCAGAATGGATCTACACTGATCATGCGGGAACACACCCCACAATTACATCAGAATGTCTTTGCACTGATCATGTGGGAACAAATCCCACAATCACATATGAATGTCTCTGCATTGATCATGTGGGAATACATCCCACAATCAAATTAGAATGTCTCTGCACTTACATCTGACCATGGAAGGAACCAATCCTCTCACCATGTCAGAAGGGCTCATAGAATCATCACTTCCCCTTGGAAGGAACCTCTATATGGAGAACACTGAGATTCTTCCTCAAGTACTCAAACTTCACTCTTGCCATTTCTAGTATAGAATCACATCAGGGCTGATTACTTCCAAGGATAACCTACAAGATTCACCAAGATTGATTACATCCGAGGACAACCTACAAGACTGATTACATCTGAGAAACCTATGATCTTTTCCAGGATTTTATGCTCAGACAACTTGTCTCACTGACTATGCTAGAAATCCCTCTTTCAAGAGATCTTGATTTGGATCACAAACTGGAGCTTCATTTCTCCTCTCTGCATCATACAAAAAATGCAAGTCATATCAATCAAATCAAATAGCAGAAACATACTACCTCACAAGTAGCAATTGGCAACATATTTTTCCTTGGCTATACTCAGTGCCATGCAGGACTCCATCCTATCAAACCAAGAGATCACACCTGATCTCATACTGAAGCAGCACCTGAAGTGATCTTCCTATCAATGGCACTTCCTCCCCAATCCAAATCCACATGACCATGCAAGTTATTCTTTTGATTTGAGTCATGCTCAATTGTACCCTTCAGGTACCTCACTGCATGCTTTGCAACCATCAGGTGAACATGTCTCAATGTGTTCACAACAAATAAAATATCTAGTCTCGTATTCGTCAGGTACATCAAGGAACAAATCATCTAATGATACATCATGGCATCAATTGACTTTGATGAAGGAACACTCAATAACTTCAGGTTCGATGCCATAGGTGTGTTCATGGCCTTGCAGTTCATCATCCTGAACCTATTCAGGATCTCTACTGCATACTTCCCTTGTACCAAGGAGATTCCATCCTCATTCTGCCACACCTCCATGCCTAGAAGTAGTGCATCATATCCAAGTCCTTCATCTCAAACTCGACAGTAAGTCTCCTTCTTGCAACTTTAATGAGTTCCTCTTTTCTATCAGGAACAATTCATCAACATATAATAGGAGCATCACTGGTCTTCCGCCTTCAACCTTGAAGTAAAGGTTGGAATCCGCTTTACTCTCAGTAAATCCTAGAGCCATCAGTAAGTTGTCCATCTTGTCGTACCATGTCAAACCTCAGGATATTCTGCAGTCACTCCCTCTAAAGTGGAGCATCATTCTCCCTCTTCCTTTCATACTCTATGTATTATGTACCAGAGTGACAAGTATCTTCTTCTATTACTAATATTCTATGTATCCATCTAGGGTCACTAGATACGAAGATCCTCTATCTTGAACCTTCTCAAAAGTTCTTCTCACACCCATATGTGAGCTTGTCATCCTCTATAGGATTTCATCTTCAACCTTGTATCAAAGGTTAAGATCTTCATCACTCTAGGTGATATTCAAGTTCATCATGTATGTGCTATCCCATGGGTGTCTTCTGAGCTCGTACAAGGCCTTTTTTAGTTTTCACACATAAGTCTGCATGTCATGTGTCTTAACTTCCAATGGCTACAAATGTCTCTTCGAAGTTTATGCCTTCTTTCCGTGAGAAGCCTCATGCTACAAATATTGCCTTGTATCCCACGATGTTTCCATCTATTGCATGCTGGATCTTGTAGATCCATATGGAAGACATTACAAACTTGCCTTCAGGTCTCAATACTGCATCCTAGACATCATTCTTCTTGAACTGGTACTTTTTTTCCCTTTCTTCTTGGCTACTTCTTCATAGCTGGAAGGCTCTGCATCAATGATGTCACTCAACAATGTCACATAACTGCACTGTGTCTAAGGCCTCTTGAAGTCTCGTCATACTATTCTTCATTCTTGGATTATTTCTCAAATTGTCATCACTTGTTCTTTGGAACAAGTCTCGTCCTTCTTTTCTTGTAGGTGATTGTACACAATTTTTCCTACAAGTCAAATGCATTAGTTGTATGGTTAGAAACATTTCATAGGGAATATTCATAATGGAAAATTCTTATGCATAAAGATATGATCATGAAACTATTTTATCCAATACACCATTCATTCATATCTCATGGAAACTTTCTAGATGCCTTCCATCTCTACCATGACATCATTGAGATTGTGCACTAATCCAATATGTCAACAAAGAGGTTTCATTCTAGANCAATGGGCTACTTACCCATCACATGCATATTAGAAGTATACTATCATTAATGAAAACATTCTATCATGCATAATACATCAACTGAATATAAACAAATGCATAACAAAACAATATCATGAAACGACAATTGAATACTTATCTTTATTTTTTTCATGGGTAGACTCCTTCTTTCAGCTTCATCGTCTTCTTCATTCATAACATCATCATTTCTTATCCAAATGATTAAGATGGATAAGAGGTTCTTCAATAATTTAGTTCTTCATATTCCTCATCGCTTGAGGTATCTTCTTTGAAATTTGAAATCTTGATCTTCAGTTGCTCCCATCTTATTTTCTCTTATTATGAGTTGAGCTTCTTCTTGTGCGTTCTCTTCCCAGAGTCTGCTCAAAGTAATCACTTCCTTTTGGCACACATTCCATGAATGAATGAATCCCATGATTATGGGAGGCCATTCAAGGTGGTTATCACAACTTCTGCATGATCCACTTCTTCTTCTACTTCTTCAAGTTGTTCTTTTATTTGAGAGACCCTTGTAAAGTATGACTGTATGGTCTTTGCATTCTTCACATTCCTCAACAGGTTTCTTGAAGTCATATTTTGATTTATAGCTTGGTCAAAAAATCTCTTTAGGTGTCTTTAGGGAATACACTTGTGGTATAAGGTGATCCTTGATTGAATCAGCAATGATCTTCTTGGGCTTGACCAAGTTCTTCTTGTGTAAGGCTTTTAGCCTCATCTCCCTCTAGAACTGGAACCTCTCTACTTATGTAGGTGTTCAATTCATTTCCTTCAAGAACTAGTGAGATCCTATACTTCCATGCTTGGAATTTGTTAGCCTCACCAAGATTTTCATCAAGCTGGTGTGATTAATCATTTTGAAATGAGAACCTCAACTGTAAATAGCAAAAATATTAGATCTTACCGATTTGAGGTGTCCGTCCTGGTTTCGGAGCTGTTTGATCTAGGGTTTGACAGAGAAGCCCTAATTTTTAAAAATTGGAATCTTTCAGATATGATTGGATAGAAATATAGGTCTCTTCAAGGAGAGCTATCCAATGTACTCCTTTTCTGAAAACAGTGAAAGGAAGCTCCTAGAACAGGAAGCCCTAGTTTTCCAATTTCTTTTGCAAAAATTCCTAATACTGTTTCTGCAATATATCCAGAAGTACTGCTCCTCTATGTCTGAAATTTTGTATTGAGGTATCCTTATGTTTCCTATTTCCAAAACAATAGGTTTTACCAGAATTGGGTTCACCAATTGGGACTTATGAGATTTTTCCCAAGGTGACTTATTTCAGGACTGTTCAGCATAGCGAACGTGTACAAACTGCCACGTGTCACTGTTTCATCATCAGAATCTAAAAATTTTACCACAGAAATTAAAGTCCGTGCCCTATTTGGAACATCTTGCAAAATTTCATTTGGATATTTGTAACGTGATATATTGCAATTCTCCCTAGGTGTCCTGTTTAGGGATCAATCGTGGAAGAGGTTGGAACCCTGATTTGGAGGAATCACATCTCCTAGAATATAGGGAATCTAAGGCGAAATGTTTTACACAGGGTACATCAGGATTTTATCTTTGTCCTATGAAAATATTTACCCCTGATACTTCTTTAATCCTAATATATAGAGAATGTATCAAAACTTATCAAGTTTGGTATTTTAGGGTTTTTTCCAGCCCGGGTTCAAACTAGGGTTTGACTTTCCCGAAGTTTCACTCAACCAAAAATTTTGACCTTGGTCTCTAAAATTGGATTTTGATGAAGAGAGAAATACTATGCTAGGCTCACTAAAAAATTTCTCTTCTGTAAAAATCCCTAATTTCCCACACCAAAAACTAAAAATGCCCGAAATCAAATTCTGCTTCGACAGAAAGATGAGCCCTTCAATGGAGAGTTATCCTAGCCTCCTTTTGCTGATGTATTTTGGAGAGAGACCCAAAAATTAAGAAACCCTAGCTTCTGTAGCTACATAGTGTCTTCTTCTCAGGTTAGCTCTGATACCATGTTATATTTTTATCATTTAAGAAATATGGTCTTAAGATCTTGTTGCAGCTGCAATTGTTTCCCCAAATTTTCAAATTTTGGACCCCCTTGTCAATTTTAGCATTGCCTAGAATCATTTGGATCCATGAACTCTTTTTGTTTTTGCTTTAATTTTGGACTATTTTGAGGTTAACTCTCTTCCTGCTTTTCAGAAATTTGATTATGTTTCAAACTGCTGTGGGTTTTGGAATTTAGAGTTTGGTTTGCTGCCCTTTGAGCTACGATTTCTTCTTGGGAGCTTATTTATCATGCTAGCCACTATTTCAAAGGCCATTTAAACAACGTATCAAACCCATGTTTCTTTAGGGAGCCTCCATTGCGGAAATTGAACGATGATTATTCTGCAAGAGGATATTGACTTCTATGTTTCCGCGTCGTATCATTTGACTTGTTTATATTATCGGAGGTTGGTCGAAGTTGAATCAGGATAGTTGGTCTTTGTGAAGCTGCTGTTTCGGAAGTGAAACAAGTTTTTTATTTTTTGGACCACTACAATACCTTAAGTTGTTTCGAAAACTTAGTGTTTTACATTGATCTTGCGCCATAGAAAAGTTATGGTTTGGAATTGCAGGCTGTAGTCTGTTTATCTTCCACCCTTGCAGCTCCCAAGCGAACTAGGTATCCGCCATATAACTGCTCTGCCCGTCGATACTTTGTCAAGTTTTCGTCACTTTGTCTTTGGAACCGGGGGTCTATAGTCTTTCCTCCTCCACCCTTGCAGCTGTGTAACACACTAATTTTCCGACGTTGATGTCTTTCCACTCGCCGATTGGGAACTTTTCCACCCAGAGTTTGAGTTTTTCTCTTCTGACTCCAATAGACTTAACAGTCTCGTGGATCCCGTTGCCTATTTGAGACCCACTGACACGGATGTAAGTGAGACTACACGGCCGATGTTTCGATGTTTTAAACCGCCGATAAGTTTTCTCTTCCTATCGTTTTGTGAGTTTTTGTTTTTTAAACCTCTGTGTGGGCGACAATGGTTTTGGTACTTGTTAAGGTTTTCATGATGAGAGCGCAATACAAGGCCTCTTTTGATGACTATTAGTTTTGTTGATGTAGTTTGATTGAAAAGATGTAGTCCTAATTAATGATAAATGTCATTTGATTGCAGACGGACTCAAGAGACTTTTTTTTAGATTAATACTACGAGAAGACATAGCTGGGAGACAAAGTAGCAGAAAGTTGATTGAGCAGTGTTAGACGTAGTTCGTACTGAAATCAACGGAATCTCAAGGAAGACAAACAAAAGACAGGGCAGAATCGATGGCGACAAAATCCCAGGCTTGGAAAGGTCCATCAGTTACCGAGCGGATTTCGCTATGTTAAGCAGTCATAAGTTGAAATATGAAAACGTAACACATGAAGTGAATTATGAGTACTCACAGAAAAGACAAAATGGTGATATTAGACGGTTTTGAGGAGCCCAAAGGTTAGACAGTTGGGGTAGCCCAAGGGGTTGGCTGATTTGGTTTAAATATAGCAAAGTTAGAGTTTTAAGGGCTTTTTCCCTGGAAAAACTTGTGAACTATTGTTTGTAAGAGGAACTACTTCGTTTTACAATAAGAAATTAGAAATTTTGCATGTTGGAGAAGGTTCTATGTGGAATGTTCCAATGTGATAAATGAACAATGTTGAAGGGGAACTATTTCATTTTCAACTGTGTTTCATTAACTGTGAGAGCGTTCTAACTTTCTGAACCTCTGTTCTTATCTGAATGTTCTCTAGTATATTTTGTGATGTTTTCCACTATGAGTAATGGAAGTTTTAACTGTCGATGAGCTATCTTGTCATGTATAATTTTATTCATGTTTGTATGTTTGGTTCTAGGAACAACTATCTGTGATTTGCCGTAACATGTGAACAGTATTACATTACTCATGAATTAATATCTAGCTCTCTAGAGATAGCCTAGTTAGTATTTATTTTCTAATTGTGTGTGATTTAGATGTGAGGGAGTTTAAGATGAGAGGTAAGAACCTGCGCATCACATTGTGAACACTCCTTGAATTCTCAATTAATCTGCATGTTAGGTAGGTACTTGCATATCATACTTTAAGTCAAAAATACAAAAATATATATGGTGGATCGGGCCGCAATCGGTAAAACCTTTTATTTTTGTTACTTGACCTACAGTAGCCGGACCACAAAATGGACGGATTCCCTACACCAAACAGTCACGGGCTAGTTGGGAACGTTGACTGGGGAGAATCCCTTGCTGTTGTTTCCTACGAATTTCCAGGCCTCAACAGTTTTTGGCACTAGGAGGAGGGCCTCCAGTGCATGGAAGGCCAAGGAAACCCGTTTTCCCGTGATCATTCCACCGGTAACAGTTCAGGAGGCAGTTTGTTTTCCAATCCAATTCCTAAAGAGGGGGGTAGAGAACATTTGTATTCTGTCGACAACGAAGTTGTTAATGATCTGAGAAGACACACTAGGGCATACGTGAAGAAGATTGGAGGATTTCCGATTATCCCTGAATTGCGCAGAAGAGAATATAAAAGGAAAGATCGTCCTATATTGGAAGACTCAGTGTTGGTTGGGGATTGGGAAGAACTTGTAGAAACAACCTTACAGGAAGTTGTACAGCCTTTGAATCAAGTAGGCCCAGATACTCCTCATAGTTCTCCTGTTCATGCTCCTATTTTCTCACCCCCTCACTCTCCACCCAGACTCATGGTAGGCGTAAATGCAAATCAACCACCCAACCCACCAAATCCACCACTTGCCTGGAAAGCCAAATCACCTTTAAACCTAACATCGCCTTTGCATGATTTACCTCAATCTTTTGAAAAGATGCTGCCCAAATTTGACCCAAATGAGAAGATGCTAGTAGATGACCACTTGCAAAGTTTATATTTGGCAATAGAAGGATTAAGGGCTAGGGAATATGAGGATGTAGTTTGCAGACTTTTCCCACACACCCTTAAAGGAGCAGCAGCATCGTGGTACTTTGGTTTGCCTGCAAATTCTATCCCTGATTGGGATACCTTCAAGAGGATTTTTAGAAGTAAGTATGCAACCCCAAAAACTCATGCAACTCTCATGAAAGGACTATGCGCCTTAAAGAAAGAAAGAAAGGAGAAGGTGCACAGTTTCACCCAAAGATTTGCAGCATATCTTAAGAATTTTTTGGAAGCTAACAAACCTTCAGATAAAGTCCTAATTGAATATTATACCTCATCTCTAGGACTCGAGTTGGCCATGTTTTCCAAAATGAAGGCCAAGCCTATGCTAGCAGAGACCTATGAGGAGGTGGAGAGAGTAGAGGCTGAAAGGGATAGTATCGAAGATTATCCTGAACGGTCAGGAGAAAAAAATGTGGGGAGGAAAGCTTTATTGTTTAGCAAGCCTAAGGAAGAGCAGTCACCAGATTTTGAAGGAATGACAAAAATGATACAGAAGCTTTCTAACAGAATCATAGACTTGGAAAAGGAAAAGGAATCCCAAAAGTTATACAAGCCTTATTACAAGAAAAGGGAAGATAACAGTCAATCCCAACCCCCTCCGCACAATTCTGCATCTATGAATTTAACAGAGGTAGGAATGGACAATTTTTGCACTTTCCACCAACAACCCCACTCTGAAAAGAATTGTCCTCAATGGATAAACTCAATGATGTTGGTTATGAATCAGCTATTGGATTCTAAATTGACAGAAGATAAAGATGAAGAAGGAAATGACAACAATACATCAACAAAATAACAAGAGGAAGAGATCATGGTTTTATGGGACTCTGTTTCGTTATTTGACGCCGAGAAGGAAAAGGTTTTGAGGCACGAGGGCATCCTGGAAACAAATGTAACAACAAGAAGCTAAGGGTTGGCTAAAGAAAATAGTCTCATGCTCCCAAAGATTAAAAGACTTCAAAGTAACATTAGGAAATTTCAAAATAACCCCTTAGCTAATAAAATTCCAAAATTTACCATCACCAATCAAGGTCCTAGACAGACTAACATGTTTGCCAAGCCCAATGAAGAAAAAATAAATAATGATAAATCAAATCCCACTGAACCTAAGATGGATTATGACATTGTGGAAGATATAAAGAAGGTAAGGGTGGATATCTCGTTATTTGAAATGTGCAAGGTGTCGTAGCAGAAAGAAAAGCTGTTGAAAGCACTTGAAGCATCAGAGGAGGGGCTGCCCACTGAAAATTGGCCCAAGGAAGAAGAAGAAATTGGGGAAGCAAGTATAGGAGGTAAGCCTAAGAGCAAGAATCCACCTTTTCTCCTCACTTTTGAAATTTTTAACCACAACGTACATAATTGCTTGGTAGAATCAGGGGCATTGGTTAACGTCATGCCGCTGTTGATCTGCTAAAGGATAAATGGGAAGCCTAAACCATCCACTTGGAGGGTTGTTCAGTTGGATAGAACGAATGTGAAGGTAATAGTGGAAATGGAGGATGTTCTAGTCCGCTTGTCTTCAAGTGATAAGGTGTGTCAATTTATTGATATTATGGTGGCTGACATACCAGAAGCTTATGGGGTTGTTCTAAGCGGGGACTGGTTGGAAAAGCTCAACGGATATTTTTCCTCAGACTAGTCACATCTATGGTTTCCATATAAAGGAAGTCTGAATCAAATTAAAATTTTGAGGGAGCCCCACATGAAACACAACATTACTCAGTTCAAAGAAAAAAATGAACCAGTGGATTATGTTTTGGGAAACTACTTTATTGAGTTAGAACCAGGAAATTACCAAGCAGAAGAAGCCAGTGACACATCAGACGCTCAGCCTGATCTCCTTCATTTTTCACAGGATGATGAAATCGATTGTAAAATAGTAGACTTAACAATAGAAGTAGATGTAAATTCCTGCACAGTAGTTAGCGATTTCTGGACACTTTTTTCTGACGGTTCTAAAACGTTAGAAGGGTCAGGAGCCGGCTGTGTCCTGATTGACCCCAAGAGGAACAAAAATTTTCTTTCATGTAGGTTAGAGTTTGAATGTACAAATAACACAGCTGAATATGAAGCATTGGTTCAAGGTTTAAGGAAAGCAATTGAATTAAAGGCAAATAATCTGAAAGTGTTTGGAGATTCTGAAATAATTGTAAAACAAATTCGGAATCAAATACATTGCATTTCTCCTCATTTAAAAGCTTATCAAAATGAAGTATGGGATTTACTCAAATGTTTTAATGCATTTAATATTGTATCGATCCCAAGACTTAAGAATGCAGCAACTGACTTGTTGGCCACATCAGGTGCGAGGCTTGTGCCCTCTAATAATCGATGCTCTGTTGAATTGCTTTTTAGGCCCTCGGTTCCGGATATGATTACCAACCTACGAGTGTTCGACAATGACCAGCATATTATAGAATGCTTAATGAATGATGAAGCATTTAAAGGGGCGATTATTGATGATGAAGAACATCAGGCCGAGCTGAAATTCGATAATTTCATCCCTAAGGGAGTTAGAACTTTAGAACGGATGTTTGATTTAAATGAAAAATTTAGAATACCAGCAAATGTGAAGACTCATAGCTCATCTCTATAGTTCGAACTGATTATTTTGGGGACTGAGATGAAGCCTAAATATGTGAATCTTGGAAAATGCTATTCACCGGCTGAAAGAGATAAGTTCATCATTCTTTTCAAACAATACAAAGATGTTTTTCCTGGACATATGAAGATCTGAAGACATATGACACCAGTATTATCCAGCATGTTATCCCCATCAAATCTGGAGTCAAACCTTATCAGCAGCCTTTAAGGAAAATGCATCCAAAATTGGAAACTCTAATCCAGAGTGAAGTTAAGAAATTATTGGATGCTAGAATCATTTTTCAGGTTAGACACTCGGAATGGGTTTCAACTATGATACTAGTAAGGAATAAATCTAGAGAGATCAGGTTATGTGAGGATTTTAGAAACTTAAATTGCACTTCAGATAAACACAATTATCTTGTTCCACCCATGGAGCAACTACTGCAAATGGTTTCAGGTTCTAAACTATTCTCTTTATTAGATGGATTTTTAGGCTACAATAAAGTATTAGAAGCCGAAGAAGACAGATTGAAAATGACATTCAAGACCAGGTGGGGAACTTTTGCTTACAGAAGAATGCCCTTTGGTCTTATAAACACTAGAGCTACGTTCTAGATGGATATGGACATAGATTTACACAGTTTGATTGGTCGCAGTGCTGTAGTATACTTCGATGACATCACGATATTCTCAAAGAAGAGAGAAGAACACGCATTTCATCTAAAGAAGATTTTTGAACGCTGCTGGAAATATGGTATCTCACTAAACCCCAAGAAGTGTGTGTTCACTATTACGGAAGGTAAGTTGTTGGGTCACGTGGTTTCAAAGAAGGGGATCTCCATAGACCCAGAAAGGATCAAATCCATTGAACATATTCCCTTGCCCCATAATAAAAAGGGCATGCAATCATTTATGGGGACAATAAACTTTGTGCGAAGGTTTGTGCCAGATTTCGCTCAAATTGTTAAACCTTTGCAGCAAATGGTAAAGCAAAGTGTACAATTCAAGTGGACTGATGTTGAGAAGAACGCATTCAGTAAGATTAAAACCACTGTTGCACACGCACCTTCCCTCAAAATCCCAGATTTTGATAAATATTTTATTCTGTACACTTTCGCATATGATGATTCGCTAGCAGCTGTGCTTACTCAGAAGGAAGAAGGGGAAATGAGTTCCCCATATCATTTATGAGGACTCGTCTGCAAGGGGTTGAATTGAATTACCCGGCTATAGATAAACAAGCTTACGTAGTGTTCAAAGCTGTGAAACAATTCAGGCCCTCCATACTAAAGAACCGGACCAAGGTAATCGTCCCACACCCAGCTGTGAGGTCTCTTTTCATACAGAAGGAGTTAGGAGAAAGAAGGGGCAATTGGGTAACAACTCTTCAGGCATATGACCTCGAATTCAAGCCAGATTCTATAGTTAAAGGGCAAGGGTTGTGCATACTGATGACTAAAAATATAAACAATGAATAACATGCATGGGAAGAGGAAGCTGAGTTACATTTGATGGATGTATGTCCTCTTTTCACAACCCCAGAATCTTGGTATCGAGACCTTGTGCATTACCTTCAGAGAGGATTGTTACCGGAACATTGGAATTCTAAGCAAAGAAGAGCACTACGTCTTAAATCAGCCTCATATCAAATTATTGAAGGAATATTAGAAAAAATTACAATGGAGTTCTTCTTAGATGCTTAGAGAAAGAAGATGCGAAGAAGGTAATGACAGATTTGCATGATGGGCCTGCTGGGGGACATTTTTCCGGAGATACTACAGCTCACAAAATTCTTAGAGCCGGATACTATTGGCCCATGCTTTTCAAAGATGCACATGCCCATGTCAGAAAGTGCGACATTTGTTAAAGGTGTAGTGGAAGACAAGCTAAAGCAGCATGACCGTTGAAGCTTGTGATAATAACAGAGCCTTTTGAGCAATGGGGGTTAGATATCATTGGGGAGATAAAGCTGAATTCTTCCCTGCAACACAAGTATATTCTAACAGCAACCAACTATTTCACTCGCTGGGTCGAAGCCATCTCGTTGCGCAAAATAAATGAGGATGCGGTCATAGACTTCTTGGAAGACCATATTATGAACAGGTTGGGAGTTCCAATTTCTCTAGTTTTTTATAATGGTACTTACTTTTCCTCAATAAGATTAACTGCTTTTGCTCATGAGAAAGGGATTAAGTTGCATTACTCTGCTAATTACTATCCACAGGGAAATGGTTTAGCTGAATCTACAAACAAGAATCTGATTAGGATTTTAAAAAAGACAGTGATAGAAAATCAGAGGAGTTGGCACTCAGCGTTACCGAACGCCCTTTGGGCTGATAGAGTCACCCCCAAGTATTTGATAGGAGTGTCTCCATATACCCTTGTGTATGGTAAAGAGGCCATTCTACCCCCCAATATCATGCTACCCTCTTCCATAATAGCTTAGGAATCCATAGGATCAGATAATGAAGTCTTGCAAATGAGGATATCTAATCTCCTGAAGGCAGAAGAGTCTCGATCTAAAGCCAGAGAGTGCTTTAAATAACAACAAGAGGTAGTAAAGAGATGGTTTGATAGACACAAGGCTGGAACAAAAGATTTTGAGGTGGGAGATTTGGTTCTCAAGTGGGACCACCCCCATGATGAGAAAGGAAAACACACGAAATTTTAGCACTTGTGGGTAGGTCCTTTCCAGATTGCGGCAAAGCTTGGCCCCTCAACTTATAAATTGCAAGAGTTACAGGGGTGGGAAGAGAACTTACCAGTAAATGGTTTAGTTCTCAAACCTTATTTTTCCTGAGTTTTGTTTGTGTTCTTTTATCTTGTATATAAATAATTTGACTTGGCCGTTTACTTGGAGTTATGTAATTCTGTTTTGTTTTAGTTTAAATTTTGACTGATTTCAATAAAGGAGGAAAACTCGCGGTTGCATGGAGAACATTAGAATTTTGGAATGATTAAAGTTCTTGGGTATAAGACTGTGCATTATTGTTTATCTAAAAGAATTTCTTCTATTTTAGCAGTTTTCTCGAGTGTCTATGAACACATTGAATTCCTGCTTAACCCTTGTAAAATAAACCAGAATCAAAGGGTTTGGAATACTATTTTGAGGCTCCATCCATATCACATTTAAAATGTCCTAGGAAGTGACAGCAAAGGGCCCATGGAAAGGAAGCAGGGTAAACATTATATTATATGTAAATGATCCCATGCCAAGAATTGAATGCCAAAAGGCAGATAAGAGTCAAAAGCTCCTATGAAAGCATTATGTATCAAAACAAATGCTGAACCATATAAGTACTAAATCGCCAAAAGTTCCTCTCCGTCCATGAGATGAAAATTGAATACATCTCTCACACAAAAGGACACTATGGATAGAGGAGCCTGAATCAAAATTCAGAAAAAAGGCATGCAGGAGGACTCATATGAAAAGACAAAAGTTCAAAAGCACAAAAGGTGCAAAATGGCATGGGAATGAGGAACAAATGAATATTTTTGTTTACCATATGCTACAATCCTATGGTGTCCAAGCTGGAAGCTACTTGAGGACAGAGGTAACAAATGAAATTCATCTTCCTGGCCTTGAAAGAGTTATCTTGACTTGAAAATCCTGGTTTCCACTCTCCTAAATTGGACTATCATCAATGATTAAAAGAACATACATTTGCCATTTGAGAAATCCAGATATATGGAAGAATTCAACAGGTTCATTTGTCATTAAATAGTCTGTTACTCAAGAAATAATCATCCAGAGATCTAGGTCCACTAGGTAGTCGCCAATTGTTGCAGCTGCAACTGTTTCCCCAAATTTTCAAATTTTGGACCCCCTTGTTAATTTTAGCATTGCCTAGAATCGTTTGGATCCATGAACTCTTTTTGTTTTTGCTTTAATTTCGGACTATTTTGAGGTTAACTCTCTTCCTGCTTTTCGAAAAACTGCTTATGTTTGAAATTGCTGTGGGTTGCGGAATTTATAGTTTGGTTTGCTACCCTTTGAGCTACGATTTCTTCTCGGGAGATTATTTCTCGTGCTAGCCACTTTTTGAAGGCCATTTAAACAACGTATTGGAGCCATGTTTCTTTAGGGAGCCTCCGTTGCGGAAATTGAACGATGATTATTCTGCAGGAGGATCTTGACTTCTCCGTTGCCGCGTGGTATCATTTGACTTGTTTATATTATCGGAGGTTGGTTGAAGTTGAGTCAGGATAGTTGGTCTTTGTGAAGCTGCTGTTTTGGAAGTGAAACAATTTTTTTTTTTTTGGGACCACTGCGAGACCTTAAGTTGTTCTAAACACTTAGCATTTTACATTGATCTTGTGCCATAGAAAAAGTTATGGTTTGGAATCGGAGGCTGTAGTCTGTTTATCATCCGCCCTTGCGGCTCCCAAGAGAACTAGGTATCCGCCATATAAATGCTCTGCCCGTCGATACTTTGTTGGGTTTTCGTCGCTTTGTCTTTGGAACCGGGGGTCTGTAGTCTTTCCTCCTCTGTCCTTGCGGCTGTGTAACACACTAAATTTCTGACGTTGATGTCTTTTCGCTCGCCGACAGGGAACTTTTCCATCCAGAGTTTGAGTTTAGCTCTTCTGAATCTGATAGACTTAACGGTCTTGCGGATCCCGTTGCCTGTTTGAGACCCGCTGACGCAGCTGTAAGTGAGACTACATGGTCGATGTTTTGATGTTTTAAGCCACCGATAAGTTTTCTCTTCCTGTCCTTTTGTGAGTTTTTTTTTTTAAACCTCTGTGTGGGCGACAGTGGTTTTGGTACTTGTTAAGGTTTTCATGATGAGAGTGCAATACAAGGCCTCTTTTGATGACTATTAGTTTTGTTAATGTAGTTTGATTGAAAAGATACAGTCCTAATTAATGATAAATGTCATTTGATTGCAGACGGACTCACCATACTTTTTTTTAGATTAATACTACAAGAAGACATAGCTAGGAGACAAAGTAGCAGAAAGTTGGCTGAGCAGTGTTAGATGGAGTTCATACTGAAATTAATGGAATCTCAAGGAAGACAAACGAAAGACAGGGTAGAATCGATGGCGACAAAATCCCAGGCTTGGAAAGGTCCGTCAGTTACCAAGCGGATCCCACTGTGTTAAGCACTCATAAGTTGAAATTTGAAAACGTAACGCATGAAGTGAATTATGAGTAGTCACGAAAAAGACAAAATGGTGATATCAGATAGTTTTGAGGAGCCCAAAGGTCAGCCAATTGGGGCAGCCTAAGGGGTTGGTTGATTTGGTTTAAATATAGGAAAGTTATAGTTTACAGGGGCTTTTTCCCTCGAAAAACTTGTGAACTATTGTTTGTAAGAGGAACTACTTCATTTTACAATAAGAAATTACAAATTTTGCCTGTTGGAGAAGGTGCTATGTGGAATGTTCCAATGTGATAAATGAACAATGTTGAAGGGGAACTATTTTTTTTTCAATTGTGTTTCATTAACTGTGAGAGCGTTCTAACTTTCTGAACCTCTATTATTATCTGAATGTTCTCTAGTATATTCTGTGATGTTTTCCACTATGAGTAATGGAAGTTTTAACTGTCGATGAGCTATCTTGTCATGTATACTTTTATTCATGTTTGTATGTTTGGTTCTAGGAACAACTATCTGTGATTTGCTGTAACATGTGAACAGTATTACATTACTCATGAATTAATATCTAGCTCTCTAGAGATAGACTAGTTAGTATTTATTTTCTAATTGTGTGTGATTTAGATGTGAGGGAGTTTAAGATGAAAGGTAAGAACCTGAACATCACATTGTGAACACTCCTTGCATTCTCAATCATTCTGCATGTTAGGTAGGAACTTGCATATCATACTTTAAGTCAAAAATACAAAAATATATATGGGGTATCGGGACGCAACCGGTAAAACCTTTTATTTTTGCTACTTGACCTACGGTAGCCAGACCGCAAACCGGACGGATTCCCTACACCAAATAGTCACGGGCTGGTTGGGAACGTTGACTGGGGAGAATCCCTTGCTGTTGTTGCCTGTGAATTTCCAGGCCTCAACAGATCTTATTTGAGAGAATAACAAGGACAACAATAATCCCAAGAGACAAGAGACAAAGAATTTTACTTGGGGAAAACATAAAGGAGAAAACCCCGCAAATTCCTTAGAGATAGAATGAGCACCAATGGCAGCAGCAAAACCCAAATACAAAAAATATGATCTCCAACAACTGTTCTCTCTCTCTCTCACTTGAGAGAGCTTCTCCTCTCTCACTCATGCGCCCCAATTAAGTGAGTGTGTGTCATGTGTAGAAATGAGGAGAGCCTCACTTCTATTTATATTCTTCCATTCACTTGATTTCCACTCCAGCATGTCGGACTCACTTAACAATTACTTACCAAGGTCGACTTCTCTAGGAGACTCTAATAACCCTATTTCCCCTCAACTGTGGGGAGTTTGCCCCGAATTACAATGGAGGGTTAACCTCTATGACTTTACATGACTTGTTTACATTATTGATTCTCCCAATAGGAACATCGGGGTATGACATGACTCAATTACATTACTGATACTTCCCGATAGGAACACTGGGGTATAATACGTAAGATATACAAGTGAATACATTCCGAAGTTACAAATACATCAACACCTATATGTTCCCTTATGCTATGATTTCAATCCCTAGATCAGTCGGTTCAAGTGAAGTTAACTCTATGATGTTCCCTAGTCCAAATTTTCTCCATATCCAATATTCCCATTTACTTGATTATATAAATCATTTTATGCACAAATATATTGATGCATAACTATATGTCTAAAGCATGATATTTATATAAGTTATTCTCCAGAAAATGTCTAGGTACCACATCTATGGTCTCTTCCAAAAATAACTTCCGTTTTCTATTGTGAGGGGAGTTCATCTAGTGGTGTAGGAATCATTACCTTGCACCTATCCTCTACATTCTATGTGAGACTAATGGTGTTGAGGATTAATATCGTCCTAACTGCACGCCCCTCAACAACCTCGTACGTGACCAGTTCATTATGGTCTCACCCGTACGGTATCATGCCACCCGAGAAAAGATGGAAAGGATTTCCACTCATGCATGGAATGCTATTGGTAGTCGAAAATCAGTTGTTGTACCCCCATGTGTGTTTTTCCTGTCCTCTATGACCCCCTTTTTATCCCTTTGTGATTCAGTCGGTAAATTGTCTTACCTGCCACTGCACACACACTTGGAGCATATATTAGTAGTATTGTTAAAAAATACATAATCATTAGACGAAATTTGAGGTCTAAAATGGGCCTCCTAAATAAAATGATAAAATAATAGTTAAAACAATAAAATAATAGTTATTAATTTTGGAGGAAGAATGAAAAAAACTATTTTTTTTGTTCGTATTTTCCACCTATCTCTCTATGATTTTACTCAAATTACGAGCGCGAGAGCTCGTTGGATGTGGAATTTAATTCCGCATCTAACGAGTACCACATTGCATACTTTTAACAAACCTAGCCACCCCAAAGACAAGAAATGCCTGAAAAAACGTGATGATGACATCCAACGAGCTCTCCCTCCTGAAATTTGAGTAAAAACACAGGGAGATATATCGAGAATACGAACAAAAAAAGTAGTTTTCTTTTATGACAAATATGTTAATTCAACCATTATGGTTGACTCATTTTATTGAAATTCTATTGGTTCTTGAATTCCAACTCATAAAACTTATTGTTGGAGTGTTTTCTTATAAGGCCCATTTTAGACCCCAAATTTCCTCTAATGAAAATATTTGATTTCATTTATTTCCATTCATTAAAAACATCCATAACTCATCTATTTAATTCATAAGAAAAGTATTTCTAATTCATTCAAGCTAATGCAACAATCATCATATTAGTTCACAGGTGCTAGTTAACATGCTTAGAGAAATAATCATATTTTATTGATGTGTGCTAGTCCATCTTTAGTTTTGTTCAAGGTAACAACATTTATTTTAAACTATCACTTTGGGTAAGTTTCAATGAGTTTCCTTGAATTTTATCAAACAAACTCGGTTGAAGACAGTCATTACAGCATGACTGATCAGTTCACCATGAAATACCTCCTCATGCCCCAAACTACTGATGAGGTGTTGCTTATGTCCTCAACACACACCTCATCAAAAGAATAAGGAATGTGCATAATTTATGTGTTTAATGATCAGAGAGCATGTGCTATTTATTACATCACATTAGTAGGACCCTGACTAATTAAAAGAACTGTTATATACACATAGAAAATATATGCCTTATTATTATGTTTTCCACACATATACACTTACACTATCTGTTGATATAATGAACCCTTAAAAGCCCTTTGTATAGGGGGTTCTATTATTCATCACTGTACAAGGTTTTTTCAATGTGGAATTTTCTGTAGTCGATGGTAGAGATGATGTGCTCCATAAAGGGCCTTCACACTGAACATTCAATCCCTTCTCAAATGTCTTATTCACTATTCCAGTTTCGAATGGATTCTAAACCTCCCTCTACATTTTTAAAGTTAGGATTCCATTCAAGTAATAGTTGGATGTCTTGAAATATATGTCTTGATGTCAACATAGTCTCTGGCCACTTTTCCTTTTTTGTCAGGATTTATATGGTGGTTGATTTGTTGACTATTGATGCCCTTAGTTATTTGTTGGTGTCAACTCACTTGTAGGGTCATCTTAGAGGTGTTTCCTTTTCGATGGGTGAGGATATGGTGAATACTAATTTTTTAGATGAATCTCTTTTGTCAATGATCGTTGTGGATGAGTTTTTTTTGACTACTAGATATTGTTTGAAAAAATGTTATTTGAAGTCTTTGGGGCTATTTTTCACAACAGTTACTTCTGGTTGGTTGTTTTTGCCACTTGATTAGATTCCAGCCATTTGTAATTTTGTCCATCCTAGTGTTATTGTTAGATATCTTGGTATAGCCCTTAAATTAACTGTGATAAAGATTCATGGACCTCTCTTAGAAGGTGGTCATCCTAAATATAATGTGTTCAAGTCAATGAATAGGGTCTCTGTTATGTCAGTAATTTTTTCTCTCCATTTTGGTTTGTTTTCTTCAATTTTGGTTTGTTTTTTCACTTTCAATCATAGGTTTGATTACTTCTCAGTTTTGGTCTTTTTGAAGGGTTTATTGATGATTTATTAGTTTTTAATAGTTTGTGAGCATTTTTTCTTTAGACTTTATTTGTCTTTTTGTAGTCTTTTAGATTTTTTGAAACGGGTAAAGAAGGTCTATTTTCAATGTTGATTCAGTGATATGTTTAGAAAGCAAAAATACACTTGTTAATGACCCTAAAAATCCTCTAAACATCCGACAGTTTGGTTAAAAGATGTAAAAGTGCGATAAAAGGGCACAGGAAGATTCTTGT
>LPNX011137577.1:40109-83806 GCA_001517045.1 Pseudotsuga menziesii
TGTTGCACTACTATTTTGAAATGTATAAAAATAGTTTGAAGACACAGAAGACTGTTTATACTCAACCCTAAACCCTAGTTTGAATTGAATTTATTCTTGAGATTGTGTTAGCATGTTTCCTTAGCCTTAGAAATAGTTTCTGACACAAACAGTCTCTATAGCCAATGTTACATGCTCAAGCGATTTTGATCACTAATGCAAGGTGGATTCTATCTCATCCAATATGACCATCTCCTCCTTTTCTGCTCAAAGAAACAATCCATATCACACTTCAAGGCTGCAAGTGACCTCACAATCCTCTAAGGGAAGATCAACCTTGTGAAAATAGGGTTTAACAATGATGGCATGCCTCAAGAATTCTCAAAGGTGGATGCAAAATGGAACATCTCAATAGTATAGCAGTAGATAATGATTCCAAATTGGGATGGTCTGATCCAAGTGACAATGGGAACCCACATGTGCTAAAAAACTTCCTCATATCATGTTGATTTGACGTAGGTGTAATAAATAGAATGAAACAAAGGAAACCATTATATTAATTACTTAGGTTTCATTTCCATTGCTCATTTGTTTCCACACATTTGTCCAAAGTTAACTCAATGTTGGAAAGATCTATATTAGGGATTATTTGTGATTGTTAGGTGTCATTATCATTCTCCAAACAATGCTAAAACAAACCAAATATAAGGCTCAATTTGCTGACAATATTTGGTTGCAATACTGGGATGAATTAAGGTTATTTTACATGCCCATTTGACTTCCTAGAATGCTTGACTTAGGTCTATGAACATGCCTAGATATGTGTTATGGAGAGAAATTCCTATGGCTTGGGGTACCACAACAGACAGCTTGACTCCAGAAATCAATCCTTTCCAATATGCAATAGAAATTAAATATCTAACACTAAAGGATCAGACCTCGTACCTTATTCCGTACGATTGAAGTAGATCCCCGTTGAGCTTTCCAACTTCAGCTTGAATTGATGAATCACTTCCTCAACAACAAGTAAACAAGACAAGCATACTATATATCTTGGTGTTAGATCTATTCTAGCATATATAATCAACAATGTTTAAGCATTTGAAATCATCCCATGGATAAAATATTAATTCAAACATACATCATTGGACAGGAAAATATATTTCTATTAATATAAAATCATAGATTACAATGGATACAACCTTTGTCGGCACGTCTGCGAAACTGAATTCCCCCACTTGGGCCTCCACCACCTCAATTCTACATCTCTCGATAGCAAGCTCACGAGTAAAAGGAAAGCTTTGGAAGAACACAAAAGTGCTCCACGGGACAAAGGGATGTAGACTCAAGCACAAGTTCCAGCAACAATGGACTATAGTTTCTTTACTCTCAATTCTCTCATATGCCTTCAATGTACCAAAGAGTTCCTTATATAGCTTTTCAAAGGGGTAATGAAAGGTGGAATCCGAGCGATCTCAAGGCATAGGGAATACCAGGAGTCAAGTGAGTCAGATCCATGTCAAGGAAAACTCCAAAAGGATTTGGATTATGCACACATCCCGATGTATGCGGTTTTAGGGGTCAAACCCGCATATATACGCAATTAGGGGTTTAAAAGTCATGTGTATTAATTTTCACATGTTTTTAGGGATGTTCAAGGAAACATCAAAGGACAAAAAATGGTCCAAGGGGTCTAGGGAGTCTGCAGAGGGATAGGGGAAGGCAATACAAGTGTGATTCACATGGAGTGGTAAAATCAGCTATAACAGATGCCCCTTAGTGTGTGAGGTCAGAGGGGTCATACAATGGCTGAAATACATTATAAGTCCATCCTAGAAGTGGAGTGATGAAGGATCCAAAATGGAAGACCAACCACCCAATCAACATAGTACAATGATACAACTCTGCACATGACTGCAAATAAATATAGTAGTCCCGGATACATAAGAGTACAATGGCCATGAATAGGCATGATACAAAATATCACATAAGTGGCCATCGCCATGTACAATATACATAGATCAGAATCTCCATGATGAAGATATACAAAGGATCATGATCTCCATAATGGCTGAAGATATACAATGGATCAAGATCTCCATAATAGATGGAAATTTCTGACATATACTGGAATCAAGTCACAAGAGCTGAAATCTCATGAACATTGGCATGATCAAGGAGGTAGCATATAAGAGATGCCACCAATCTGGAAGGTATTCTACACAAAATGCTACAAGTACATGTCCTACTATGTGAATAGAGGTGTAGAGGTAGAACATAGTAGTCCATCGTCTGATTACCAGTCATTGATGTATATCGTTGACAGACACGATATCACCCACCGATAATGAAAATGAGAATCAAGGTACTAGAGTGCAAACTAACAAGTGTGAATAGATGTGTTGAGGTCAAAAACTTGAGAGGATCCATCAATTAGGGGACATTGATGTATTCCCAAAAACTGTTAATGGCGAGAGAACCTTCCACTGATGATTGCAAGTCTCAAGGAACTAAAAAATGAATCTAGATTCCAATCCCAGAATAAATGATCTGAAGTCGATGGGATGAAATCCACTGGAAGGAGGGCATTAAGGTATCCCCCATCATCCAACATGAGGTACTTAGCAAAGTTGTATAATGTGGAAGGACTCGATCATAATGTGCACGAACCAGTAACTGTACTGGGAATGGCCGACATGCAAAGTCAAGATAACTGAGGAATGAATGAATCAGGTTTCAAATTCCTTCGAACAAGAGCATAACGGTGAATGGTGACTAAATAAAGGTAGCATAGACTCGATATACAAAATTGGGACATATTTGTGACACAGGAGGCATCGACAGAGGCTCCATGGGGACTGGAAGCTTAACCAGTCGGTGGAGATAAATTTAGATAAATGAGTATAGCTCCTAAAGTCAAACTATAAACCCAACCAATGGATGTGATATACAGTGCTTTGTTTGAAGGTGACATGACTCGACAGCTGCCAAAAGATAACATCTTTCCTTGTTCGGCTTTTTTTTTTTTTTTTTGGGAATTTTTCAAATATTTGAAAATCTTGAAAAAGAATAAAATTACTTTAAAGTTACAGACTAGGATGAGACAAGTGTCATATGGGAAAACAAACTAGTTCCAAGCAGTGGAACATACCTATGCTCAATGCAAGGATACATGTGTAGGATAGCGACACTCGGGGGAAAGTCCCCTCCTAGTAAAAATAGGGAATCAAGCTGCAAAGGATATACAAAATGGCTTTGCATGGCTAGACATGAGACAAGCTCGGGCTATATGGCTGATACTCAAATTCAGGGAAGCCGGCATAAGGCTCAAATGAGGCAAGAAAAGCTCATGATAATGCAATTACAACTTGACATAAGGGAGTCCTTGGGAAATGGCCAGCATAAAGTTCAAGAGGAGTATGAAGCTCTTGCTCAAAGTCATGGTGGGACTAAAAGGGACTCCCAGACCTAAGAGAGGACTCATAGCATGGGTACCACATGCAAAAGGGAGCTAACTAGGACACCCATGTATAGGAAGGCTCTACCATTCACATAATATCACTTCTAACAGCAGCATGAAGGTTCTGTGATACCATGGAATTGGTTTGTACCTAAGGTTAAGATGGAATGATCATAAGGCAATACATAAATGCAAGCAGATGTGATATCCTAACCTATATGCCAGTTAAGACATAATACCTGTAATAGGAGCAAACGAGTCGAAACCTCGAAGAGAGTGTACAAAAACTGGACCCTACATGACAATCATATTAGTCCAAAACAACCCAAAATAGTCAATAAAGAATCCAAGCTATAGGATATAGGGAGGAATGATCATGACAACTACACCTAAAGGAAACATTGTGGTGAACAATGAGACACAAAAAGGAAAGTAAGGTGTAGACCCAACGTTCACGCATCCACTACCACCCCCATGAGGGTGACCACTGGTGTAAAGACCGAGTGAAAGGAATAAAAATCCTCCACAAATGGAGTAGAGGATGGAAAATGACCATTCCCAAATCTATGAGCATAGTAAGGGGTTGTGATGCCCCCAAGTCTGACACCAGGGTCTGTACTAGGACTAAGGACGAGTGATAGGATACCAGGCATGCCAAAAATAAAAGGACCCAAAATCAAGAGAGCATAAATACTCAAGTAACCACGATCCCAAAGGCCAACTAGCGCACAAAGAGCACACTCCTAAGAAAATCTATAGCCAAAATACAAGCAAACCAAGGGGAGGATATGTGAGCTCCCGAATTCAGCAGGTATGTATCGCCTAGGAGAGGCTCGAAACTCCCATACACTACAAGCAGAGGTACGTAACCAATTATAGTGGCCCTCAGTTTTAACACATAAAGCGACTGTGCTTTCTGACCTCTACCTGGCCAGGACACTCATAGAATAACCTCTGCAAGTACCCCCTCAATAACCTAGGTAAGGAAACTAAGGTCACCTCAATATAATCAATGCTTAGGCAGACAGTTGCAGGTAGGATTGATCGTATGGGCAGGGTAGAAAATCCTGAAACTCTTGAAAGAGCCCCCAAATACGAATACAATCCTAGAAATATCTCCGGTGCTACTCAGTTACAACCAGGGGTCATCCCAATCATAACCGCTCACACTGCCTCGTGCTTAACTCCCTTATAAGAGGAGGATCCTGAGAAATAGTAATTATACCAGGGATTTCACTATCTCACATGGACAAACACATACATGTTGTTGTTTAGTGGTCTTGGATAATTTACTCTCAATGAACTATTCCAAGACCCTAAAACCTAATCTTGTTGGTGCACCCTATAAAAGAAAAGAGTGTAATTCATTTTGTTATGCGTTGATTATAGTTGGCTGTAATTACTCAAAGGGAAATGGCCATGCAACTAATGACATTATGACTCAGACGTGAAATAAATATGCACACCATAACAAACAATGCTAAGTGCAATCTTTGTCAAATGAAAAATAGGGTATGCCACTACATGAGATGCATAAATATATATTCCTTTCCAAATGCCAATGCAATCCTTCCTATATGAAAGCCTAAATAAAACTCTCATCCAAGAAATCCAATGCAAGTACCTCCTCAAATCCATATCTAATATGCAACTAAGAGTGCGACTACTTTGTACTTTTCAATATAAAAGAATGAAAAATGCAATAAAATTCATCTAAAACTCTCAGTCTCTGCAACAAGTATAAAACACAAGCCTAGCAAGACACCGAGAAAAAAAGGAGTAATGCACTAATGGCAAAACAAAAAAGATAAATGACTAAAACTACTTTCATAGAAAAATCAATGAAAAAGCGGTCTCTGGTCACAAAAGAAGCATCCAACAGACAACATCAAACCCAAGGAAGACCCAAGGAAGACCCAACCACACTCACAACCCACCCAGCAACTTCCCACAACATCAAACTCACCAAAAGGGAGGATGTACGTGACTGTTTAAAGAACAACTGTGTATATACACGACTTTTGTCCAAAAAGCTGTGTGTATACATGGATTTTGGCCAAAAACCTACGTGTATACATGAATTCTAGTCAAAAATCCACATATGTACACGACTTTTGGCCAAAAACCTGTGTATACAGAGAAGGAAGTGGTAAAATGTAGGCCAAGGGTCAAACCAATAAAGAGCAAGTCAAGAATATCAAGCCCATTATGCCGATAAAAACCCCCAAAGGAAAAATGACTAGGAACTCCCTAGCAGAGTCACCAATTCTGTTACAGAGAGAAATTCCTATGGCTTGGGGTACCACAACAGACAGCTCTACTCAAGAAATCAATCCTTTCCAATATGCAATAGAAATTAAATATCTAATACTAAAGGATCAGACCTCGTACCTTATTCCGGACGATTGAATTAGATCCCCGTTGAGCTTTCCAACTTCAGCTTGAATTGATGAATCACTTCCTCAACAACAAGTAAACAAGACAAGCATACTATATATCTTGGTGTTAGATCTATTCTAGCATATAAAATCAACAATGTATAAGAATTTGAAATCATCCCATGGATAAAATATTCATTCAAACATACATCATTGCATAGGAAAAGATATTTCTATTAATATAAAATCAGAGATTACAATGGATACAACCTCTGTCGGCACGTCTATGAATTGGAGAAACTGAATCCCCCACTTGGGCCTCCACCACCTCAATCCTCCATCTCTTGATAGCAATCTCACAAGCAAAAGGCAAGCTTGGGAAGAACACAAAAGTGCTCCAAGGGACAAAGGGATGCAGACTCAAGCACAAGTTTTGTCAACAATGGACTATAGTTTCTTTGATCTCAATTCTCTCATATGCCTTCAATGTACCAAATAGTTCCTTATATAGATTTTCAAAGGGGTAATGAAAGGTCGAATCCGAGCGATCTCAAGGCATAGGGAAGGCCAGGAGTCAAGTGAGTCAGATCCATGTCAAGGAAAACTCCAAAAGGATTTGGATTATGCACACATCTCGATGTATGCGGTTTTAGGGGTCAAGCTAGAGTATATACGCGATTAGGGGTTTAAAAGTCGTGTGTATTAATTTTCACATGTTTTTAGGGATGGTCAAGGAAACATCAAAGGACAAAAAATGGTCCAAGGGGTCTAAGGAGTATGCAGAGGGACAGGGGAAGGCCATACAAGTGTGATTCACCTAGAGTGGTAAAATCAGCTATAACAATATGGTACTTATCTTGACTGCTACTGTTATATGGGTGGAAAGGTCCCAAAACTTGCTCAGGACCAACCAAAAATGTTATTGCACATGAAACTATGCTCAAGAATCACACCCAAACCTAAGAATTGGTGTTATTTAGGTTTTGTTAAGTACTTGACAGTCCCCCAAATGTGCCCAAAATTACTTAGTTTTTGGGATGGTTGCATGAATGATCAGTTCACCCAGAACTACCTCCTCATTTCCCAAACTACTGATTAGGTATTTCTTATGTCCTCAATAGACACCTCATCAAAAGAACAAGGCATGTGCATAATTTCAGTGTTTAATGATAAGAGAGCATGTGCTATTTATTACATCACATCAGTAGGACCCTAGCTAATTAAAAGACGTGTTATATACACATAGAAAAGTTATGCCTTACTATTATGTTTTTCACACATATATGCTTAAACTATCTGTTTATATAATAAACCCATAATATTATACCCCTTATAATACTTTACTTCCAATCCTGCTCTGTCTGGTCATGTTACAAAGTGGATTCTCTTATTTTAGAAGTTCAACATGCATTTGAATTCCTATAAGTCTCTCAAGGGCCAAGTCATATATTAGCAACTTGTTGATTCCTTATTGCCTAAGTGCTCACAAAATTATTACTCCTAGACTATATAACCCTTAGCCTATAAGGAACCTATGACGGAGCCTTATTTCATTATTAAACTTGACACCTCGACTTTGTAGTTTGAGGACACCAGGACAAAATTAGGGGTTGGTACTACCATCTACTTTAATCCTCCCATGAATGAATATCCTCTCTAGTTAACTTATAGTCTATACTTTAGCTATACCAATAACATAATTGAGTGTGAAGCCCTTATCCTCAGCTTGTATATAGCCTTAAAATTTGCATAAAATGTTTTTAGGCATTTGGTAACTACTCTCTTTTTCTCAACCAGATCCAAGGAAATTTTAGCGTGTTATCCTACTTTTACTTAGTATCGTTATTATATTTAAACATTTTTTCTATGATACTTCAAGACCTTACATGTTATTTATGTCTTACATTAAAAGAACTTCCAAGTAAACTTCCTATTTTCATCTATAGCCTTAAGTGAGATTTCCTCACAATTTTATCCATTATAGAGGTACCTTTTGGTGATATAGATCACAATGATCTTTATTCACCTACATACCGAGAGACAAAACTGCCTCTTTATTGGTATTGTTACATTATGAATTCTCTTGTTGGAGATTAGCTCCTTTCCTCATCTTGCGGGGTTAGAAATCATAACGATGTACCTAATCTATTTTATAGATAGTATTTTTTAATAAAAATAAAAGCTTGAATGGTTTCCTCTTTTGCAACATAAACTATCCCAAGGTTTACTCTATCTTGTAAGAAGCACATAGTGGACATTATGGGGGGCACTTTTGGTCAGATGCCACCTTAACTAAGATCTTGCACATAAGCTACTACTAGCCACTATTAAAAAAATGTAAATAAATATGTTAACAAATGCAAAGTATACTAGCATTATATGAGTTTGTACCATATATCATCCTGTGGCTTAATCTCAATCAAATCCCCTTGACCATTGTTATTGTGGGGTTAAGGCCTCATCAGAGCTATACATGCAACCTTTATAATGGACACAAGTTCATCATCATCATAATTAACTATTGAACCAAAATGGTAAAGTCCATACCCCTTAGTTGTTTCATAGGACATGTTATTGCGAAATTCATTAGAAATCAAATTATATATCATTTGATAGTCCATTATACCTTAGTGGCTTACAATGGAAGCTAGCTCATATCTACATAAATAAAGAGACTCCTAGCTAAGTATAACATCAAACATACGTTTTCCACACCCTACTATATACAGAGAATGGGTAGGTTGAAGCCATAAATATTACATTACTATCCATCCTTTAAAACACCTTTGATTCTTCAAGTGACCATTGCCACACCAAGCTATATCCTACACTATGGGATTACAAAACTTTCATTATAATTTAAAAGTTCCTACTAAGTGGAGATTACATATCTCCATGGTAACCTACTCATTGGTATATAGAGCTAGAGTTATGTTTCTTCTAAGAGGTCTTAGTCCCATCACTTAGCATTGCACTACATGATGCTATACCTGATGAAGAGCTTGTCACCACACATATGGTAGAGTTAGAGAGCCTAAATGAAAGGAATCTCAAGCATTGGGTCACATGCAATAGTACCATAGTTACATAGTTAGGGTGTGTAACAAAAAGGTCTTGGATTAAAACCAAGGAAGATATAGTTTTATGTCATAACTTTGAAGTCTAGGAATAGAGTATTACTAAGGACTAAACCAACCTCTAACTAAAGTATAGTACCTTGGCACTAACACCCAACAATACTATAACTACACTTTTAGATACTTAGTATTAGTATAACTACACCAAGATGATGTAATAATTGAGTGTACCAAGTCAGCAGACAGTAGGAAGTGGTGTCAATGTTAATCCATGCTTATAAGTCCTCAAGATAATGAAATCAATTCATAGGTTCTATGACCTCTATGAAGGAGACTTCTTCAGATTTTCGACATCTATGTAGTGAAATTTGTCGTCAGATATCCATTGAATTCGACATATATGCTACACTACCGACGACTTCAATTCGTGGGTTATATGACTTTAGGCATGTCTACAAGGAGCATAATATGAGTGCATACCATTTATCCAAGGAAGCACCGAATATCAAGGATGGCCTCCTCTCCTTCTTAGAACATTTATAAGGAGAAATATTTGAGGAAGGCATGATACAACTCTTTTAAGAAATTTTTTAATTTAAGTGGCATACTCTTTTTTGGTTCTTTCAAGTATGGGATACATTGGCATATTTCTTGTTTTAGTCGGGGATATAGATTTTATTTTGATCCCTTAGGGGTGTGTTTTATCCACCCTCAATGCCTCCTTAGATAAGCTGTTTGGGCTCCTTATGTTCTCCCAGTGGCTTTGCTCCTTCAGTAATATTGGGATTGTGGGTTCTGTCCCTCCCCTTGGGAATTTTTTTGATACTTATCTCCACTCGCGTCTGGAATGACTTATTGTTAGGACTATGTACAAGTTACCTTTGATTCATTATTGAATATCAAGGAACACCTATTTTTCTTCTGAAAAAAATTACAAAATCTTAGGAAATGATTTTATTATATATCGTGTGATACGTAAACTGGGTCTTTAATATTTTTGGTGAGGAAACAAAATAAATTAAAAAATAGACACCTACAAATTTTGAAAAAAAATGTAGTTTATATTTTGAGATAAATTGGTTGAATCATTTTCTATGGAACCACTTGATATCTATCTCATGTTACAAGACTATGTGATGTAGTGTTATACTAGGTAATTATTGATATTGTTCAAGATAATGATATCACTATGATGTCATTCTTATAATTCTATCAAATCTCTTTCTCAACATATTGATGTCACTAAGATGCCATGCTTATAAGTCCTCAAGATAATGATATCAATTTGTGGGTTATTCGACCTCTATGAAGGAGACTTTGTTGAATTTACGACATCTATGTAGTGAAATTTGTCGTCATATATCCATTAAATCCGACCTATATGCTACACTATCGATGACTTCAATTCGTGGGTTATATGACTTTAGGCATGTCTAAATGGAGCACAATATGAGTGCAGACCGTTTATCCAAGGAAGCACTGAATATGAAGGCTGGCCTCCTCTCCTTCTTGGAACTTTTATAAGGAGAAATCATTGAGGAAGGCATTATACAACTCTTTTAAGAGCTTTTTTATTTATGTGGCATATTCGTTTTTTGTTCTTTCGAGTATGGCATACATTAGCATCTTTCTTGTTTTAGTTGGGGATATAGATTTTGTTTTGATCCTCTAGGGGTGTGTTTTCTCCACCCTCAATGCCTCATTGGGTAAGTTGTTTGGGATCCTTATGTTCTCCTAGTGGTATTTCTACTTAAATCATCTTGGGATTGTGGGTTCTGTCCCTCCCCTTGGGAAATATTTTGATATTTATCTCCACTCACGTATGGAATGGCTTATTATTAGGACTATGTACAAGTTACATTTGATTCACTATTGAATATAAAGGAACACCTATTTTTCTTTTGAAAAAAGTTACAAAATATTAGAAAATGATTTTATTATATATCTTGAGATCCGTAAACTCAGTCTTTAATATTTTTGGTGAGGAAATAAAATAAATTAAAAAAGATACACCTACAAAATTTGTCAAAAAAGTAGTTTGTATTTTGAGATAAATTGGATAAAGCATTTTCTATGGGACCACTTGATATCTATCTCGTGTTACAATCTATGTGATGTATTGTTATACTAGGGATTTATTGATATTCTTCAAGATAATTATATCACTATGATTTCATGCTTATAAGTCTATCAAATATGTTTCTCAATAGATTGATGTCACTAAGATGCCATGCCTATAAGTCCTCAAGATAATGATATCAATTCGTGGGTTATCTGACCTCTATGAAGGAGACTTCGTCGGATTTCCAACATCTAAGTAGTGAAATTTGTCATTGAATATCCATTAAATCCGACATCTATGCTACATGGCCGATGACTTCAATTGGTGGGTTATATGATTTTAGGCATGTATATAGGAGCACAATATGAGTGCAGATTGTTTATCCAAGGAAGCACTGAATATGAAGGTTGGACTCCTCTCCTTCTCAGAACTTTTAAAAGGAGAAATCATTGAGGAAGGAATGATACAACTCTTTTAAGAGATTTTTCATTTATGTGGCATACTCTTGCATGTCAGTGACATTATCATTTGAGGTTGATGGAGTTAAAATTGTAGGAAATTTATCTAGGTGATGGGTATGTTGTTGGAGGTAATAGTTGCATCATCCAAAAGTGTTGTATGCTAAATGTGGAGTTAGTTACAGTATGAATTTTTTGCAATGTTGTGTAGAAAATTTGAGCACACAATGTCAAAAGGATGTTGGTTTGTTTTAGTGTCTATAGGAATTGTTGTGGTTGTCAATGTAACAATCCTTGGTAAGTATACTATTTTGGCAATGATTGTTGTTGTTGAATGATGGATTGTAGACTATTAAATGTTTTTGGTGAGGATTTGGTTGATGGGGCTGGTTGATGGTAATTTTTACTAAATATATTGTTTATTGATCCATCTTGGACTATGTGTCCTTTTCTTGCTTAAAATCGGTATTGGTTGGAGGTTTTTTTTAACATGATGGTATTTTTTTCTTATTTGCCAAGTTTTTTTAGAACATGGTGCAAGTAGAACCAAACACGTATTTGTTAGATATGTCTTCCTTGAGAGAGGGGAGTTTAGAAAGGATAGAGGAAAGAGAGACATCCAGTAGGTCTACAAGGGCTAGATCAACTATATGTCAGAAGATCAGAAGAAAATTCAATAAACACATGGAATTTTTTCTCGCATGAGGGGGGTCATGTTCCTATGATGATGCGACAATAGGAGACATCGAGGTGCCCTTAAGGTACAAACATCTAGTGAAACAATGGGTACCTAGGGATATTCCTCAAGTCAACACAATTTTTTGTGTGAATGAGAGGATATATAGAATTACACCGTCATAATTACATGGATTGGGGTTGTTTTGCATGGATGGAATAAAGGTTGGTTACAACAGATGTACATAATTGATGGATAATGTTGGACCATCTTACAACTACAAAGATTGGATGCGCCTGGTCCAATATACACAAAGTATGCGTATATATGGGTTGTCAGCAAATTATTTACAACTGAAAGACAAAGATCAAAATAAAGGGGAAATGTTGTACATTAACAGAAGGCCAAAGAAAACTGGGAATATTGCGGGGTTTATAAACAGTACACAACCAGGGTCTACACTTAAAAAACCCAACTGCATATTTGAGGGGCGTAAAGGAAATCATGTATTTGTATGTGCCATTAAATTAATAGATGCAGGGGAAGAGCTGCTTATTAATTACAGTTTGAATCAAGTAGATACAAACATGGTTACTATGGATGTGGTACATCCAACAATTTACCCAACCTTTTATTAATTATTTTAACATCTTTAGTATTTTTCGTTAGTAGATTGTTATAATTTTGATTAATTTTTCTATGTTTACTTTGTAGGGAGGTGATTGGGGATGCATCAACCCACCAGCTGGTCAAAGGAGCACACCATCCTCGATGCAACAGGTATACATATTTGTAATAGTACAAGTATAATTTGAAAAATGAGTTTTTTTACTATTTTTTCGTGAGTATATTCGTATGGTTTATACAATCTTATCTATATTTACTTTGCAGGGTAGTGATCGGGGAATCCCCCCAACATATGGTCAAATGACAAAATCCTCAGGGTAAGAAGTAAACATGATTGTAACTGTACAATTTAAGTACGTCAAAATGTTATGTTATTATATTGTTTTAGTGAGTATTTTGGTTTCGTTAGGTAATTTTTTCTATGTTTTTAATGCAGAATTCTGTGAGGGAAACCTCCTTGTAATGTCCCAAATTTTGCATTGGGTCACTGTGGCCAAATCACATTTTCCTGTCAGGTGGAATAACTCCCGAATTCTTATTATTTCTCCATAGAATGCCTTTATTTGCACATCTATGATGACTCTTGGGATCAGACATTCGAGAGTCTCTTCATATTCCTAATATTTACAATAACGTATAATCCTGACGGATTATATTCCAACAATCCCCCCCTTAATCCGAAGGGGTGTTAGTAATCCCGAGCATGTTTCTGAATCTTTCAAACTTTTCTTGTCCAAGCGCTTTGGTGAAGATGTCTGCAACTTGATCATTTGTGGAACAATGTCGAAGATGGACTGTCTTGGCCTCTACATGATGTCGAATCAAATGATACTTTGTGTTGATGTGTTTGGTTCGATCATGGAATCTGGTATTCTTAGCCAGCTTGATTGCAGAAGTATTGTCGATCGATAATGGAGTGGATTTCTCTTGTTTTTCTTGCAAATCTTCAAGTATCTTCCTGAGCCATACTATTTCTTTTGTTGCTTCAACTGCAGCCACATATTTTGCTTCTGTTGTTGAATCTGCCAGAACTGACTGTTTACGTGATCTCCATGAGACAGTTGCTGATCCAAGACTCATAGTGTATCCAGAAGTTGATACTCCTGTCTCCTTATCGCCATCAAAATCTAATCCTGAGTACCCAATAAGTTTGAAGTCATCCACTTTAGAGTGCTTGAGTCCAACATCTTGAGTCCCCTTCAAGTATCTTAGAACTCTTTTTGTAGCTAACCAGTGTCCTTCACAAGGTTTATGCATGAACCTTGAAAGTATGCCAACAACATAAGAAATATCTGGTCTAGTTGTTGTAAGGTAGATAAGTCTTCTTACAAGTTGTCGATACTTGGTCGCATCCTCAAATTCTTTTCCTTTGCTTGATGTGAGCTTCATTTTTTGTTCCATTGGAGTAGAGATAGGGTTGCATTCTGTCATGTAAAATTTGTCTAGTAGTTCTCCAAAATATTTTTTCTGAGATAGGAATATGTACTTAGGATGTTGAGTGACTTCAATTCCTATGTAATAGTGGAGATGTCCCATATCTGTCATTTCAAAGATCTTTTTCAAATCTTTCTTTATGGATGCTATATAGCTCTCATTGTTCCCTGTCATCAAAAGATCATCTACGTACACCACAAGATACACAACAGATCTTCCAACTTTATTTATAAACAGTGTTGCATCATCAAGATCAAAATGTTCGAAATTTAACTTCAAAAGATGCTTGGTTAATTTTTCATACCATGCGCGAGGCACTTGTTTTAGACCATACAAGGATTTGACAAGCTTGCATACCTTTTGTTCTTTTCCTTTCACAACAAATCCTTCTGGCTGAGACATGAAGACATTCTCTTTCAAGTCTCCATTCAAGAAATCAGTCTTCACATCCATCTGATGAACTTTCCACCCATTCTGAGCAGCTAAAGAGAGTAATGTATGGATGGTAGCCCATTTTGCTGTAGGAGAAAACATTTCTTCATAGTCAATTCCTTCCTTCTATGCATAGCCTTTTGCTACAAGCCTCGCTTTGTGCTTGTCAAGTGAGCCATCTGATCTGTATTTGTTCTTGTACACCCACTTGTAGCCAATTGGTTTGGTTCCAACTGGAGGGTCAACCAGCTTCCAAGTTCCATTCTTCATGAGTGCATCATAATCATTCTGCATAGCTTCTTTCCACTCAACTCAAGTAGAAGCTTCTTCAAAGGAAGTTGGTTCAAAGTTAGCAGATAAATTAAATTCACAATCAAATGATACATCCATGTCATCACCTGAATTATCTGCTTCTCCTCCATCTTCATGTCTTTTTGAACTTCTCATTCCCGTCTTTCCAAATTATTCGGATGGACACTTTCAAGTGTCTTTGTGGCCCATTTAGGAATCTTCCGTGATGGTCCTAGTTGATCAGTTGGTGGTGTTTCATTTCCTTCAAGGTTGAGTCTTCCAAGTCTCTCAATCACATCATCCAGTTGAATCTCTTGTTTAGGTAAAGTAGCAGGAACTTCTTCATTTGGGGGAGTTGGTGCTTCATATGGAAATTCCAAAGGTTGATCCAGAATAGGAATCCCCCCTTCAAGGTTTGGAATTTCATATTCATTTTCAGAATATTTCTTTGGATGAGGATATTTTTCCAAATCATCAAGCTGTCTCTCAATGGACTGGTCATTTTTATTAGTCTCAAGAAAAATGACATCTTTGGAAATAAAAAAATTCTTGTTTACCTCATCATATAGACGGTATGCCTTGGAGTTTTCTTCGTACCCCAGGAAAATGCATTTTCTGCTTCGAGCACCAAGCTTGTTTCTTTGCTCCTTTGGAATCAAGGCATAATAGGTGGAACCAAAAACTCTGACATGCCTGACTGAAGGGAGATGGCCAAACCACATTTCATGTGGAGTCTTGTTATCAAGAGCATTTGAGGTACTTCTGTTTCTCAAATAGGCTGTACATTTCACTGCATCACCCCAAAACATTAGTTTTACATTCTTAAAAAACATCATTGAGCATACCATATTCATTATGGTTCTGTTCATTCTTTCTGCTACACCGTTTTGTTGAGGATTGTAGGGAACTGTAGTCTGATGTGAAATTCCATGTTGGCGAAGATAATCTTCAAAATCATTTGAAGTGTATTCTTTCCCATTGTCAGTACGAAGTGTACCAATTTTAGATTGTGCTTGTTTTTCTATCAATGCATGAAAGTCCTTGAATGTTTGAAATACTTCTGATTTTGTCTTTAATGAGTAAATCCAACACATTCTTGAGTAGTCATCAACAAAGGTCATAAAATACTTATTCCCATTAGTAGAAGGAGTTGGCATTGGGCCACATAAATCAGAATTCACTAATTCTAATTTCCTACTTGCTCTGAAATTAGATTCATGGAATGGCAGCTTACTGTGTTTCCCTAATATACATGCATCACATTTTCTCTTCTCTTTGGGAATGGTGGGAAAACCAAATACACCATTCTTTCTCAACAAATGAATACTGTTATAATTCAGATGACCAAATATTGCATGCCACAATAAACTTGATGACAAATTACCTTATCCATGCTGAGAGAGGTAGGCATAGTTCTGAACCTTTGCAGATGAACCCTTTAGCTTCAGCAGCTTCCCATCTTCATATCCAGTCATGATGACTTGGTTGTCAGAGGAATTTATTATTTCTACGATTCCATCAAACATGTGGATGGAATGGCCTTGCTGTCGAATCTGCACCAAGGACAGCAGGCTTCTCTACAAATCTGGAAGATAAAGAACATTCTTCAACAAGAAATCAGGGAATCCAGGCATCTTCAGCCGAATGGTGCCCATTCCCTTTGGTTTAAGACTTTACTTATCTGCAAAGTAAACTATGACGTTTATTGTTTCATTAAGTTCTTCAAAATAGTCTTTTCTAAAAGTCATGTGTGATGTTGCACCAGTATCAAGTAGCCAACAATATGTGTAAGATGAAAGAGAAGTCATGTCATTAATACCAAGATTACAATGTGCAACAATACAATGAGCAGAATCTGAAGATTTACTAGCATCTTGGTTCTTATTGTCATCTTTCTTCTGGTTATGTCTGTCTTTGATGGAGTCCCACGAAGCCCAACACTGATCTGTTGTGTGTCCAATATTTCCACAAAGCTTGCACTTCAAATCTGATCTTTTGCTGGAGTTGTTTTTGCCTCCTCTACCTCTGAAGTTTCTTCTTCCTCTGCCTCTCATGCTGCTTTCTCCTTTGGGATGATATTTGGATTGGTCTTTGGTGTGGTTCTTTGCTTTTTGAGCAAGACAAAGTGATTCTCCAGAATGCTCGGTTGTCTTCTTACCAACTACAGATGCTATAGATTGCATCTTCTATGATTGAACTTTGCAACTAAAACAATAGGAGAAAAAGAAGAAAGAGTAAAGGTGCAGGTCTAAGTCTTTGCCACCTTCCTCAAGCTTTACAACAATGTCAATGTCTTTGCTATTGTCATACAAACTTTGAAATACAAACTTAATCCTCTCAAGCCTACAATATGCTTTCAATGGCTTTCAAACTAGTAGAAAACAATATCTCACCAACGCAAAGGAGCAGGTCGCAGGTCAAAGAAAAGTAGGCTTTCTTCAAGAGATTAAAACGCAGCCTTCTTGTCAACGCTACAACACTATTTAAAATACAGACGTACACCAACAATATTCTCTGGCAATGTAGTCACAGTTTCACTTTGCAGCAGTTCACAAGGAAGAGAAGCGCAACATGCACTTCTTCTCCAACATATCAACTATCAGTCACAATCTTATCAAATGCACATCAAAGAAATCGCATCACTCTTTTTATACGACAGGTATGGTCACAACTTCATATTCAAAATGCAGCTTCAATTTGAAGAAAAAAAATTCTTCACAAAGACTTATATTCTTCAATATCACTACTTCAATACATCAGTCTCGAATTCATACGCAGCATACATTATTTCTCCATCACATCAAATAGCAGTCACGATTCATCAATACACAGCAACCATGCTCATACAAAAACGGGTCATACAACCGCATTATTCTCAATTCATACACATGAAAATCTTTGTATAATTCCCACTCAATCTCTTCATGCAGAATTAGGTTTTATGCAATCCAACGATCACAAGTAGTAACAATATTTTACCTTCACACAATTGAGAAATGGCATGAATCTTCCACCAACAATATTCAATCACCGATCTTCAACGAACTCGTAGCAGCAAAATAGCAAGACGGCTTCAATCTTCAACAAATTCTTAGCTTGGGTACGGAGATCTCGTCTTGGTTGACCGCAGTACTCAATTATCCATTGCAGCTCTTAAAACAAATCTCCACATGAAATCCTAGCTCAGACAACACGACTTCACATACATCATGAGGATTCTTCCCATGTTCAAGAAGAAAGCACAAGGACTCTACAACACACAGGCTATGGTTGTAGAGTGTAGATGGGATAAGAATGGCACACAGCCCTCTCAACGCTGTCGTGGAGAATATCTCAGCAAGTGGTGGAGTGGGAGCAAGATTGAACGGTGAAAAATAATCGCAACAGCAAAGTGTGAGCACTATGGGATGGTGAAGAAATTCGTAGCAGTAGGATGTATGAGACGGTGATAAAAGAACACAGCTCCAAAATAAGGGTTAGGTATAGCAAACGTATGACCAAGAATTCAGTCATTCGGGAGGTCAAAGAGAATGCAATGAATTTAGGGAGTAAATAATGCAGCATTTATCAAAATCTAGGATCAAAGGATCTCTCGTACCTCAAATTAGACCCGTTGCAAAATAACGCATACAATTATGGCACTTAGGTTGTAGGAGAAAAGCAGAGGCAGACTGATGAATTGCAAGTAGCCTGAAACAAATTGGCAGAGGTTAGAACATAGGTCTAGTAGGCAGAATGCCAGGACTGAAATGCAGCCAGGAGTTATGGCAGGTGGTGCTCTGATACCACTGTCAGGTGGAATAACTCCTGAATTCTTATTATTTCTCCATAGAATGCCTTTATTTACACATCTATGATGACTCTTGGGATCACACATCCGAGAGTCTCTTCATATTCCTAATATTTACAATAACATATAATCCTGACGGATTATATTCCAACATTTCCATATTTATGAAAGTTGTGAAATGGATGCTAAAAGTCAAATAGTTTCCAAGGAGGAAAATCACTAGTTTCCTAGGTTGGGGGTGGAAGATTTGAGATTTGGATTAAGGGGAGTAATAAATGATGTTTAGAAATTAGAAGAGGATAAATATATAATAATGTATCTTATTAAATAAATTCAAGAGAAAATTGAAATGGCTATGGAGAATGGAGACACATGGAGACTATAGGGCCCACTCAAGCTAGAATTCCTATGTAAAATGGCATCCTCCTCTTGTAATTTCGAATCTATAGGAATCCTAATGTTTTTGGATATATTACAAGGTTAATATAATTTTCCATATACTTAATATGCTGAATTTGGGATTAATTGTAACTTACATGGGAGATGAAGATCCAAATGGGATTTTCATGGACACTTGGCTATATTCCCCTTACATTTATGACATCTATGGCACCAATGATGGAGACTCTATGACAGTTATGACACAAGTCATATTTGAAGGCTGAAATACTGACATAATGAAATTTCAGGCCTGAATAGAGCATCTTAGAGGTCGAATTTGGGAGTTGGAGAAGGCCAAGAGGCTCCTACTCAAATTTGGGAGAAGAGGGAAGATGAAGAGAGAGGCCACACGGCATAGCATGAGAATCCACACTAATTCGACTTGGATGTGGTTTATGGATGGATTTGGAACCTTATAATATCAATAATGTTTATAAAATACATGTATCATCCATGATAAGAATATTTTTTATCATTTGATGAATTTGGGTTTGTGAAGAGAGAGCTAGTGGGTGACTAGTTCCTTGCCTTAGCCAATTTCGAGGGTGAAAGATTCCCATCCTAATTGGTGATTTGGAGAGGACACTAAGGTATTTAAAATATCTTCAATGGAGTCATAAGTTATAGGTGAAATCTACAAAATCAGCTTGTTCTTCCATTCATCTCAAGTTTTCTCACCATATTTCAGCTCTATGGAGTGAGGCGCACTTGGTGAGCTATTCATCTCTTTGAGGAATATTATCTTGATACAGTATTTTGTATTCTGATTTAAATCATATGCATTTCAAGTTCATAAATATCTCTGGTCGAAAGGCCAAGATATCTCATGTATTATTGTCCAATTTTGGAGAATCAATGCCATTTCCCCAATACCTTGTTGTAAACTCTTGCAATCTTGATGGAATCGAATATATGTGTGCACCATTGATGATTTATGAATGAATTAAATGTAATTAATGTATAATATGGTTTTCATGTTCAGTAACTAATAATTGTGGCCATTGGATCAAATTTCATATCATTTGGACCAAACTACATCTCGTTTCCCCAAGGGTCCAAAACTAGTTTTGTATATCTGATTAAAGGAAGTGATAACAGCCATGGGAGTTCGATTGGTTCTAAATATGAGTCTCTAATAATTTTATTCTACACATCCCCTACTTTAATTTGAGAATTTTAGTGAGTTTCTGTACATTTGGGAAGCCATTCCGGCAATTACCTGAGAGGATTTGAGCCCAAACTTTCTAGTTAAAGCATCTATCTTATTCCTAATTTGATATAGACTTTCAGAAGTAATTGGAAGGCCATAATACACCCATTAACATTATAATTAATTTATTATATCACTCATACACTTTATGGTACAATTCAATAGCATTTGGAGCTATTTGGAGTCATCTAGCATTGGGGGTTGGAACCTCAAAATTATTAATAAATTCATGGAGTTCCCTTGGATACCTATTCGAACCAAAAAACACATATTATGCTTAAAATATACTTTAATTAATGTCTGATAATAGAGACAAGTATCATACCCACCATTAGTGAAGGTTGTATAGTGTTGGGAAGAGATTTGTTCCAGGACCCAGAGGGGATTTCCACCTCCCAAATTGACTAATCTTGTCTCGAAACTTCTTCCATTGAAAATTGCAGACTATGGTTGGGTATATCAGTTGATTATATGTCTGATATATGTGCGAATATTTCCCATCACCCCTCATGACCTTCCTCATCAAGTTTGAAAGCAATTGGAATAATTTTGGAATCAACTGAATCCATATAACTAGAGTTGTAAGAAGATGAATTCGAATACATTGTGAAAGAATTGAAGAATTGGTCATTTTGATAAAATTTCCAAAAAATGGACATTATAGTGGTATCAGAGCATTATCTTTTCACCTGATGTGGTCTAATATTTATGAGGACAAGAATTCAAAGACCGCCATTATATATTGAAACCAAAAGTGCTTTCGTTGAAGAGGAAACAATGACTAGGAATAAAAGGGGAACCTCATATGATGGCGAGGAGCTTATAAAAATTATGGAACCTATATTTGAATACATGAATACTAATATTATGAAAGGATTTGAATTTTTGGCTATCCAAAGTTGGAAAAAATATATTGATTTTATGAAAACCAAGGGGAAAATTGCATCAACTTGCTTGAAGGAGAAAAAGGAGGAGAACCATGAACCACCTAGTTCTAAAATAGGTAGAGAAGAAGAAGTAGTACATGAAGATGATATAAATTCACTCCCAAGTGACTCTGAAAAATATGAAGAGACATCACATGAGTATGAAGAAGTTTTTATTGAAAATATTGAATATAGTTTTGAGACACATGCTACCTTGGAAATGAAACAAAGAGAATCTAATGATGGATGCTTGAACTATGAAGGAGTACCTACTGATGGGTGCTCACACCTCTATGTTGGTGACATAGAGATCAATTTTTAAAGTGTTTATACAAGAAAAACTTATATTAAACATGAAAATGAATACCTTGTAGTAGTTGAAGAAGAAACAAGATCAACTTCCACATCACCACTTGAGCTTCATGAAGTTGGTCCAAGAAAGAAGGAAGAAGACGAGGAGGTTCATTTGCAAGAGCATCATTTTATTGAAGGGTCCTTAAATATGAATGAAAATAAGATCCAAAATTCCCTTAGAATACTCCATGACACTCAAGAATTGGTATCAAATTCTTGTTGGAGTGCTACTTCCTTGGAGGAGCCATCCTTCCTTGAATACATGGAGAAGATTCAAAGAGCAATGTGCAACATCAAAGGTAATTTCATGTCTTTTATTTTTGATAGAAAAAGTTTCATTGAGCTTAGTGAATGGTTACATGAATCCTACTTGAAGAATAATGAAGTTATTCATAAGCTCACAATTCAAATGAGTAACTTCTTGAAAAGTTGCAAGACACTTGTTTTTCCTCCTATGTTTCAGATTATCAAATGGTAGATTGTTTGGAGGATTCTCATGACATGGTGGATCATGAGAAATTTGGAAATTTGAATGTAATTGATGTGTTTGAATATGAACTTGAAGAGATCCAAACACTTGATGTGGTGGAAGAGGAACTTGAATTGTCCCTTGATGAAGAAAAGCATGATTCCTTTACATTGGAACCAATCTATGACAAAGGTTTCACAGTCTTGAAGGAGCTGCATGATACTACCCATATGGATCCTTACCATGATGAAACTTCTGCACTTTCTTATCATTTGGGTGAGTTAGTTCATTCTCCTACATCCTACAATTCCATGTTTTGCAGCATTAGTCTCAATGAAGTATGGGTGAAAGGGTTCTTTTTTATGATGCCACATGAGGAGTATGGAACTCCTATATTTACTTTTTATGATGACATGGTTGGAGAAAACTCTTATTCACATTTTCAGCAGCATCCTTTGTTACTTTGTGATGATGCACATATACATGGATACACCTATGATATGCATTTGAGTCACTTGAAGACTCGTGGTTTTTCTTGCTCAACACTTCATTCATTTGATGTTGGAGGAACTTCATCCTACACTTGGGTGAAGATGGATATGATTGAGGAACATTATTATTGGAAGCAACATCCTCTATTATTTCATGATTATATACATATTTATGGGTGTATTTATGATATTTCTTTGAGCCACTTGAAGTCTTCATGTTTTATTTGCTCCTTATTTGGTTCATATTTTGGTGTAGGTTCTTCATTCATTTCTTGGATGAAAGAACAAATGGATGATTATTATTTTGATGCATATTACATTCTTTGGGAGAAGAATTATAGGACATGGGATCCTCACCTATTTCATTGGAGCAAATTTGATTGGTCACTTGAAGCATGTATGCACTTGGAAAATGGCAGTCTACTCACTTGGAGGTAGTAAGCACTTTCATGATTTTTTGATGAGGCACCTCCTTGATGTATCTTTTTATCATCTTGTTATTTTGGAGAGCACTCTTAATTGTTGGAGTGCAATGCAAGCAATGGGACTTCGGGATAGTTTTTAGTCCCATTAATTCCAAATTATTTGGGAAACAAGCAATATGGGAGATGGATTCCCCACTTAATAAGGTTATGTTAATCAGAGTATTGCAGCAGCAAGAATGGTGGTTCCTCTCTAAACTATTCATGGAATCCCAAAGACTCAAAGTGGGCAGCTCATTGGCAACTTCAAAGAATCATACAGAAAGCAGGTTCTTCAACAACCATGTTTGAAATTGCTTGAGGACAAGCAATATTGGGAAGGGAGTATTTTTAATGTCCCAAATTTTTCATTGGGTCACAATGGCCAAATCACATTATCCATATTCATGAAAGTTGTCAAATGGATGCTAAAAGTCAAATAATTGCTAAGGAGGAAAATCACTAGTTTCCTAGGTTGGGGGTGGAAGCTTTGATAGTTGGAATAAGGGGGGTAATAGATTATGTTTAGAAATTAGAAGAGGATAAATATTTAATAATTTATCTTATTAAATAAATACAAGATAAAATTTAAATGGCTATGGAGAATGGAGACACATGGAGACTATGGGGCCCACTCAAGCTAGAATTCCTATGTTAAATGACATCCTCCTCTTGTAATTTCAAATCTATGGGAAGCTTAATGTTTTTGGTTGGATTATGAGGTTAATATACTTGTCCATATAATTCATAGGCTGAATTTGTAATTAATTGTAACTTACATGGGAGAGGAAGAGCCAAATGGGAGTTTCATGGACACTTGGTTAGATTCCCATTACATTTATGACATCTATGACTCCAATGATGGAGACTCTATGAAAATTATGACACAAGTCATATATGAAGGATGAAATACTGATATAATGACATGTAATGCCTGAATATATCATATTATAGGTATAATTTGGGAGTTGGAGATGGCCAAGAGGCTCCTACTCAAATTTGGGAGAAGAGGGAAGGTGAAGAGAGAGGCCACATGGCATAGCATGAGCAGCCACACCAATTTGACTTGGATGTGGTTTATGGATTTGGAACCTTATAATACCAATAATTTTTATAAAATACATGTATAATCCATGAGAAGAATCTTTTTTATCATTTTATGAATTTGGGTTTGTGAAGAGAGAGCTAGTGGGTGACTAGTTCCTTTCCTTAGCCAATTTTGAGGGTGAAAGATTACCATCCTAATTGGTGATTTGGAGAGGAAAATTAGGTATTTCAAGGAGATTCAATGGATTCATAATTTACGGGTGAAATATATAGGAATTTCATGGACATCTCAATATCAGCTTGTTCTTCCATTCATCTCAAGTTTTCTCACCATATTTCAGCTCTATGGAGTGAGGCGCACTTGGTGAGCTATTCATCTCTTTGAGGGAGATTCTCTTGCTCCAGTATTTTATATTATAATTTAAATTCTATTTATGTCAAGTTCAGAAATATATTAGGTCGAAAGGCCAATATATCTCATGTATTATTGTCCAATATTGAAGAAATAATTCCATTTCCCCAATACCTTGTTGTAAACTCTTGCAATCTTGATGGAATCGAATATATGTGTGCACCATTGATGATTTATGAATGAATTAAATGTAATTAATGTATACTATGGTTTTAATGTTCAGTAACTGATAATGTTTTTCCATTGGATCAAATTTCAAATCATTTGGACCAAACTACATCTCGTTTCCCCAAGGGTCCAAAACTAGTTTTTTATATCTGATTGAAGGAAGTGATAACAGCCATGGGAGTTAAATTGGTTCTGCATATGAGTATATGATAATTTATTCTACAAATCCCCTAATTAAATATGAGAATTTGAGTGAGTTTATGTACATTTGGGAATCCATTCTGACAATTACCCGAGAGGAATTTGAGCCCCAAAATTGCTAGTTAAAGCATATATCTTATTCAGAATTTGATATAGACTTTCAGAAGTAATTGGAAGGCCATAATACACCCCTGAAAATTATAATTAAGTTATTATATCATTGATACACCTTCTGGTACAATTCGAGAGCATTTGGAGCTATTTGGAGTCATCTACCATTGGGGGTTGGAACCTCAAAATTACTAGTAAATTCATGGAGTTCCCTTGTATACCTATTCGACCCAAAAACCACATATTATGATTAAAATATAATTTAATTAATGTCTAATAACAGAGCCAAGTATCATACCCACCATTAGTGAAGGTTGTACAGTGTTGGGAAGATATTTGTTCTAGGACCCAGAGGGGATTTCCACCTCCCAAATTGACTAGTCTTGTCCTGAAACTTCTTCCCTTGAAAATGGAAGACCATGGTTGGGTATATAAGTTGATTATATGTCTGATATATGTTCTAATATGTCCCGCCACCCCCCAGGACCTTCCTCACCAAGTTTGGAAGAAATTGGAGGAATTTTGGAATCAATTGAATCCATATAACTAGAGTTGTAAGAAGATGAATTTGAATACATTGTGAAAGAATTGGAGAATTGGTCATTTTGATAAAATTTCCAAAAAGGGGACATTACACTCGCTCATAGTAGATGTTACCAGACTTGGCTTGAGGCTACATGTATACATTGATGCCATTGTACAAATTTAATATGCACAAACTGTTCTATTGTTATATTTTTTCAAGAGTATTCATTTTGTTTATATAATCTTATCTATATTTTATGCAGAGTGTTAATCAGGGAATCCACCCGGTTGTTGATTAGATGACAGTAGCCTCGGGGAAACAGGTTAGCATGAATGTAATTCTACAATTTAAATACTTCAAAATTGTACACATATATAAAATGTAGTATAATGCTTATTTTGTTATGTATTTTTTCATTTGTATAATTTCTCTCATTACGAAATTATGTTTTATATATTTTTGCTTTAACACGTAAGTAATGTTTTACATATTTTTGTTGCATACCAATGATTCAGTTTATGAAACAACATCACAACAATCCATATATTTTTATGTGAGATTCATTAAAGGATGTTGACATTGGTTGTTCTCTAGACCCAGTTAAGGTTGTAGTGCCCCTTCATCATCATGATCCACTAAATTTATTAATTCTAATTCTAAGCTTTTGATGCTATTCTAATAGAATGAAATATTTACAACATAGGTTTGTTCACATACTTTTTCTTGCATTTTAACAAAATAATTGTGCAACATATTTCTATTTGCATTTTAACAAAATAATTGTGCAACATATTTCTATTTGCATTTTAACAAAATAATTTTGCAGCATAGGGATGGGATATATCAAAATTTATAAAGCATATTTCCATTTCAAACAAGAATTGAGATAGTCTAAGATAATGTTTGCAAAATACCTCAATTCCATAGTTTATATACAGTTCTCATAGCTCCCATTTCCTCCTCTGGTAGATTCCCTTTGCCAAAACTTATTGACCAAACCAACAAACCAGCCTACCGACCAACTTATTGTGTTGGCCTTAGGAAACCAACGGGTTTCGTAACCCTAAAGCCACAATCCGATAATCTAGAGAGCAGCTTCCTCTATTCAAAATCCTTCGATCAATACTTCACTCAATAATACAGTTTCAATAGCCCTTCCTCTCCACCCCCCCTCCTCAAATCATCAAGTTAACCCCCTCCTCGGTATTCCTCCTTTTTCCAAAATCCCTACTATGACCTATAATCTCCCCAAAGAAAACCCAAAAAAAAACCCCTCTCCTTTGTGAGACCTTCCTTTAATATCCATTTTCCTCCTGCTTCCTTCATTCTTACTCCACCCTCTTCCCTATAAATTTTTGGGACTATAAATTATTAATACCCTTACACAATTCAATATTTTTATAATGATTCAATATCGTTACCCGATTCATGGTTGTATTGAGCAGTTAAATACTCTAATTCTTAATTAAGTCGGTACACTTTGAGTTGACTTATGTTTATTTCTTCGTAGAATTATTATTACTAATTTCTTGTTTACGAAACCTTTCATTTAATGGTAACTCAATGCATCACTTCAATATTTAAATGTGGTAGATAACATAATAACTACCTTGGACTTTCATGGAGAGGATATTTACGTTCTTGTTACTCAATCCATTCTAATTCAATCATCATGTTTCATTATTTTCAAAATAAAATTTATATAATCATTTAAAATGAATAATATTCTAATATTAAGTTACACTATCACTTTTCATTTGGTTAAACCTCTAACAATTAAAATGATAATAATACATATTTTATAAATCATGTAAAACAATTTGGACAATTATTTAATTCTACCATTACTAATATTATTATTAAACTAATAATCAATAATAACAGGTAATAATAATAATAATAATTTTTATTAATGGTGAATAATAATAGTAACATTTATTTGTTTAATAGATAAGTAAATTTGTATAAACATAGTATCTTTATATTAATGAACAAGATACCCTTGATGGTTAATTAATCTTGATTAATAGTTAAACAATAAAATTCCACAGTGTTAATGTTTTATATATGATGATTCACATTAGCGATACCTATCTTAACTGTTTATTGCAGTGTTTACATATAATGACTAATTCCATTATTTCACACACTAACAATTTAACCATTCATTATCTAAGTTGATTAATATATATCCTTAACTGAGTTATCTATGACAATTTATACCACTATTCAAGTTCGCAAGTATGTTGTACATCAATACTATCACACATGTAGAAGATGTTCATGCGTGGCTAGTGTATGCACAAGTCATACATGCACTATAAACAAACACCATCCCACCTATGCATATGTGCTAACTAACAATAGTAATTTCCCCATGCAGAAAGATAAAGCATTCATATTTTTAACATTCTCAGTTATTTAATAGTTAATCCATTTTATGATTTGGTATCCTTTCTTTATGTTCTTATTGACTTAACTAGTAAATAAAAATATGGGTACCTACTACCACTAAATCGGTATCAAGGAATTCCCAACCCTCAATAGTAATATCTAACCTACGTCTGCATCCTCCCTATCCTTCCTCTGCTAGTATAGAAGTGGATGTCAGCTTCACCAATGAGACCGCATAAGAACCTGAGAGTAATAGCGTCAACTGAACAACATACCTAGCCTCTCCTAGCAGGAATCCGACTGTCCTCATCACAACAAATTGAGGAGCGTGTCTCGACACATCCCTCCCACGACCTCGGGTATCATAGTAACATAGGGTTGGATATACATCCATCCCTCTCAACATACTGGGTCTATACGCTATCAAATTGTTCTCTGCTGCTATCAAGATTATCGGAGTGTGTCATCGTATCATTGGTTTGGTCAATAAGGTTCTTTGCATAAGTATGTGCTAATACACGCATCGTATTTAGTAAATAGATATCACTTATCCCTTGTTCCCCGTGTGTTAGTATTTTGAAAAGAACACATGTTCATAACAAGCATTCCACTTGATCATTGATTGGTCCATATTATTATCATTATTTCATTTCATGTAACAATTCTAGTTCATAACAACTACACATGACATATAATAATTCGTTCATCCACATCACCATATGCTATCAACATACCATATCATATAATTCACATTTTATAAATGAAAATATTTAAACATATACTATCATCGTAAAATACAAGAATCCCATGATAATCACAACATGGTACCCGCATAAACATAGTAACATAATATTCATGGTGACATCATAACATAGTAACAACATATAATTTGGTTTATCATGTCTTAATTATAGTTTACTCAGTTGAACTAAGTCCTATAGATTCTAGCAAATAAAATGCGGCCCGTCTATCTCAAAATATGTCTAGTCAAAATATGGGGCGTTACACACACCCACCCTTCCCAAAACTTTGTCTCGAAGTTATTGTTAAAATAGTGAAGGAAAAAATCTCAATGCATAGTCTGTGCATCCTCCCATATAGGAGAACCTTCCTTCAACTTATCCCATTGGACCTTTATTGGATTACACACACTGATGTTTACTAAAATTTACCTATTCTATCGCATCGTAGTTTTTTTTTAAACCCCTAGGGAATCTTGTATTACCCATGTAAGTAGAGATGTTTAAGTAGTAGATACAAGTATTCTAATGAGATTTCATACCATGGTAATAACACTCTTTTCAAAGTTAAATTATGAGGAAATTATTTATGAAAGAATATGTGTGTCCTTACCAAATCATTGAGTAAAGAATTATGATGAGTATGCATAATTAATGTCTAGTCATTTGTGTTTAAGTGAGTATATAGGATTGGTTCTAGTAAGCCCATATTTTAACCTTGTAGGGATATAAATTATAGAATTGAGAATATTATAGGATTATTAAATCATACACATCCTATAATTATGTTGGTTAACTTGGGAGGTTGAAATTCATGGAGAGCATAATTTGGTTGCATTCCATATACATGTGACCTATAAGTCAAGGTAAAAAAAAATGTATGTGGAAGGGCATATAGTGAGACTCATGAGTCAGGGTCTTCTCAAAGTTGTTGGGAATTAATATGCCATTCATTGAACATTAGATGGTGTAAGTTGAAGTGAAACTAATTGGATGTAAAACTCGATGACAGAGTTGTGACATTGTTTCAGAATCAAATTAAAACAAGACATTGTCTTCTTATGAATCACATTAAAGGAAATACAATCTAGAATTATTAATATGTACTTCTCATTTTAATAACCACATCCCTTAATATCTTCCTTTCTCAATTTATTCCTTACAATATCTATGATTATACATTATGCTTACATTATACTATCCATGGAAATATCTAACCCTTTTAGATACCTCTATCTCCGTGAGATTTTCTCTAATTGTTAATCCCTTTTAGAAGTCAAACGTCGAGGTGAACATTGTCCATGCTTTCCATTAGATTTTGTAAGATGATATATGCTAATATATCATGACCCATCTTTGGTTCAATTATGTATGAAATGTCCCTTAGGTGAGCATTGCAATCCTTATATGGATCTCTTCTGGTTAATATTTATATTAACTACAAGGTCATATTACTCTTAAGATGTTTGAAGTGATTAATTGATAGTACTATATATTAATCACAATCATTCATCAACAATGTGCCCAATGTGCATTAATTACTCGACAAATTAGCTTGTAATTGAATAAAGATAAGCTCAACCCTATTCCATTTATAATCAATTCTAAATACCGCAACACAGATCCTAGAATAATAATACCTAGTGTCATGGAATTTCACTCGCCTCTAGAACTCATATTCTAGGTTCATATGTAAGAACCCTATCCTACAACACCCTATCAAAGATTCACAACCAAGGCATTTTGGACAAGATAATTCACTATAGTGATATGCTGCGAGTATATCGTATTCATAGAGGTAACCCATTTTTCGTAATCTATTATCCCAATCTAGTTAAATTTTCACCATAAGCTATACAAAATCCCTATATATATATATATATATATTTTTTTTTTTTTAGTGTCTTGCTAGCCAATAGTAGATCATCCAACCTTTCTTGTTTTTGTGACCAAGTATCATCATACAAGGAAGTGAATAATATCACCTATGACACATAATAGATGGAAACATTCATTGTTATTTTGTCATAATATAATAACACTAAGTCAACTTGTCAACTTCTTGAGTTCTTGGAATATAGCATTTGATGTTATGTGTTGAACTTGGAAACATTCCTACTATCTTTGGTCATTACTTTGACTTTAGACTTCCTCTTAAGGTCAATCCCTCGGTNAAGCTTAAACTACATATCAAAACTCTTTGGAATTGGGGTTAAACTATTGAACCTAGAATCATGGCAATATCAAATTAGGAGGGAGTTAAGTAATTCATTACTAAGATGATATCAACTAACTCCATAGCTCAATCCCTCTATTGTCTTCAAATCTAGTGTTAACACCAACCTTAATTTGTGTTCATTCATTTATATTTATTATTGTCTCATTAAATATATACAATTCTCTTTCTTATACCATTTCACTCTTATTATTACTAATACATCTATATCATATTTTCCTTAATATATTTACCTACTCTTCATACATTATTCCCCTTTCTATTAATTAGTATTTTATAACATCATTATTGTTATTATTTATTATGGGTCATTGATTTATACACATAAATCCACTTTACATTATATATTCTTATTACATAACCATATGTAATATTTTCTTTAATTTACCTTTAGATGAGTTGTTCAAATATTATTCAAAACAAATCCAAATCCAAAGTGAAGTGACCTAGAGGCTCCACAAAAATTTAAATAATAAAAATATTATTATGTAAAATCAAAGTTTCCTTAATAAATATTTGAATTTTATTAAAATCAAAGCTTCCTTAATAAATATTTGAATTTTAAAATCTCAATTTAAAACACACGTTCCTTACAAACTCGTAGTAAATAAGGTAATTCATTTATTTCCGAGGCATACTCAACAATCCCTCACTTGTGAACGTGTTTTCTATACTATTTATTATGTTATTTATATTTATGATTCATCTAAGATTTAGTGGATAATGAAATTGATAACAAAATATGACATCTATTATTTCTTACTATTGACATTGTTTTTTCTTCAATGCAACTCCGACAGCATGCTCTTACACAGTATTTTTTTTCTAGACACTAACCTATCAAGGATTCTCCCTATTTTGTTTCGACTCAGTAATCAATGGCCGGCAACTTACTGCGTTTTATCCATAAATGTTTCAATATTATTAAAATTATAAATGTTTCAGTATCACTAAGCCATACATCTTCTTTGAAACAAGGAGCAATAAACCGGCTTCATACAGAAAATCCTTTTCTTTTCCAACAGCCGAATAAAAACACCAGAAACACATCAATATATTCTCTTTACACAGCCCGGATAAAATAAATAATTAGACCCTCAAACGATATCATTTAAACCCGTACAGAATTATTCAACGAAGAATAGCATCATGGTCTTATTCACACTTGGTTGGTATTAGCACTTGGAATTCATTTTTATCAGTCAAAACATTAGCACATCTATTTATTAGACTTGCAATTAGTTCTTAGCCTTGTGGAATTACATCATTAATACAACAATATTAAGAACAATTATACACCCAACATTCGAGTGCCATTTGACTTAATATGAGACACTAGCAAACGAACACGATAAAGGCCTTGGGCCCTGCCAGTTTCCATGGAAACCTCAAACTAAAACAATTATTAAGATTTATGGCTGGAGCAGTAACATAGAAACTGTCAAATTCATTGTTTGAAATATTTATGGACTCAGTTGTTGACCTGTTAGCATATTTTATAATAAAACCATCGAATACCCTTTTTTTTTATTAAATAAAAAGAAAATGAAAAAAAATCGTAATGTAGGCGGTCATACTCCAGGCCTGCACCCCACCATATGCATGCATAGCTGTGCATGGCATAAGGCCTTCTGGCCAAAATAATTCTCGCCGGAATGAGCTGCGCTTGGCATGAGGTATGATTTCCTGAATTAACTGCGTCTGGCATCATCAATTCATAGGTGGGTGAGTGCCTCCACGAACCTTTTTTGAGAGGTTTTGAAAGGTTGTAAAGAGTATTTTAGTATAACTATAAATTTTTCCTCAAGAGCTGAAAGTATAGATGTTTGTACTACATCACAGGATTTTACAGTAGTTTTAGGGATAATATGTATATATCAATGTTTTTAATTTTCTTTTTACCTTAGATTTTTTAGATAAAGATAATTATTTGAAACTACCCTCAAATCAAAGTTGTGATTTTTAATTCTTAAATTTATGTTTTCCCTTTTTACTATTGCAAGTGAAGACATTTGATACATGCTTTGATGGAGGAGTGTTTACAGGAAAAAAAAACCAGGGTACGATCCTCTTCTTGTAGAGCATACTAACCAATTTTCAGCAACATTGATTCCTTGCTTATTTTATGAGTCGTAACTTAGGATTTGGTTCTATTTTGGAATAGACTTCAGTTTACAAGCAACCTTTTTAGTTCCTCTCACAAAATGATCATTATTTTAAATATTTTTTTATTATTTGTCTTTGTTTATTGGAATGAGTGTGTATATATATATATTACTCTTTCTAGTTAATGGTTGATAATCATGTTTTAATTTATACCTGAAAAGCTCTCTTAAGGTCTCAGTGTTTGAGCGAGTGGTTCTGATACCATTATGTAATGCCCCTTCATCATCATGATTCACTAAAATTTTCAATTTTAATTCTAAGCTTTTCATGCTATTCTAATAGAATGCAATATTTACAACATTTCTTGTTCACATACTTTTGTTTGCATTTTAACAAAATAATTGTGCAACATATTTCTATTTGCATTTTAACAAAATAATTGTGTAGCATAGGGATGGGATATATCGAAATTTATAAATCATATTTCCATTTCATACAAGAATTGAAATAGTATAAGATAATGCTTGCAGAATACTTGGATTCTGTAGTTTATATACAGTTCTCATAGCTCCCATTCCTCTTCTAGTAGATTCCCTTCACAAAAAATTATTGACCAAACCAACAAACCACCTTGCCAACCATCTTATCGCGTTGGCCTTAGGAAACCAACGGGTTTCCTAACCCTCAATCCCACAATCCGATAATCTAGAGGGAAGCTTCCTCTGTTCAAAATCCTTCTATCAATGCTTCACTCAATAATATAGTTTCATTATCTCTTCCTCTCCATTCCCCCTCCTCAAATCATCAAGTTAACCCCCTCCTCGGTATTCCTCCTTTTTCCAAAATCCCTACTAAGCCCTATCATCTCCCCAAAGAAAAAGAAAAAAAAACCTTCTCCTCCATGAGACCTTCCTTTAATATCCATTTTCCTCCTCCTTCCTTCATTCTTACTCCACCCTCTTCCCTATAATCTTTCGGGACTATAAATCATTAATACCCTTACATAATTCAAGATTTTTAATAATGATTCAATATGGTTGTCTTGAGCAGTTAAATACTTTAATGCTTAATTAAGTGGGTACCCTTTGAGTTGACTTATGTTTATTTATTCATAGAATTATAATTACTACTTGCTTGTTTACAGAACCTTTCATTTAATGGTAACTCAATGCACCACTTCAATATTCTAATGTGGTTCATAACATAATAATTACCTTGACTTTCATGGAGAGAATACATTTTTGGTACTCAATCCATTCTAATTCAATCATTATGTTTCATTATTTTCAAAATAAAATTTATATAATCATTTATAGTGGATAATATAATAATATTAAGTTACACTATCACTTTTCATTTGGTTAAACCTCTAACAATAAAAATGATAATAATATATATTTTATAAATCATGTAAAACAATTTGGATAGTTAAATAATTCTACCATTACTAATATTATTATTAAACTAATAATCAATAATAACACGCAATAATAATAATAATTCTTTTTATCAATGGTGAATAATAATAGTAACATTTATTTGTTTAATAGATAAGTAAATTTGTATAAACATAGTATCTTTATATTAATGAACAAGGTACCCTTGATGGTTAATTAATCTTGATTAATAGTTAAACAATAAAATTTCGCAGTGTTAATGTTTTACATATGATGATTCACATTAGCGATACCTATCTCAACTGTTTATTGCAATGTTACATACAATGACTAATTCCATTATTTCACACACTAACAACTTAACCATTCATTATCTAAGTTGATTAATATATATCCTTAACTGAGTTATCTATGACAATTTATACCACTATTCAAGTGACAAGTATGTTGTACATTAATACTATCGTACATGTAAAAGGTGTGCATGTGTGGCCAGTGCATGCACAAGTCATACATGCACTATAAACAAATACCATCCCACCTATGCATACGTGCTAACTAATAATAGTAATTTCCCCATGCAGAAAGATAAAGCATTCATATTTTTAACATTCTCAGTTATTTAACAGTTAATCCATTTTATGATTTGATATCCTTTATTTATGTTCTTATTGACTTAACCAGTAAATCCAAAGATGGGTACCTACTACCACTAAATCGGTATCAAGGAATTCCCAACCCTCAACAGTACTATCTAACAAATACTCCCATCCTAACCTATGTATGCATCCTCCCTATCCTTCCTCTGCTAGTATAGAAGTGGATGTCGGCTTCATCGACCTGACCACATAAGAACCTAAGAGCGATAGCGTCGGTTGAACAACAGACCTAGCCTCTCCTAGCAGGCATTCGACCGTCATCATCACAACAACTTGGGGAGAATGTCTCAGCACGTCCTTCCCATGACCTCGAGTATCATAGTAACATAGGGTGGGAAATACATCCATCCCTCTCAACATACTGGGTCTATATGCTATCAAATTATTCTATGCTACTATCAATATTATCAGAGTGTGTCATCGTATCATCAGTTTGGTCAATAAGGTTCTTTGCATAAGTATGTGCTAATCCACACATCATATTTAGTAATTGGATATCACTTATCCCTTATTCTGTTAGAATAGTAGAGTCAAGCTAAACTAGTTAACCTATATAAGAAACCAACAACATATCATAAAAGATAAGAACATGAAAAGAAAAGAACAAGATAACACCGATATACGTGGTTCACCCTAATGGGTGACATCCACGGGAAGGTAGTCTTCTATTATCTACGGAATGTCTTCTCCAATCTTACAAGAGAGAAAAACACAAATACCCCAAAGAATATAGATGATGTAGAACAATGTCACAATAGTACCACTACTGCATCAAGAATGCATGATATGTAGAGACTTACTTGACCCTATTATATACTAAGAGATGAGGAGGAATTACTCTCACATATTGCATGTGGGATAATATAATTCTCCAAAATAACATCTCTTAATACAATACCATGGAAAAATACTCTACACAAGTAAATACAACACCATATAACTATGGGTTAAATGTATTACTCTTTTACATAAGATTGTAGACAACTTCCGACATAATACAAATACATTATTACCTTCCAAGGAATATAATATATTTCAACACTCCCCCTTAATAATGGCTGGGAGAAGGGCCCACACTAACACTAAGGAAGGAAGGAGTCATTACTGCTCCCCCTTGATGACAACTTCCCGCATTCCAAGCAAGGAACGAAGATGCACAAACTTCGCGTTGGTAAAGGATTTGGTGAAGATATCTGCTACCTGTTGCTTGGTAGGACAATACTGAAGAGAAAGAATACCATCTGCCACAAGTCCGTGAATTTAATGAGCGTCAAGGTCAAGATGCTTTGTCTTGGAGTGATATACCGGATTATAAGCAAGCTAGATTGTACCCTGATTGTCACATTTCAACACAGTGGAAAATTTCGAAGCCAAACCAAACTCTGTAAGAACATGCTGTAACTAAACTGCTTCTTTAGATGCTTCTTTGCCTGCTCTATATTCTAATTCACATGAAGATAAGGAAAGAGTATTCACCTTCTTGCTCGACCAAGAAATCAAACCTGAACCAAGTTGAAATACATAACCTAAGTGGACCATCGATCAGAACTTTCTCCTTCCTAATTAGAATTTGTGTAACCAGTGAGTGAAACTGTAGTACTACTCGAATAAGAAAACACCAAAGTGTAATGTCCCCTATAAATATCTTAGAATCCTCTTGGCTACCTTCCAATGACTTTCATGAGGTTGATGCATGAACCGAGAAACCAAAATGACGGCAAAAGAGAGATTTGGTCGGATGTGAGTTAAATATATCAAACTGCCTACAAGCTGACGATAAAGAGTAGCATCAACAAGCGGTGTGGTACACTCAACAATTAACTTTACACTAGACTAAAATGGCGTACGAGAAGATTTACAATCACTCATATGGAAACAAGCCAATAGGTCCATAACATACTTAAGCTAAGAGAGAAACATACCATCTACCATATGCCAGATTTGAATACCCAAGAAATAATGCAATAAACCAAGGCCAGTCATTTCAAACTGCTTTTGAAGATCACTTTTTAGATTTTGAATTAATGTAAGCTGGTTGCTTGTGATGATTAGATCATCTACATATAAAACAACAATGAGAATATTAGTACCAAAGTTCTGAACATGCATATTTGGATCAGATATACAATGCTTAAAACCATTCTTCAAAAAATATGCATCAATTTTATCATACCAAGCCCTAGGTGCTTGTTTGAGACCATATCGATATTTGTGTAATTTACATACTAAATTTGATGATTCAACATTAATAAAACTAGGAGGTTTTTGCATATAAATTTCTTCATTAAGATCACTATTTAAAAAAACACTTTTAACATCCATTTGGTGTATTTATCATTTATAATATGAAGCAATAGATAAAATGGTTCTTATTGTATTGATTTTAGCAATAGGAGAAAAAGTTTCATTATAATCTATACCTTCAAGTTGATTAAATCCTTTTGCAACTAACCTAGCTTTATACTTTTCAATCTGTCCTTATGCAGTGAACTTAGTTTTATAAACCCACTTACAACCAACTAAATTATTAACAACAGGAAGAGGAACAAGAGACCGAGTCTTGCTCTTCATAAGAGACTCATACTCAGCAGTCATAGCTTGTTCCCATTGAGGTTTACCTTGATCTTGAGCATAAGAGGTAGGATCATTTGTGGCCAAAACTTTGGTCATAAGGAAAAAATTAGATCTAGGTCTACGAGGGTCGGAAGGGTTACCGACCTCACTACCTACAGATTTAAGAGTTTTCTGGGCCCAAACAAGAAGGTTAGAGGAAACAAAAGTTTCTTCAGCTTCAGTACATTCAGGTGGAATAATTGAAGAAGAGGGTGAAATAGGATCAACAACAGGAACAAAACTAGAAGAAGAAACCGATATAGGAGTAACAGGAGACAATAGGATATTCAGTTTAACATGAGGTTCGATAGACTCAAGTGGTGAAGATACTTTAGCAAAGTGAACATCCCTTCGGATGATAACACTCTGAGTATAGGTATCAAATGACCTGTAATCCTTAGAATCCTCAGAATAACCTATGAATATACATTTGTGAGACCTGGGATCTAAATTTTTCCATTTATCGCCAGGAATATGAGCCCAACATTCACAACCAAACACCTTAAAGTTACTAATATCAGGTTTCTGACCATTCCATTTTTCCTCGGGGGTAACATGCTTAACGAATTTTGTAGGAAATCGATTTAAAATAAAGTTTGCACAACTTATAGCTTCAGCCCCAAATTTTTTATATAATCCTTTAGAATAAAGCATACATCTAGCCATTTCAACTAAAGTTTTGTTTCTCCTTTCAGCAACACCATTTTGTTGAGGTGTGTAAGGTACAGTCTTTTGGTGTTGAATACCATGTTTGGATAAAAATGCTTCAAATTCATTCTTAACAAATTCCCCCACATTATCTGATCTTAAAGTCTTAATCTTCTTACTAGACTCATTTTCAACCAAAGATTAAAAAAATTGAAATATTGAAAAAACTTCACTTTTATTTTTCAAGAAATAAACCCATGATTTTCTGCTAAAGTCATCAATAAAAGTAAGAAAATAGATTGTATGAGATAAAGAGGGAACTTCAAGAGAACCCCAAATGTCACTATGAATTAATTGCAAAGGTTTTTTAGCACACTAAGCTTTACCTTTCTCAAACATTTCTCTATGATGTTTACCAAGAACACAACCTTCACAAACACCGTTAGTAGAAGAAATATGAGGCAATCCATGTACCATTTTAGTTAACAATTGAATTTCACCATAATTCAAATGACCTAATCTTTCATGCCATAATTTACTTTGTTCATCAGCGTGGGAAAAATAGGAATAAAAAGGTTGTCTTATAGTTGAGTTAAAACCAACAAATTTATATAGACCAGCAGTATGATCAACATGACCAAAAGAAACTACTTTGAAATTTTGATTGATATCTCTGAGAACATATTTGTCAAGCCATGCTTCAAATTTAAACCCTTTTTGACGAGCACGATAAATAGAAAGTAAGTTAATGGGCATGTGTTCAACATGAAAAACATCTTCCAATTGACCATTAGTAACATTAACATTACCGGAACCATTTAAAAAAATTTGTTTACCATCACCTATAGAAACTTGCTGAGATATGTGTTTACGATTGTCATAAGAAGTAAATAAAGAAGCATCACCAGTCATATGTTTAGATGCACCAGAATCCATTATCCATTCCATGTTAGAAGAAGAATTATTAGGCAAAACAACAGATGCACATAAAGCTACTTGAGAGTCATGAGAAGTTTTCTTTTTAGTTTTAGCCATTAAACATTTTTCTTTAAAACAATTCTTTTCAGGATGGTTAGTTTTACCACAATGTTTACAAGGATCATATACTTTCTTCTGTTTACTATTTCCATTAGAAGCATGAGAAGCATGCCCATAATTAGTATTAGAAGGATTAGAACCTTTAGCATTATTAAAAAATTTCTTATGATGCTTATTAAGTGCAGTTAGAGCTTTATTAGGTGTGAGTTGTCTTGAAACAATTAACCTTTCTTGCTCATTGATCAATGCTTTACAAAAATAATCAAAAGTTTGCTTTGTAGTATTTTGAGATAATTCTAGAGATTTATTCCTAGTTTGGATGAACATACCAAAACAAGATGGAATTTTACGTTTTACAAGAATAATAAGAGCAGTGTCAGTTTTCTTGTAATCTTTACCACAACTATTTAATTTCTCATTTAAAGTTTTCAATTGAGCAAGATATAACTCAACTCTTTCAAATTCAGCAGGTTCGAGGTCAAAGATCTTCTTTTCAAGATAATATGCAGAAACATCATCAGATTTATCAAATAAAGAGGAAATAATTTTCCATACCTAAATTGGACTGTCTTCTGCCTCAATACTTACCTGAAGACTATCTGCAACAGTTTGACCAATGAGCCCCCTTGCTTGATCACTTTTAGCTTCCCATATAGCCAAATCATCAGTAGTAGTAGGTGTCTTGTTTTCACCATTAACTAGCCTCCAAATATTCGTACTCCTGAGAACATCATGAATCTTTCTCTTCAAGGAAAGATAGTTAGAACCAACTAATTCAGGAACAAGAGCTACTTCGGAAGTCATAATGAGTGAAATTTTGTCAAGAAATAAGAAACCCTAATACTGAAAAATAACAGAAAAATAGTGAAGAACTTGAAAACAGTTACACTTTACTGATCTGAATCTGCAAAAGAACAGTTAGAAACATTGTAAAGAAAATAGGAGAAACTTTTACTTACAATCCTCTGACAAAAATGTGCCCAGATTCTGTTCTGGTTGCGTAGGTGGATTTAGAATGGTTGTTCCAATTCCAAAAATAGGTTATAATAAAAATTCTGGTAAAAACTAACCAAGTTACGACCCTTTTTTATAACTGGCATTTTTATAATAAAAAAAATATTTCCTTGAGGAGAGCCCCGAAATCATTTAGATCTATAGAAAAAACATCAAGAAACCCTTCAAAAAATCTGCAAAAATCTTACACAACAAGTTAGGGTTACAGTAAAAAAATGTAGAAATATGCCTAGATCTGAAGAGAAGCCTAATGGCTACCAGATATAAAGCAAATCTACAACAAAAAGATAATGCCCAAATGATAACCATTATTGATTGAAATATATAGAAGGTACTAGTCCATAGCAACCCACTCTGATACCATGTTAGAATAGTAGAAACCACTTATACTATGAAACGAGAACTATATACTATGAACGAGAACTCTACCCATAAAAACGATGATTTTTGCAAAAAAAACACCAAAAGCACCCCCCAAATAGAAAAGTGTTGATACCAGTATACACGTTTTTTTTTAGGGTAAAAAATAGAGCCATGGACTAAACATCCCATATTGTTGTTTAACAAAACTTTAAAATCAAACTTAAATTGGAAAAAAAGAAAAATTCTTGAAGAGATAAATTACAACTTTATGGAAAATTGCATATTAAAGAAAAAACAAATTTCTCTAATAATTTCACCATTATAACCATATAGAAACAAAGAAATTATGATGTGATTCATAATGAGATAATATATTAGACCATACAAGAACAAATGGTTCATATAAATATTCAAAAACTCCTCTAGAGTTTCAATTACAAAAATCATACTAGTAAAAAGAATCTAACTGCCTCTTCAAATTCATCCATGGAAGGGTAAAGACCTCCACTATAAGTTCCTAGCTCTTGTTTTAACAAAGCAGGGTAAAGATTTGACAAATTGACAAAGTTGATCTTCTTCCTAGCTTTACTATTTTTTTAGTTAGTTTTTTTTTGCCTCAAGTTTTATGTATATTGAAAATCATTATTATAGAAGAGATGTATATTCTATTATTTACACATTTGAATTCAACTAAAATAATTGTTAAATGCCAACATCCGAGTTATGGAAATTATAGTCAAATGCTTTGTTTTTTCATGGCACAAATTGTATAGCTTGGTATATGTATGAATGTTTTAGGCATAAGCTACCTTCCTAGCATAGTTGATGCACACGTTATGTTTGTGTAACTTGTGTGGGAAATGTTGTGGATGAGATATATGCCCCTTAACATTTATAAATTTGAAAACCATAAATGAAATTGGAGTCATTTATACATCTGAGTTCAAATGAAATCATCCTAGTAAAATGATGAAATAGGAATCATTTGTACATTTAAGTACGAAGGAAATTATAAATATTTGGATAATCTTCAATTTCAAAAGGCCTATCCTTTCCAACTAAACATAGTTTTGGTTTATAAATTAAAGATAAAGAAGTTGAATTGATACTTGTAATACTTACAAAATTCAAATCATCCTCTTCAACTCCATAGAACATAACTTTTATTTGCTTGGATGGACCTAGCTCATATTCAACCTTTGTGACCATATCTCCACTTTGTTGTTAAATGCCTCTATAGTAGCAAAATTTGAATATTGAAATTCATTGACTAAATTTTAATTTTCTTAAAAGTAATTAACTTATATTCAACCTTTGTGACCATTTCTCAAATTTGTTGCTAAAATCCTTAATTGAAGCAAATAATGAAGGATAAAAATTATCAACATACAATGAAGTTTTATTAACTTGAATCCATCATTGATGTAATTAACTTGAATCCAAATCAAAATTATTTGAGCAAGCATAGATTGTTTTTATTGTTTGATTAAATCTCTGGGTCCTTACCTAATTAAAATTTAGTTTCAAGAAGAAGACATGGGACTTATATTTTAATTTTTTCAGTTACTAATTGAAAATTTGTGTCAAGAAAAAGGCTAGGGATTTATAGTTTAATTTTTTCAAGGATAATAATAAATGAGAGGTAAAAGTTTAAAGTATAGTTGATGGTATTTGGATCTCGTATATCAAATCTTATGACTCAGAGGGCCTCCACATTCTATTGTGATGGTTTGGGATCCTCAAGGAGCGAAGGGCACCATGCCTTTGCCTTTACATGTAGTGAAGAGAAAAGGTAAAAAAAAGTTCAATGGAATTGTTACATCTATCAAAACTTGCGCCCCCTAAGCTACAATATGTGCACGAAAGGGGGTTGGATTTTGCATCCATTACGTCATGAAAATTAAGCAACAAGCTAGTAATGGAAATCCTGACTATATATGATCGATATTGAATTCGAAGATTGAATTGGGATATTAAAGACTTGAAACAAAATATTTTCTTCACCTGTCAACCTTATTTGGTCATTCAATGATATTTAATACATGATATTATAAGAGGACCCATGCGAATCGTCGACAGGAAAAATGGTGTCGCTTGTGCAAATTATGATGTGTAAAATTTTTAATGTCTCACATAGTTCAAGTTTCAATTTCAAAGGTATAGTCTCTCCACATTGAGATCAGTTCTCAGTTTCAAAGGTATAGTTCCTCCACGTCTAGGAGTTTCGAGGTTCTCTAAAGCTAACTAAAACTTGGAAAACTCCTATACCTATGCCGCTTGGATTTTTGGACTTTTTTTCTTTGTAAGATTCCATTGGCATTCAAAGGATCAAGGAAAAAACATTGACTTATTCACCGAATGGTGCCAACTCTAAAATCTTTATGTACAAAATATTTTTGAATATGCTGAGATTTAGAAGTTTGATGTTACTTATTTTCACTTATTTTCCTAGAATTTCTTTCATCACATAAACTTATATTATCTACACACAACTTTCTCTTATTTTTAAAACTAATCGAAATTCTTTTCCATGTTTCATTTGCCCTCTTTGAAAGTAGCGTAGTTATTATTATTTTTAAGTAATTAATATTTATATAATAAAAGCATACTTACTTTTTGCATGACCCATTTTTTTTGTGTTTCCTTTTAACTAAATAATAAGTGGAAAATTGAACTCGGGTTGGGCTCACACTTTAACCAAATAAATTAGAAAACGTGACTTAAGTCACATAACATCAAATTAAATAACAATATAATCTAGAACTAATTTAAATACAAATTAATTAATTAATTAAAACCTTAATTAATGTCAATAAAAAATTAAATATTTCCACTTTTTGAATTGCCCTCAACAACTTCAATATTGTCCGCTGGAAATCTATTATACCTATATATATTCCTTTCAATATGTCTGGTTTTGTATTTAATTTATGCCTTGTGTGAACTTGTAATCTCGTATTATTGTTTTTCTTATTCTGTGACGCTGCATTTCCAGCACATTGCCGAAA
>LPNX011137577.1:88826-100716 GCA_001517045.1 Pseudotsuga menziesii
AGAGTCAAGCTAAACTAGTTAACCTATCTAAGCAACCAACAACATATGATAAAAGATAAGAACAGGAAAATAAAAGGACAAGAGAACATGGATATACGTGGTTCACCCTAATGGGTTACATCCATGGGAAGGTAGTATTTTATTATCTCTAGAATGTCTTCTCCAATCTTACAAGAGAGCAAAACACAAATACTCCAAAGAATATAGATGATGTAGAACAATGTCACAATAGTACCACTACCACATCAAGAATGCTTGATATGTAGAGACTTACTTGACCCTATCATATACTAAGAGATGAGGAGGAATTACTCTCACATATTGCATGTGGGATAATATAATTTTCCGAAATAACATCTCTTAATATAATACCATGGACAAATACTCTACACAAGTAAATACAACACCATATAACTATGGGTTAAATGTATTAGTCTTTTACATAAGATTGTAGACAACTCCCGACATAATACAAATACATTATTACTTTCCAAGGAATATAATATATTCCAACATTTTCCTTGTGTGTTAGTATTTTGAAAAGAATACATGTTCATAACAACTACACATGACATATAATAATTCATTCAACCACATCACCATATGCTATCCACATACCATATCATAAATTTCACATTTTATAAATGAAAATATTTAAACATATACTATCATCGTAAAATACAAGAATACCATGATAATCACAACATCATACCCGCATAAGCATAGTAACATAATATTCATGGTGACATCATAGCATAGTAACCACATATAATTTAGTTTATCATGTCTTAATTATAGTTTACTCAATCGAACTAAGTCCTACAAATACTAGCAAATAAAATGCGACCCGCCTATCTCAAAAGATGTCTAGTCAAAATATGGGGCGTTACAAAGGTAGTAGAGAAGACTTTGAAAAAAATTAACGCGGATATCATTCATCTGCTATTCATTATTCTACATACAGATGAGATTAAAGCCAAGGTTGAAGTGTTGGTAAAGAGATATCAAACCTTGAAAGTAAGTTGTGGAATCTTGAATCATAATATCAATACATTTAGAACTTTATAATATCTACTTTTATATGTTAGTGAACTTATAATTGAATGGTCTGTATTTACAGAACTTTCTACAACCATGCACTAGTGGTGAAGGCGGTGTTGGGACCAGTGAAAAATGACTCCACATACACCACGTACTGCACCATTATTGTTGACTGAATAGTTGGCAACAAGTTCCGCGACACCCCCGAGGCCAGCAGAGAGTGCAGTCGTTGCTGACCGACGCACACCAGATCGTGTAGAAGCCTAGGGTGGATGCATATCCTGTTAGTATTGTTGATTCTAAAGAAACATTTCCTGGATCTTATTGTGTCAATATTGCGAGTTCAATAGAAACAACATTTTTGTTGAATGAAGAACTCGTTCCAATAAAGATAAAGAAGATTCCAGGTAATTATAAATTGTTCAATTTAGTTTTTATAATTTGATTGTAATATATCGATAAAACATTTTTTTTTAAACTAATCATGGAATGATTGTTTTGCAGGAAATGATGTTTTTTATAAAAATCTAAATGATTTGACCTTGGAGATATTCGGGCCCACCATCCGCACAAGGTGGGATAGACAGACAAAAAATTTAACGGACGAGCTGACTAATCGGTTGGTTTGACTATTCAACAATGATACCTTTGATACAAAAAGTTCTGAAAGAAGGTTGGACAACATATGAGATTGTCCGAGACCAATATAGGGTTCACCTAGAAAGGAACCCTAGGTATGAGCACCCTCCGATGATTCCATCAAAGGAGTGGAAATCCCTAGTGGAAGATGGAAAAGAGAGGGCTCTGATAAAAACAGGAAAGATACCACCACGCATAGGGAGGTATTCAATAATTTCCATAATGTAATGTTAACCATTATTATTATTAGTTTTTATATCGAATTTGGAACATCTAACGTATTTCAACACTTTCTTAGGATTCCAGACATATCAAAGGCCACAAAGGAAAGATTGCAAAAAAATGGTCAACACAAGCTTGGGCCTGGTGGTTATTTGAATTTGGCGGCAAGAATTGTAAGTATCCAAATAATAAATTGAAAATTATTTTCGTTTTAATGCGGTTCAAAATGTAAAATTAATGACATTATGCAAATATGTAGGTCGACTGATTCAAAGAAGTTCCCACTCAAGAATACTTGAAGCTTGGATTCCAACACAACTTTGAAGCTGTTGTTGAAAGTTGCAAAATCTTGTCTTGAAAAACACGGTCTTCTGGTGATCCATTTGGTGCACAGGTATATAAAATCTATATAGTTTAATGAAAATTTATTAATTGTCATGAAATATATTTGTTATAAACAATTAGAATAAGACATTTATTCTTTTCTTAGTAGGAAAGCAATGATCCCCTTAATGTCGGTGATGGACAACAACCAATCGAAGATCATGCTTCGATTCCTGGTAATGAATTTATTCATATGCTACAGTTTTGTATAGATAATTGCAGATGGTTAAAATTAATTGTACTTCTCCATATTTCAACTGCAGAGCATGTAGGTGGTTACACTGTATAGGTTGAGCCTGGACAAGAAAATGAAGAAGATGATGTGGCCACACCAGGTAAAAAAACACCTTTGTATTTTTTTTAAATGAAATACTTGTAATTATAAAAACAAAAATAAAATAATGCAACATTTTCACATTATTGCAGCAATTCCAAACCCCCTGCCACAAGATCCACGTGGCGAACAGACTAATAGGGAGACATGAGAACAAGTTGATGAAGCATCGGGAATCAAACAACAAATTCCATAAGCTGCGCCTCTTGTTCGTTTTGTAAAGAGAAGAAAACTAAACAAGAAGTGACTGATGAAATTTTGAGTAATTATTTTTTATAATACAATGTCATGCATGGTTTTTTCGGCTATTTAATGAATCAATTATTTAATGAATGGTTTTTTCGGCTATTGAATGAATGAATTTGCACTAATTGTTTTTGCAAGTAAATGCATTGGGTTTGGGGAATTGAGAGTGATGTGAAGGTGGGGGGAAGGGACCATGAGTGCTTCCACCTTCATGTGGTTGGCCCTGTTCAATATAGAATATTAAATTATTCTCGAAACAGAGAGGATCTCAGTGAATGGTAAGGAATTATACATTTCCCACAGTTGTTTCTATAATTTTAGTGTTTAAACTTTACTATCATTATTTCACTCTTCCATTGGAACTTGTTACAGATAGCCTTGGGAAACATTTTGATATTTCAAAAGAAAAAATGATTTTTTGACGTGATCGATGGCCTTATATACTTTGTTTTGTGGTTCTCCATGTTTCCTCAGGTGATCTCTTATTACCAATTATTTTACTTGAATATTATTGTAATTTACATTGTTAAATTAAACATGTTTATCAAACATAAAATGTTCATTATTAATGTTGTTTTTATTTATTGAGACAAACTACTCAAACTGTATTTTTTTAGCTTCTTTTTGTTATTTTCATAAAGATGCAATTCTTTATTTGATGGGTCCTAACATGAAATTATTGCAACAAGAAAATATTTGTAGTATGTTGAAAGATGTTTTGAAAGGTAAAGAAAAAGTAGACAGTGTCAAGCTCCACAAATCAAGGTAAGTTGTACCAAGAATTTATAAGTATCGACAACATAATCCTAATTATCATGCCTATTTTTATTTTGTTAATTTGATTTGTATTCCATACAGGGGCCACTTTATCTGTTTTTATCCTCTTAGTGAGTTTGTAGTGAACTTTCTACTTATGCTTGTTGAAGATGTTACGAGAAAAAATTGTTACACCAAAGAACTTAGTAATGTAACTCTTATGCAAAAGGCGAGTGAATATCAATTTCATGAAAAATGTGTCATTGTAGTAAACACTTATTTCTAAATGGATCTTTCTAGTTAACATGGTTTGAAAAAGGCGTTGATGATTGAGTTGTATGCCACAATATCCAAAACATTGCCTTTGGTCAACATGTTCTCTATAGAAGAAGAATATTCTCTTTCCCAACTTTAAATGAAACTCTAAATATTTTTGTTGGTATCTGCAAGTTTTGATCTAGATAAGACACTTTAGATGGTTGATGTCTATGGTCCTTATGACAATAGATTCAGAGGGATGAGCTACATAACCTAGCCACACATTTGAGAGTCCTATCAACTTATTTTGAAATTATTTCTTTTGAGAATATATATAGAAAATTTAATTTTCAGGAGGGAAATCTTTCAAAAGTAGGCTTAACAGGTACACTTCAACATGTTATTTAAGATGAATATAGAACAAGGATTGTGGTTTCAACCAAGTCTTTCTCCTTACAAATTCCTTAATCCTTTTATTTTTTTTCCTAAGTTTTTTATACTAAAGGACAAGTCTATTGTTGAACTTTATGTATTATATTTTTGGTTTTTGAGATGATAGTAGTACACATGGAACATGAAATGGTGGTATTTTGTAACACTGTTACAAATAGTGTATGACAGTGGAAATCTTAGGTGGTCCCCGGATGGATCTGTTTTGAGTCTTTTTAAAGAATGTATTACATTTCTCCTCGAAATATAATACGATTTTATCCTAAGGGAAAAAAAATTGATTTGAGGGTCTTATTAGACCATAAAAGGATAGCCCTAGATGTCATGGTTTGGTATTTGGAACCAAAAACAATTATTCAATATATCAATGTATCTACTAGGTTGTTTCACTATTTTAGCTCCACCATGGATCGGGATATACTTAATTATATCCTTTGAAATATTGATATGTAGGAAGACATTTTTATTAAATCTAGGAAAAATAAACTTCCAATGAGTTCTAAATTGCACTCTAGGAATTACCAATTCTACATGGGTAGCCTAGGGAATTCAACCCATGTAGAACAAGAATGTTTGTTTTTAACAATAATAACTATATTGATAAATAAAGGCGAGGGATGGAACCGTACATGTGGATGAAACAATAGTAAAGGAAGAGGAAGTTTATTTGCTTATTAACCTTCCATCCTCGAAACAAAGTGAGGTAGCCAACATACACTTCTATTATCAAACATATCGCTCTAACTATTATTAAAGATAATGCATCTGCAAGAGCCATTATCTTGGGGGATGGCACCCTAGTGAATTAAGTAGGGTTCCTGATCAGTTAACTAAGTAGTGTATGTTCCTAGCAGGTATCTAGGTCCCCCAACAATCTACTGGGGTTCTTGGTCTGGGACCAAGCAGGTAAGATCGATGGAAAAGTCCCTAGTATGTGGCTAGGGACGATACATCCAAATAACATACCTAATTGTCAAATTAACTTGATAAGACTAATGAAATTTGGGAAGCAATCAGACTTGAACTTTATACTTTATTTCATACAACCTTTATTTCTTGATCTTATCCCCATTTTTTTTCTACCTCTTGTTACTAATGGAGAGTTAAGTGCCTTAGTAAACATGGTAGTGAATGAACAGGTTCGAGGGTTTGTGTTTTGCACCTCATGGGAAGGGAGGGATTTATACCCTTCTTGTTCTATTTTCACACATCATTAGGAATTTCTTGTTGTTTATTTGTAGATGAACTCACTACTCAACAATGCGTCCCTTTTTTCCTTCCCAACTCTCTTTTAGGTTTGAGTAATTTTTCAGGGTTTCATGCAAAATCCCGCATGAAAACCTTTAATTGAAAAATACATGCATGCATTTTCCCGCATGCAAACTTAAATGAAAAAATTGACTAGTTCATGGGTGACAAAGTTAGGAGGTAATCAAGCATAGTGGGGATGCATGAATTTTAGAATCACCAAGAAGTACTTACTTTCAAGTTTCAACCAACTACCATTTCACCATGGATTAGAAGGTGATTCATGACAGAAACATTGAAGAGTAATGATGCATCAAAATATCCTTGAAAAGCATGCCATGTAAAAAATGCAAAGAATTCAAGATGAATAGGAAAGGTTATTATACTTTTTTCCCAATTCTAACATTTTTATTATATTAGGTCAATTTGGACAGTTCTTTGTTCCCTATTATTTTTCCTTGCTTGAATTGCTAATAGAAATGATCAAATATGCTTAGAAGTCCAAAAACATAGAAAACATGTCTTGTTGGTTGAAAATGTTCGGTTCCTTGTAGTCGGTTTTGAATAATTTTCATTGTAACACAAGAATTGTCTACATAATAGATACGTTTTTCAAATATAATTAGCTTACAGATACAAACCCAAGGTTTCCCAAGATCGTAAATCACTTGTGATATTACATCAAATTTTAAAAACTCTATGCACAAGTTAAAAAATATTTAGATGAGGTCCAAGATGACTTGGAACACTCAGGCGGTTATTGTTGTTGTCAAGTTTATTGATGTTTAAACCCATGCAAAAGCTTAGGGATCAAACATAAATCCATTAGGAGCCCAAGTTCCATCTTAGAGGCAAAATGTGTTGAGGGGAATTAAATAATTAAAAAAACAAAGATGATAGAGGATAAGATAAAATATAAGAGAAATGAAGGGAAGACAAACAAGAGAAATTATGAAGGATATATTTCTAGGATTATAAAGAAGTTACAACCCCTCCGATCAATTTTATGATTACATGGGAAAAGATATTTTGGAAAATTGTTGTATTGATATTGACACAATTGTTATATTGAATTTGTAAGTCCCCTATTAGATAAACATAAATGACATGAACATAAAATAAAACATCCTGGTTTCGAATTCCTGTACAAAATTGCAATCACTTTAGTAATGGCTCATGATGACCTCTTTCATGGTTAATGACTAAAAGCTCAAGATCTAAATCTCAAATTAAATATTGTAGCATTGCATAGTAAATGAAACTAAAGAGATGAGACCACTCAAACCTCCAAATGGGCCATATAGACATTAAAAACTTACTTGAGCCAACCTTGCTGAGACAAATAAACTTGACCAATCATACAGGGCCATTTAGTTTAGAAAACCCTAACCTTACATCCATCCATCATGAATCCAGTGTCATGACTTGTGTCAATTGCATTCCCTTCATATTCTTGCTGCTACTGCTAAATGTTTTTGCATTACCTTGTAGATGATAAGTTGAAGGTGCATAAATGTCCAAACAAGTAATTATAAATAATATTTACCTACATAAGCATGGGGATTATTCCTTAGATATCCAACACTACTCCATTATTTTCCACATGCTTAACTTCACCTATTATGCTATTTAATAGGTGCAAATTTCTAGTAGGCGACTACAGAAAGTCCCCCCCAATGACCACCTCCTTCCATGTACTATCAGTTTTTCCAAACTGTAATTGTCTATTGACACGAACCTTAAGAAAAATGGCTTGAATATACTAAGGGCCATAAATGCATGGACACCAACCATTGCATTGAAATATAATTCATTTGTAGTGAACATTACAGTGAACATCCAACCATTAGTAGCCAGATTACGTGAAGTGATACAGTACTACACCACACATAATGGTTCTTGGAAAAAGTTCAATGCATAGGGGACAAAAAGGATACATAATGTTTGGTTTAGATAGGGGAAGATAATGTACTTGTTGGTGTCAGATAAAGTAATGTTTTTATCATGATTATATTAGAGTTATGTATTGAAGGAGCTGAAGATGTAGTATAAGACAATCATTCTTGACTCTCAAGCTTCAACTCTAGGTTTATAGAACAAATAGGATCCTTTTGCAGTTAAAATTTCTAAATGTGCTCTTGATACCTCCTTGTTGTTGGAGATCTGTTAGTTTGAGGAAATTTTTTGTAGAATTTGATATTTGAGACTCACATATGGTAAAATAACAAGGAAAAAACAATTGAGGTAAATAGCAATAAATTGCTTGATGTAGGTTGCATGTAGGAGCGCTAAAATTAAAACCTATTAGGAAATCTTAACATAATGTTGTGCAAACTAAATAAGATCTTATTAGGTTCTAAACTTAATGTATCTATGCCCAAAGTAGCTCCCATATCATAGCAGTCCATCTAAATGAAGTAGCCTACTGGGCTTCACATATTGAAGAGTAGTTGCCATTAAGGAGGAACCAGGCTACATGACAAAGAAAATAAGTTTTGCACTATACACTCTTTGAGGTTGTTCCTTGAGGTTCTAATGCTTAGCACCACAAAATGCAAATCTATGTAGAGCTGGATTTGGTGGTTTCCACCATACACCATGCGCATATACATATGTAGTTACCACCAAAAATCCTAGCTCCACTTGTACATCTCCAAATTTACACCATTTTTGTACCATAATCAAAGATTTCCCAAATCCTTCACTACTAGTGGTGGTAATGTCAGGGAATAAAATGGAATATCTCTTGTAGTGAAGGAGATATCCCTAAGCCTTCTACTAGTGCTGAAATCTGATCCAAGAAAATTTTATTGTAAAATTTTTAAGCCTATGAATAACTATGAATAACTAGTTGTGAGTCTCCAAAACAATTTAGTGTCAACATTCTTTCGTAGTGCCATCCAAAGAAGTACTTCCAATGAGCATATTTTAGCTCAAATTTATTTTCCTCTTCTAAAACCTACCTTGAAAGACATGGTGTAGCTCATACAAAAGATACACATCCACCTCCACACAATCCCAGGTTTAAATAATTTACTCCATTAAAGAAATACCAAGGATTATTTTTAGTGAGTTCTAGAAACCCTAATTGCCTTGCAAATTTTGAAATTTGAACTAATCTTATTTTTTTTATAAAGGGTTTTACCTTGACATAAAAACTACATGGGAGGGATGTTCTTTCCTCCAAACAATATGTCATTTTTAGTAAGACAAACTACTAAATAGACAACACAAGGGATATCCTTCTTACCAGTGCACTGTGAGTCTTCGAACCACCCTTTTACTCTTTTTACCAGTGAGGCCATCCCACATCATATTTATTTTAATGAAATTTTAGAATCCTCACCCAAAGGGGTTGGATCCACTGATGAAGAATGGGGATATTTTGTTGGGCTATAGGGCTGACCCAGGTTTTATACCATTAACTTCGCACCAACAAAAGACCCACAGTGTTGGCCCTTTCAGCAACAACCTGTGAACAGGTTGCAGTCTCACCCGAAACAGCTATGGGGTGTCACAGAATCAGGTTTCTGCAAGCAGAAGAGGGATATTACTGTACCTTTAGCTTCTAACAAATGATAATCATTAAATACAGAGCTATGATATTACTTATTTAGCTTCGCGATTAGATAAACAAACAGTGCCTTACTTAACCCTTTACTGGGAATTTACAGCGAAGTTAGTATTTTGCAGTGATCTTAATTATCAATTATATATTTATCAATGCATAAAAGAACATAACAACAACACAACAAAAACCACAACACATGATATAACGTGGTTCACCCCAAGTTTAGGGGTTATGTCCACAGAACTATGTTTTATTCAACTCTTTACAAAAACCATAGTTCCGATCTGTGCACTCAGCTGTAGATCCCTTCAAGTCCTCAAAGCCGCGCACATAGCTACAGGCCTCTGTGCACACAGCTGCAGATCTTCTTAATCACCCAAAAACCCTCTGCGCACACATCTGGGACTTAACCTTTCTTACAAACAAGCCTTAGCTTCTCATCAATTCATCTTACATTAAAAGCCTAAACTGACTTCTTTACAAGAGTGATTATTTATAGTGCACTTATTACAAAACCATGGGCTTAAACCATGGGCACCCCGAACCCTAAACCCTGGACTTAAACCATGGTTTTATTACAAAAAAAAAGGTTTTTACTCAACCCCGACACCCCTAAGACTATTTTGAGTCGCAACTCCTCTTACAAACTTCCACAAAAACCATGGAGTTACCAAAATTAGAAACCGTTAAGGTGCGCGCCCCAACAGGCCCCTAAGACTCACCAGTGTCCCGTCCCGGGACACGCTGCTGTTGGTCTGGTGGGATAACTTTGTTGGCAAAGATAGTGAATTACTTGTTGAGGCCGCGCATGATATTGTCGGCTGCTTGCTCCTTCTCCACCAACTTATGCAATGCTGTCGTTGAGGCTTCGCGAGCCTTTTCTCATGTAAATGCATCGTACTCCTTGAGAACTGTGAGCTGGCTGTCCACAACAGTACTCAATTCCAAGGCCTCGTTGACAAGGGGCTGCATATCATTTTCCAGCAGTGTTGCTTTTGTTCTGTACGACTCAATCTCCTGCTGGAGTTCCTTGCTTTTTTTTACCTTGAGCATTTTCTGCGTAGGGGGCAGGGTCTTAATTTCCACTTTTACTACATCCAACTCTGCTTGCCGTTGCTTGATAGTTTCCTGCAGTTTCTGAAGTTCGGGGTTTTCCTGCAATGTTGTCCAGGCGTCGACGCTTTCCTCTAGCATCTTGGCTACGCTACCAACGATATCTGAGATATTTGCTGCAAAGGCCTGAATGTCTGCGTGGCACTGCTCTCTGAACTCAGGTGGGATTTCTGGGATAATGTGGAGTTGAAGATCTGCAATCTGAGCCTCATGCTCTGCTTTAAGCTTCTCTATTTCACTGCGAGACTACTGTGCATAGTATTTTAGTTTGGATATTCTTTGCTCCAGTTCTTCTTCATTCTAGATGTCGAAGTCAGGAAGACTTCGACATGCCTCCTCCAATACTCACGCCAATGTGAACTTCTTATGTTCTGCGTCGCTCTTTCTCTGCTCCACTTCCTCCAACTATGCTGCGAGGCTATCGTTCTGCTTCCTGGTATTTTCCAACTGTATTTGTGAGTGGTGGTCTTGGGCTTGGATTTCCTTCACGATAGCTGATTGACAGAGATGTAATTCCATCATGGACATCTTAGTGTAATCTATTCCAACTATCATGCTCATCTCCGCGTGAGATACTGTGTCGGTTATGATGAGCACGGCACTGGACACTTGTCCCCGGTGTTCTCTAACTAGCCATTGTCTTGTGTCTGGTTGCGCAGGTACTGGGGCACTACTTGCTGTAGCGCCCGTCGCTGATTTTTCTGCTAACTCCTTTAGCTTCGAGATTTGCTTTGTTACGTCGGTGATGGCATCAAGATGCGTGCCTGCAAACTCTGACCATTTCTTTGTGAGAACTTCTGTGGATTTCGACAGAGCCTGATTAAGCTCTTCACTTATCAGGGTGGGCTCTTCGTCGATATTCTTGTCTTTCGATGCTTTCGTTTTCTTTCGGGACTGAATTTTGGTCACTTCTTCAGCCTCTGGTGACTTGCGCTTATCTGGCCGATTAGGGTCTGAGATAGTTTTGACTGAATCCTCTTCTTCTCCTTGATCTTCGCCATCTCCACTCTGGTCGCTTTCACTCTGCTGCGACTCAGTTTGCTCTTCGCTGTCCTCTGGGGGGTCTTGTTGCTGCGTCTAACTAGGGTCGGCACCCACATTGGTGACAGGAGGGATTGGAATGCTGGGATTTGTTCCTCCGTTCTTCAGCCATTCAGCTGGCCACTGCTGAATTACCGCGAGGATGTCTTCTTTGGTCACCACATATGGCAACTTCCTGCATGCCTCCTTCTGATCTGCGCGGGCCTGGATAAAGACATTGTGCATGTCGGCCCTGAAGTTGGCCACTCCATCATATTGAGAGAATAGCTCATTACTGAGCCGCGGGGTCTTGACAATATCATATGAGATACTCATGGCGTAAAAGGCGAATACAGTGTTCATCATCTGCTGGGATGCTTTGTCCTGCGACACCCAGAGTGATGCGTACCTCTCTGCACCTGACATGCTTGGAGGTACATCAATAAACTGCGCCTCAGTGGGCTCTTTCCACCCAATCAGGGATATAAGTACGATCAGCCATGAATAGTGTGTTAATTTTTCATATGCTTTACTAAGACATCAGTATATCATTTCATTTTTCATAATAAAAGCATATAAAGCAGGATCACTGAAAGAAACAGTATCAC
>LPNX011137577.1:104670-131706 GCA_001517045.1 Pseudotsuga menziesii
TTCTTCACTTCTTCTTTCCCCGCTTGAGGTTGTTCTTTGATTTGAGAGATCCTTATGACTGCATGGTCTCTGCATTCTGGATCTTCACATTCTTTAGCTGGTTTCTTAAGGTCATATTCTGATCTATGTTCTTCCCTTCAAATAGCTTGGTCAAGGAATCAAACCTCATCGATGTCTTTAGGGAAGACACTTGTAGTACAAGTTGATTCGAAACTGAATCATCAATGATCTTCTGGGATTTGACCAAGTTCTTCTTGAGAAAGGATTCTAGCCTCATCTCCCTCTGAAACTAAAACCTCTATGCTCATGTAGGTGTCCAATCCATTTTCTTCAGAGAGATCATATACTTCTAGGCTTGGAAGTTGTCAACTTTACCAAGCTTATCATCAAGCTGATGTCATAGATCACTTTGAAAAGAGAACCTCAAATGAACGTAGCAAATGATTAGATCTTACCGATTTGAGGTGTCCGTCCTGGTTCCGGAGCTGACTGATCTAGGGTTTGTCAGAGAAACCCTAATTTTCAAAACTTGGAATCTTTCATATCTGATTGGATAAACATATATATCTCTTCAAATGGAGCTGTCTAATGTACTCCTTTTCTGAAAACAGTGAAGGGAAACTCCCGGAACAGGAAGCCCTAATTTTCTGATTTCTTCTGCAGAAATGCCTGTTACTATTTCTGTGATATCTCCAAAATTACTGATCCTCTGTGTCTGAAATTTCTCACTGAGGTAACCTCGCATGTCCCTGATCCAAAACCATAGGTTTTATCAGAATTGGTTTCACCATTTGGGATTTAGGATCCTTTTCCCAAGGTGACCTGTTACAGGACTGTTCAGAACAGCGAAGTTGTACGGCCTTCCACGTGTCACTGGTTCATCTTCTGAGTCTGATATTTGGACCATAGAAATTAATGTCCGTGCCCTTTCTTTAACTTCTTCAGGAATTCCATTTGGACCTCTATAGGCCAAGATATTGCAGATCTCCCCAGGTGTCCTGTTTATGGATGATTTCTGGAAGAGGCTGGAACCCTAACTTGGAGAGATCATATCTCCCAGAATATATCTCATAAAAGGCTACCCTTTGGACACAGTGTTCATAAAGATTTTATATTCTTCCCCTGAAATGTTCAGCTTCTGAGACTTCGCCAATCTCAGAATATAGCGAGTGTACCAAAACGTAGCAGTTTTAGTATTTAGGGTTTCTCCTCGCTCAGGGTCAAACTAGGGTTTGACTTTCCCAGAGATTTACCCAACCAAAATTACTGATCCAGGTCTCTAAATTTAGGTTTTGATGAGGAGAAAAATCCTATGCTGGTCTCACCCAAAAATTCCTCTTCTGTAGAAAGCCCTAATTTCCACATCGAAAATTGAAAATGCTCGAAATCGAATTCCGCTTCGACAGAACGATGCATCCTTCAAAGGAGAGTCATCCTAGCCTTCTTTTGCTGATTGATTGTGGAGAGAGAACCAAAAAATAAGAAGCCCTAGCTTTTCTAACTTGTGAAAGCTGCCCTATTCAGGTTAGCTCTGATACCATGTTAATTTTTCATATGCTTTACTAAGACATCAGTATATCATTTCATTTTTCATAATAAAAGCATATAAAGCAGGATCACTGAAAGAAACAGTATCACAAGAACAACACATATTTATCCTAGGAAAACCCTAAAGGGAAAAACCCAGCAAAAGCTTCCTCAATATAGCTGCCCCAAAAGGGAAAAAGGTAAAACCAACAAGGAGATCAAAAACCTGATTCTCCTCCTTCTCCAGCAACTCCTCTCCTCCACAAGTGCGCTATTCCAAGTGAGTGTGTGTGTAACAAATGAGGAGCACTACACCTCTATTTATATTCATCCGTTTACTTAAAGTTTACTCAATCAACATGTCGGCTTAAGTTAACTCATGTAGGCTCGAGTTACACATGTAGGCTCAAGTAACCACACTGGGGTGCTGATGAACCACCTTTACAATTAGAGGGGACTACCTCATGACTCTTATTAGTTCTTCCGATTAGGAGCATCGGGGTACAATGTAATACAAGTGGTTCTCCCGGTTGGACCATCGGGGACCACAAAAGATACATAAAGAATATTATTCGAAGTTATAATATTTCAACATAGTGAAAGGGTCTACCTTTTTCCTACGCGTCGCGGGCATCTTCAAGAAATTCCTTAGCGATGTATGCTTCCCAGTTGTAAATGTAGCCTTCCGCACAGTTCCCAGCAATACTTACAATTGGGGCAGGCACTTCATATGGTCTGCACTTTCTCATCAATTTGCAGGCTAAGAGCTCTGCTGTGAAGCGAATGTTGTGATGCTGAATGGCCGAGGTTTGATACCCTCGCTTCCCTTTTGTCATCTTGAAGCATTCCTTCATGCTATGTGCTAGCTTCACATCTTCATGCTTTCCCAAAAACTCAATGCTAGGGTCAGGTCCTTCCTTTGGTAGGCCTGTAATCTGGTGAATGAGTTCTCCATTGATAGTGATTTTCTGGTTTCCGATCCATAGGTATCCATCATGTACCAATGCCAATAATTGTTTGACCACCACGGTTACATGTGTGCTGCGACCGAAGTGGGGCACATCGAGCATCTTCAACAAACCAACTTTGTCCAAGCCAGCAGCCCACTGTTTCACTTCTAATAATGTCGCTCCAGTCTCCTGATAGTGGATAGAGTGTAAGTATGTCCCAGGTGTGAACTATGGAAATTTCCCATGATCATTTGTATCTTGGTTGGCGTACTTGAGCCGGTCTATTTTCCCTGTCATTGTCCTGACCAGCTGCACACCCTATGGCAGTGAAGGGGTGCGTAATGTGAACTTCTTCGTTCGCCGAGGGAGCTGAAATCCTGGTTGAACTGGAAGAAGATACGGTGGACACTGCGGTGCAATTTATTCATCCTCTTCAAGTGGGACCTCTGCTGAGCCAGACGGATTCATCTCTAGATCCTCCAGTGTTTTCCCTGATCGCTGGTGTCTGTCTTCATTCCGCTTCGAACGAACTTCAGGTTTAAATTTTTTTTTCTGGTAGAGCGTGTCTGCATTGGCTGGGTCGGTGCTAGGGGAGTCTCTTCGTGGGGTGTAGACGCAGGTGGGTGGCCAAAAAGGTGCGGCAGACCCTCCTGTTCAAATTCTCTCACTAACTTCTGAAGCTCGCTATCAGCTGACATGGATGCAATTGTAAAACTCAAGAAATTGTAGAATGCGAACGTCACGGGTGTGGGTGTCTTCTTATAGAATCCATCCATGACATCTATCATAACTATGCATTGATGATACCAAATCTGACAGAGATCTTGTCCAAATGGAGGTAGATTTTCCAAGATCTCATTAATAAAGGAAGTAATTACAAGTAGCGTACCGGCGCTGCCAATTTTGATTTCTTCCAACGGTTGTATTTTAAGCTTCGACACATCTTTCCTTCTTTGGCACAAGCAGTGACTCTGGCTGCACCAAAATAAGGACATTCGACATCTCCTGATACCAGCTTCAACCGGGCTTCAAACTTCAACCCATGACAGAATGTCTTCCACGACCTCAAGAATTATTTTCATTGTTGAGAACCCTGTTAGAGATAGGTCCTGATATTCATGGAGAAGTTGGGTCACTTTGCTCACCATTTCATCATCCCAATAATCTCCAATGGTAGCATACTTAGGTTTTTCTTCTGACCCAATGTTTACGGTCCGCGTCTTCAGGGGCTGAGTCACTTCAGGTGCTTCAACTGCTGGGCCATATACTTCGCAGTGTCTTTTTGACTCAGGAATGTTAATGTTATGTGGATCGTCATCCTTGCCAATTGTGAGGTTATAACATTCTACTGCATTGGATTCTTGTTCCTTCCAATCAGGTTGGTATTCTGCTATTTCTTGATCATCAAATAATTTAGTATGGATCAATCTAACAGCTACGTCCAAAGCAAGAGAAACCTCATTAATAGAAAATGTCAGCACAAAACTATCAACAAGACAATCCCAACTTATAGTACCGTGGTGAAGCTCGACCTCCGCATACCAGTTATTTGCTATAGGTTCCAGGGTGTGCACAAACCTATGTACCCATTCTTCATGAGGTACATGCTTCCATGCCTCGTAGCATTGCTACAAATGTCCCCGAGGACTAGTCTTACCATTAAACCTGCTTCGCACCTCCTAAGGTTGGTCCCTAAATCTTAGGCAAAGGGACTTCTGGCATGCTTCCCAACTATGAATGTACTTTTTGTGAACATTCCACCATCTGGATGTTTTGGCTCTGAATGCTAAATCCAGAGTTTCCATTTTCTGTGAGTCTGGTACTTGCTCTGAGAATTGCACAATAAACTCTTCTGGGCCTGTCGAACCATCAAAAATAGGTAAGGTTCTTTCCTGTGAGCCAAGCCATCTGAGAGACTTGGTAATTCTAGAACATTGATGTCCATGTAGCTCATACAGTCTATTCTGCCAATTCTCTAAGCCATCATCTGAATCTGTTATGAAGGAGCTGTCACACTGCCAATCCATGATACCTTTGGCAGTAGGATCAACATAATCTTCTTCCTTCACTGTGATATTGTAGATATGGTCCAAAACATCCTGGTCTTCATCTCTTACTAGCTCAATGTATCTCTCTCCTTGAGAAGGATCCAATGGGACTATGACTCTCAGTCCTTTCCCTTCGAAAGTCATCTGCCTCTTCTTCAAGTTGATTACTGCATCATTATCTATTTCCCATTCAATGCCTAGCAGTGCTAGATAGGGGTGGCTGTCATCAATTATTTCAATTACCTCAAAGTCTGCTAAGGTACTGACTCCATCAATATCTACTGATACACTAGGGAGTCTTCCTAGGGGCACAATCTTCTACTGATTGGCTGATCTCAACTGTATAGGGGACCATTCCAGAGTAGGTTTTCCCATTTGTTCCCTTGTCTTCCTAGTTAATACATTTACTTTTGATCCTAGGTCCAAGATGACATCAGTCATGTCATATTCTCCTATCTGAGCATTCAATCTCATTTCCCTACCAGTTCTTCTGACTCTATGAACAGTTTTTTCCTTACCAGAACTTCGCTGAGGTTCACAAGAAGCAATAATTTTCTGCAACTCATGTAAAGCATTCTGATTTCTCAAGAGCTTCATACAACTCTGTAAAAAGGAGGATAGTGTACTTACTTTATCCGTCGAAGCTTCTTGCGCCTGCGCCTGCTGTTGAGGTTGTTGCGTAGGTGTTTCTGATGTGTTGGGGTCAGCAAAGTCTCTCTTGGCTTCCATAAATGTCTCTTTTCTCTTTCGACATCAAATGCTGGGATTTTTTCTGGGGCCTTACGAACCCAAGCCTCAGCAGGTTGTTTCTCCTTGTTCTGCACTTCCGTCGTAGCTCCACTCCTGGTAACAACATTAATGGCTGGGACAAGTCGTTGCTCCACAGTAATCAGCTAAATATTCTGAGTAGGGGCACTATTTCTTTCTTGAATCTTCGCTATCAGCTGCGGGCATTGCTCAATCACATGGTCGACAGCTCTGCAATATCGACATGTCGTAGTTGGGTTCCAACAGTCTCTAGCTAGATGTCATGCCTGGTTACAGTTATAGCACACAACCTGGCCTCGACCTCTGCCAGCCATACCACCACAACCACGACCTCCAAAATCTCCATGACCTGATGTACTACCATGATAACCATATCCATCATTGCCTTGGCCATCATTTTGTACCCGATAAGCATCGTAAGTTCGTTCTCTCATGAGGTCAAAGCTGCGACACTCATCTTCGTTGTGTCCCACTGACTTACATAACTTACAATAAGGGTTCTTAGGGACTTGCACATACCTCTGCAAAAGATAGCATTATTCAGGTCGATGCTGGCCAGTTGTCCTACAGATCTCATAATATAGAACACTAGGGTTGAACGGGTTTGGTGCACCATAATTCAGGAAATTTCTTACCGCAGGACACTGTTCCTTGTCGTGACCCTCTGTCCGACATCGTGTACACCAAACTTCTTCGCGACTAGCTTTCCCTTTTTTCATATCACGAAGATCCAGAGCCATCGCTGCCAACTGCACTTGTATTTGAGTGATACCAGAATTATCTTCGACAGGGGTTGTTTCAAGCTTCATAGCGATTTCCAAAGCCTCCTACTGATCTGCAACCTTCTGTTGCATGAGTGGAGTCCTGATGTGCGGTAACAAAGCTGCAATGAACCATTCCTTATGCTGCGTTGTTCCAATAGTGAAATTGACTTGATCTAGCAAAACTTTGAACCTCTGATCAAAGTCCCACACTGATTCTCCTCGCCTTTGCTGGATTTCCTTTAGCTCAGTGATACACTATGACTCTGATTTTGGCTTCTTAAATTCCTTTATCATTGCTGCTTTTATATCAGCCAAGACATGGTTCTGAGTGCTGGAAAAATTCATGAACCAAGTTAAAGCGTGGTCTCTAAAAGAAGTAACCAGCTGCGCTCTTTTTGTATCTTGATCCGTAATGTTCTTAGCAGTCCACACTGCTTCGCATAAGAACCAGAACTATTCTGGATCCTCTGATCCAGTTCCTTTGAAAACAGGGATCTTAATGTCGTCATTCATATGGGCCATCGCATATCTAGGATGGGAGGGAGGGGGACTGGTACTAGGCGGGGGGGAAATTACTGGGGTAGACTGACCTGCGACAGGAGTACTCGAGCTAGGGTTACTTTCAGACTGCGACGGATTCTCAGGGATAATAGGTCTTCGTTGTGGGGTTATCGGAGGGTTTCCAATAGAAGGGTTTTCTTCGGGCTCTGAGGCTACTGGACTTACGGGGTTAGGCTCGATATTCTGACCTAGGGTATAGGACTCAAAATTTCGCTTATACCTTTTGCCACTTCGTAGCAAACCACTTTGCTTGTCGAAGGTACTTTCACTTGCAAACATATATTAGTAATACTAAATCTAACAGTCTGATTCAATGAGCAATATACCTTTTTCAGCCAATAGCATTTTAATTCTCAAACTAAATGAATTCAAGTACTTACCCCTTGGTCCTTTGAAGAACTACTATTCGGCTTCGCTGAAGGACATACTTGTGTTAATGGCGAACTCCGTCACAAATGATTCAAGGGTTCATGTTGTCCAGAAATCAACAGCGCAGGATATCTCGTTGTTCACCATTTTCAATATATTAATTCTTGCGGGGGTCCAATCAGGAAATTGACCTTCTTGGAAGTTTGTCCTTCTCTCCGTTAACGTGGATAACCACTGGTGCAACTCTATGTGGATACTACCAAAGAAAATTTCATAAACATCAGAAAAAACATACCTTTGTAAAAAGTCATTTGCACTACGACGCGGATTTTTGTTCTCTTGTACAACAAATTTCAGATAAGTCTCTTCAATCCAATCACCGATTTCTTTCACTGAGGGTCTCCAAAACATAGCCCTCGAGGTACGACGTAGACCCCTCTTGAGCAGATACTGAGTTCAACCGGCAATGGAACCAATTTGTTGGGCTATAGGGCTGACTCGGGTTTTATACCATTAACTTTGCACCAACAAAAGACCCACAGTGTTGGCCCTTTCGGCAACAAACTGCGAACAGGTTGCAGTCTCACCCGAAATAGCTATGGGGTGCCGCAGAATTAGGTTTCTGCAAGCAGAAGAGGGATATTACTGTAACTTTAGCTTCTAACAAATGATAATCATTAAATAAAGAGCTTTGATATTACTTACTTAGCTTCGCGATTAGATAAACAAACCGTGCCTTGCTTAACCCTTTACTGGGAATTCACAGCGAAGTTAGTATTTTGCAGTGATCTTACTTATCAGCTATATATTTATCAATGCATAAAAGAACATAACAACAACACAACAAAAACCACAACACATGATATAACGTGGTTCACCTCCAGTTTAGGGGTTACGTCCACAGAACTGTGATTTATTCAACTCTTTACAAAAACCACAATTCTGATCTACGCACTCAGCTGCAGATCCCTTCAAGTCCTCAAAGCCGCGCACACAGCTGCAGATCTTCTTAATCACCCAAAAACCCTCTGTGCACACATCTGTAGAGGTCATCCATGCACACAGATGGGACTTAACCTTTTCTTACAAACAAGCCTTAGCTTCGCATCAATTCATCTTACATCAAAAGCCTAAACTGACTTCTTTACAAGAGTGCTTATTTATAGTGCACTTATTACAAAACCATGGGCACCCCGAACCCTAAACCCTGGACTTAAACCATGGTTTTATTACAAAAAATAACGTTTTTACTCAACCCCGACACCCCTAAGACTATTTTGAGTTGCAACTCCGCTTACAAACTTCCACAAAAACCGCGGAGTTACCAAAATTAGGGACCGTTAAGGTGCACGCCCCAACATATTTTACTGGTGACCAAGGTTCAATTTCCATGAAGGAATCCAACCCTTCAGGTTTCCATGGGGGCATTGAAATTTAGTGGTGAAACATGTGAAGCTTGCAGTGCGCTCCTTGCATATACTCATAAGTGGATAAAAACACACCTCTTGTCATTCTTAATATTGGAAATTAACAGTTATGATTGTGACCACAATTTTTTATCGAGAGGAAATACCTCAAATGGTGATAGGTATGTTTCACACCCTCTTCGGGCTAGGTTCAAATCCCTAATGAGACATTATTTTATTGTGATAAGGATAGAGGGGTAGGCACCTCCATTGGGACGTCTCAACCCTTCTTAAGTCATAAGTTATTGGTATATTTGTCTTGTACATTGTTGGATATAATCTTGGGCTATAGTGGAAACTGTAGACTTTGAGCCTAAGCCTCACCCAATTAATATTGATGAGTTATTGATTTCAATTACTAAAAAAGTGAATTTTTTTATCATTCTCTCATACTTATTTTGTACATTGGCAATTCAACAATATATTGTCTATAGATTCACCACATAATATTGAACTCTACCATGTTCTATTTTGAAATACCTAAGAAGTTAGCTCATATTGAGGCCTTCAATTGACTTAGGCCCTAGACCCTCCAAATCAACAAAATATTTTTAAGCCTCATCAACTATATATATTTTTCTTTGTAATTTAATCTTTTGACATGATTAACGTTTGGATGATTTCAAGTTATTTGTGTCATTTGCTTGATTGAATCTATTACTTAAGGACGCATGCATAATGAGTTCATTGGTTGAATGATTTATTGATGGGTTATTATTGTCTTAAGTGCTCTTATGAATGACTCTAATCACATATTTTCTTGTGTCAATTTTTTTAAACATCTTGATTTGAGTAGATAGTTCATTATGGTATACCCAACATGTGGGAGTTACTATCTTGTTGATCTATTGTTCAAGTTTATCTACTTGGTATTGGTTTAAATTCATGTATTCTTAATAAAAGGGACTAAAGGAGTGGTGAAATATGTCATATTCTCTGTGGATGGAAAGATATTGGTGTCCTTTAAGCCTCACTTTAGATGAGACACATAGTTGAGGTGGTATGTGATAGTCATAGGAATTCTTTCTATTAATCAATTTCTTCTTGGATTTATTTGCAATCATTTTTTTATGGATCTTGTTGATGATGAACATAACATCACTTACTTTTTAATGTTTTCACTCATATTTGATTGCAAAGGGCCTTATTAACTCATTGATTTGGTAGTGGATTACCTCAATCCTAGTAATTGAATGCTTAGTAGAAGTACATAGTGGGTTTTTAAGTGTTTTGGCATGTTTGAACTTGATTTTTTTTTATCACTACAAATTTCCCATATAGGACAAATTATTGGCCTCTAAGGCATGCTTCTTTCTTAAATCAATGAATGTACATATGAGATAAACTACTCACCTTAGAGGCAGTCAGACTCTTAAGCCTAGTAATTTGGGAATGTAATGTATCAAATTCAATAATGAATCTAATGTGATCAATAGACATGGTTTTCAACATCTATTTTGGAAGCATGCCCAACTAGAGGACAAACCACTCACATCCAAGGAATGTTGTTCCCTTTAACTTATTAAATTGTCCATATGACACATTTCTCACCTCCATGGAAAGTGACTTCTCAACTCAACAATGTAATCCAATCCAGTCACCCTAGAGACAAGTAAGCCATCAAACTTAGTCATTACATGTGTCTTGATGCCTTAGTCCATCAATTATTTTTCCACGTGGCATTTAATTTGCAAGCTTGTTATCATCTCTTATATTTAGTTGAGTGTTTCATTATTCATTCAATTCTTCTATTGTGGGTTTTGAGTTTCCTAAGGATGTTTAACTTGCACATAGATTGATTCATTCACCACATGGATGCAAAATGTTCTATAGGGATTTAGACATTTCTCTTCTTGTTAAATTTTCCTTATGTATGTTGTAACATTGTTTGTATACTTCAAGATAGAAGAATCAAAGCTTCACTATTTGTTGTAGTTTGATTTTGTATTTGAGACATGTTTGATTTTCATTTTGATCTTTGGCCATTTTATCTAATACTAAAACTAGTTTGAAGTGGTATCCATTTGCACAATGTTCTCTTGATCTTTAGACATTTCTCTTATTGTTATATTTTCCCTGATGTATGTTGTTGCATGGTTTGGATGCTTCAAGATAGTGGAATGAAAGATTCACTCTTCATTGTAGTTTTATTTTGTATTAAAGCATTGTTATTGATCTCAATGGCTAAAATTTGAAAATTTCTCTAAGTCCTTTTAAAGCTTATAGTTTTGGAGTAAATGAAAAAAGAAGATTGAAGATGCACTAACACTAAAGAAAGTAGGTCACCTGTACAACCACAAACAAGATCGATGGATATCCATTAGGTCATACTGGTTCCATTCTTCCATAGAGATTGTGATATTTAATAGCCCATAAATGACTCTTATTGCTAACTTTATGCACATGAATTCCCACAGTATAGTTCACTTCTACTGTGTGTTTAAGGATAGGTCTGAAGTATGCCCAGATTCCTCATTTATTGTTGATAAATTCCAAAAAAAGGATGCTTTAGCCCACATATTGGCCCAGAACTTACCAGAATGATTTATTAATCATTGTTTGAGATCAGGAGCAAGCCATGAGTTGTCAAAGTGTCCATAATTTCATGAAAAATAGTAGATCTGTAACATCTAGAACCCTCATGAAAACCTAGGTGAACGCCATGCAATATAGGTGGTAACAGGTTCTAGTAATTTACTAACAACAATTATGATGCAGTGCACTAATTTTTGGATGGATGTATGGAATTAATAGATATTTGAGTAAACGTGTATAGACAAAGTAAATTTTATTTTGACTATCGCAGTAGATTAGGTTACAATGTAACAAATTATATGATTGAGAAAAATTGGCACTTATTGGATCAATTGGCATCTAGAAGGTGAAGTACTAAATTTCTTGAGTGGGTATAGTACTAAAAACATGAGTTAATTTCAGCTACTCTTAGTAAGAGAAAGACCCATAGGGTAAGAAAAAGAAGAGGAAAACTAGAACTGAATTTAGGATAGATGCTTAGATAGATGAGTATGATATTAAATATGAGATGTTGGATCTTAGGTATAATGTCAATTTCCTTTTGTGCATGTGTGACAAATATTCATGTAACATATCTATTGAATTATATGCTAATGTACAAAAATTATTGAATGTTTTATGAATGTAGAAACTTTCAAGATTGAAATTGAAGTGGAAATGAGTTTTCGGACTTGCAAGGTAAATTGTTTAAAATCTATAGGTGTTCATGGAATTGGTGACATGAATGCACTGAAGCTTATCATTGATTTTGGTGTGTGATGTTTTTACTTATGTGCTTGTAATATTGTATGGGACTCTGGATGCCATGATTGATCTGTTGATGTTAATATGGTAAAAAAATTTCCACCTTGTATTATGTTTTAATTTAATGGTCATCCATGACGTTCTCTATATTTTGTTGTTTATAGTCACTAGTTTTGTGGATATTCCATGTAGGCATACTATGTTGACATTTTCACATATGCACACCAAAGTGTAGAGTAATTGGTCTGAGGCCATTTATGGATGCATTTTCAAGCCCAAATCAACAAATATCTAATAGAGCATGTCTATTTAGTTCTGAAAGTAATATGGAAACTTGTTAATGATTGATTGTCTCTACTATTAATTATAGAATATAATAAAATTTATTTTAGAATTTCCTAGGCATATGCAATTTGCATGTGAAATTTGTTGCATCAATTATTTGAGTGAACAATATTGCAAGTCAAATAGAAAGTGTTCAAAGTTCATATTAACAAAATCCTCCTGTTTTGACCTCAAAGAATCAACCAGCATCACCGAGACCAATTTTGGGAAATCATGTTCATGATTTGTCCCTCTTCTAACCTCCAAATAGTGTCAAACAACAATAATTCTAGTTCTAGAGCAATTTGCGCAAGTATGAGGGATGAAACAACAATAAGGGCACTTTATTTCACCACTTGTGTTTGAAAGGGGTAGTGGACACTAAACAACTCCATTATTTCATTTCTGCACAGATTCCTGAGAAGTTTGAGCAGTTTCGGGGTCATAGCAGCGGTAAATATTAGGTCTAGGTTGATCCTAAGTCAAATACGGGCGGTTATTTGGGTAAAATACAACAACATTTCCAAATTCTTGGAAACCTATGGACTGTTCCTGATCCCTAAAAAATGTAAACTTACATTCATGGGTTACTTTTGGGTAGTTTCGTGCATCATAACAACCTCATGCCTCCACAATATTGTGTTCTGGGAAAAAACAACAACAAAAGAGGTTGTAAACTACCTTAAATATGAATTTGGGAAAATATGGGTGCATTTTTTGTATCATGTTCATGTTGAAGAGTACCCAAAGAAAACATATGCATATCTTCATTTAGAAATGGTAATGACATTTAAATATTAAGATTTTAAGACAATGTTCATTTGAAATGTTTACTAGACAAACATATTTGAGATAGAATAGTAATATGTTGACCCACAGTAAGTATGCATTTCTTTGTTTTTACATTTTTAGAAGACATAATTTTTTTACCTAGGAATAGAAATATTGTTCAAAAGAAAAATGATTTATATTGAGGCATGATATTGGTAAATGAGTGTGAGTTCCAATCAAGGTAAAAAACATATCTTGAGCTCCAAAACAATGACAAATATGGTCAATAACAAAAACTTTGATGTCAAAGTATTTTAGCATCAAAGATATTGTAGTGAGGATTTCTCCTCACTGCAGGAGCAAGAATGGCTCCCTTGTGCCTATAGGGCACAAGGGTAGGTTCCTACTCTTTGAAAATAGGAAAAAGCGAAATGGAAATAGCATAAACAGAACAACGGATTAAACTAAGCTAATCTAAACAAGAATAAGCAAATGGAAACCATTGTACACTAGATCTAAGAGCTAATAACAGAAAAGAAGAAGCTTTGTGAACCCCTTTGCAGAAAACGGGTTAGGGTTCCACCTCCTTGAAACCTGCAAGCAACCTAAGCTACTACAATGGAAAACCTGCAAACAATGTCAACAATGGAACCTGCAAATAAAAATAACAGTTGGAAAGAAAAAACAATTAAACAAACATGAAAATAAATGTTATACCTCACTTGGGTGGAAATGGGCCACCATGCCCTAGCTCATGGGAGCACCTCTCTCTTGGTTGGGAAGTAATGGCTTGATGGGATGGAGATGGAGGAGAGGGAGTGTGGGTGGTTTGAGAGGCAAAGGTCTCAAAGCATCCATGGGCAGCATAACAATAGGAAAGGGAGGAGTGTTTTGAGACTGACCCCCCACCCTCCTTTTATAGTTTTTCCAACAGATTTTAGGGTTTTAAGCCCTTGGTCAGGGCTTTAGCCCCTTTTTTGGGCCTTTATCCCCTTTCACCCTAACTTTAGCCCCTTTTTGAGGGCTTTAGCTCCTAGGGGGCTATTTTGGGCTCCTTTTTGGGGTTTTTAGCCCTTTTCTTCATCCTTGGGCTCTTTTAGAGGTGTGGGGGTCAAATGGAAGGTCTTATGGAGTGAAATGAGTGTTGTGAGATGGTGTCCTTTGGTGGTGTAGGCCATTGAGAGCTATGTGGGGGATTTTTGGGTTAACAAATTACCCCCTGATGTGTGAGGGTAGGAGCTCAACATATGGCCGACGGATATCATAGGATTTACTATAGAGAGGTGGTGCTTCCGGGGCTGGGGCATGGTGGCTTTTGGTTTTTGTATTAATTTGGTTCCCACCAATGGGTGAGATACAATAATGTGTGACTTGTATATGGACGAGGCAAGAATTCCCATGCTCGTGACAATGTCAAAATAATCATTTGATCTATGCTCTAAAATACAAGAGCCGATCATATACAACTGATGTTACAATGATGGTTGCCTCTCATGTGAGGCTGAATACAATACTAATCTAGTACATTGGACCCATGGCATTCTCATGGAATGCTACATTTTCATGACTGACGGTCTGTTGGATCTGGTACATAGCTATGTGGACTCGCTGATTGAGAGTCAGAGTCTCTGTGGTACAAGTATGATGTATCAATCATAAAGGTATATCGAAGCACTGCTAGGGCTTCTGAACATTGTCTCCAATGCAACCCAAAAATCACAAGAGACATAACCTATTTAGGTCCCTCGAGTAGACTCACCATTGTGCTAGAGTCAGGTGACATCCGGGGTCTTCGACCAAGTACTATGCGGAACAAACCCTGTACGAATCTCAACGGTGCAATGATGGAGTTGAATTCGAGCACATGAGAAACAACCATCCCAAGAGGCACTAAGGACTCCTCTCAAGTGGTCCAAGGAACTCATCAATGACGTAAATGAAACCAAGGTACAGGGACCTCTAGGTCTATCCTCTGGAATATGTGTGTTGGCATCAACAGAGGGAGACCTGCCCCTAGTCAAGGCAATGATGTTTCCTTCACCAGGAGTGCGAGGGATAATCGAAAGGTGTGATGCAATCTGCGGACTAACTCACTGAATTGGGGGAGAGGGGAGGGAAGGGAAAAAACTAAACAGGCGCAGGGGAGGAGTGGGAGGGCGGGCCAGGCAGAAAATGAAACTTAACTCATGGGAATGGGATCATAGCTGTAATACCAGGAATGTTGCTGCAGATGGAAAATACTTGGAGGAGGTGGACACTTTTGATATTGATGGGATCCAAGGAAGAGACATTGCAGAGTACTCTGAACAAAGGCGACCCAATGTGGGAATGCTGCCAAACTATTTTCTATGGGGTGGTGTCTAGGGACACCGTTATGGTACGATCTCGTGTATTTTTGGTGAGCCCGATAAGGTAAATGCTCGCTAGTGCTTTCAATTTTAGAGAGTTTGAAAGCAGGAAGAAGACTCCAGTGGGGGCTATTTTTCATTGGTAGTCTCCTGTGCCCAAAAAGGGATAAAAGTATACATAGGAGAGCTCGCTCATCCTGGAGGGGATGAGTGACTTCTTTACTGTTGGTAGTTCAATCAGGCCGGAAAAGGTTAAACCTATACTGATTGGACGGTCATTCAGATACTTTTATAAGCATGAACGAAACCAAGTTTGCTCAGTGATATTGTCTTGATGAAATGGCTAGAAAAGAGCTTAACGACAACCGGTGGTTAGCTTTTTCGTAAAGTGCGGCCCCTCTGCCTGAGAAAGCATAAAAGTATGCAGAGGGGAATGGTCTTGGCTTGAGTGTGCCAAGGAGGTCCTTTTCATGAAATGGTATACATGGTCCACAAAAGGAGGTAAATGAGATGATGTAGATGCCCTTTCCTATACTTTAGCGAGTGGGAAAGGAAGCAGCTGCACTCGGAAATCTTTTCATTGTTTTAAGGAGTCAGAAAAGAGCTTAAACGAAACTCCAGTATGGTCAACCGATTGCGGTGGCACAAGCGGTGCCCCATGTTGGGACGGTGGACAGAGGTCTAAAATTCATCCACGCATTATGGATGGAGTAGTAGGCTCTCAAACATACCAATACATGCATGGTATAGATCGCGGCAAAGGCCTGTGAGTCGGTGCGGCAAAGGCATGCAAACCGAGGTGGCTCTCAGATAGAGGTTAGGAGAGCATGTGTGTGTGTTAATGTGGATGAAATTGACCACATGTGATGTGAGTGCAAGTCCAGGGGCATTTATATGGCAAATGCATGCAAGAAAAATAAATTGTTTTGTGGACAGTGGTCCAGAGGTCCGCGTAAGGTGCAGTGAATGGAAAAGACGACTATATGCTGAAAATACAAAATAAAAGCTAAAATTACAGTCCTTAACGGGCGGCGACCCAAGGACACTTACATGCCAAATACATGGAAGAAAAACAAAGGGTTTTGTGGACGATGGTCCAAAGGTCTACATAAGGTGTGGTGAAAAAGAGAATTATAAATACAAAAATAAAAGTATAGTACAATCCTTAACGAGCGGCGGCCCGACAGCTTCCATGAGTAGCGGTCGGGAAGTGTGATATGAGTACCAGTCCGTAGACACTCACATCGTCATGTCATGGCTCGTGAATCGAGGTGACTTGTGGGAAATGGTCCCGAAATTGATTAGTTAAACATGAGACGATGGTCTCATTAAGAGATTTGATCCCGGAGGTGTCAGAGGTGTCTCGAACCAGTTCTGGGTGACTTTGAATTAGAAGCTAATGGTGCTGCCCCTTAGTGCATTGGTGCACTTAGGAGTTTTTGTGTCGCTATGTATATCCTATTGAGAAATCTTTATGTGGCTTCTCATTTTGTATTGGACATGTTTTGGACATGTTACTTATCTATTTATCTATATCTATTTTTGACGCACGTGGATGCGCTTTTATGGTTTTATTATGTGAGTCTTTTATGATGTTGTGGAATGAAAATGTCTATGTGATGTATTATTACACTGTGTGTGTATTTTTTAGGCATAGTTATGCATGATGTTATGGTGGTATGTTTCCTATATGCGGTTGTGGATGCACCAATTTAGAATATCGTTAGCCATTTGATCTGTGACACTATTGAGGTTTCTGGGAACATGTGTGAATGTGATGGATTCAAATCTTCTAACCATCTGTTTAGTGCGCAGTTAATTTCTAAAGAAGCAGGGATCCCGTACTCGATAGTGGTTGTTCAACTGAGAAACAAGCAGTTGGGATTCTAAGAAGACATTGAGATGGTGAATTCCTATCTAAAGAGCGGCGACAAAGAGGCCATTGACACCATCATATTTCGCCTGGTTGTTGGTTGCGGTGCCCACACATATTTCGTCGATGTGGATCAACTCGTGCGATGGGGAGTAGATTACCCATGCATTCGAGGTGAGGTTCAAAGACCATCTGCTTGCTCCATTTGCGAATCCCATATAACGGTTTGAGGTGTGCTCCATCTGAATCAATGAGAGGAAACGATACATAAGACTCAATTGGGAAAAATGTGTAAAACAAAAAATGGAAAGACTATAATACAATTTAGAACACTGTCACTCAAAGGGGTGACGTTAGGGGGAAATTCGTTTGGACTTTCCCAGGATTAGTGGTCATTCCTTTGTGTGACACGATGAATCCTTGGAGACGGCCCCTAGGGACACAAAAAACACACTTGGTTGGGTTCAAGCGGATTCTGTACTGGCGACATTGCATGAGGACTTTTCACAAGTCGTCTATGTGTTGTGTGTGGTTTTGCGACCGCGCGATGAGGTTGTCGAAACAAACCAACATGATGTGAACGAGATCACGGAAGTAGTGTGTCATGGCACACTAGAAGGTGGCTCCATCATTTTTGAGGCCAAAGGGCATGACTCGGTATGTGAATGTGCCCCATGGGGTTGTGAATGCCGTCTTGTAACGGTATTTTTTCCAGATTTGGATTTGATTGTATCTGAAAAAACCGTCCATGAAAGAAAAGGCTTCAAGTCGGGTGCATGCATCGATGATTTGGTTGATGAACGATGTGGGGAAGTTGTATTTGGGACATGCCCCATTGAGATTGTGGAAGTCTATGCAAATTCGAATGGTACCCTATTTTTTATTCACAGGAATAGGATTAGAAACCCAAGTTGTGTATGCAATGGGATAAATGAAGCCGACTATGCACAGCTTCTCTATCTTGGCTTTCACCACAGCCACTTTGGATGGATGGATGGGCCGTTTCTTCTGGCGAATGGGTGCCACATCAAGCCATGTGTCAATGTGGTGTTCCACGATGGATGGATCTAAGCTGAGCATTTCAGTGTATGACCAGGCGAAGATGTCGCAAAATTATTGGAAAAGAGCAGTGTAGGCATCGACCTCTTCTGGGGAGCAAGATGCCCCCAGCATGATTTCTTCAATGATCTTAGAGTTGGTTGAGATGTTGATTTTAATTGTTGGTGAAATGTTCTCCATGTTCCCTTCTTCGAAGGCATCAGGTGCTGGGACTGGGTTTTTGAACCAGTCAACCTTCCCATGGATGAAATCTTTGGTCTCCACAAAAAACTGATCGGATTGCAACACAAGCTCTTCCAGGAGGAAGAATGAGTGATGGTGCATGTCGTTCCATGGGTATTCTAGGGCGGTTAGAGCTTCAAGTATCTCATCATTGTTGTTGAAGCAACGAAGTGATAGCTCTGATGGACCGTCGGTGGAGTTGAGCGGGTCGGTGGAACTGGACATCATTTAGATGGACATGGTGTCTGAAGAAGGTGGTGGTGGGTGAACTTATTCTATCAAGGTGATCTCAGAATCAAGGGAATGGTGACAGAGGTTAGCAAGAGCCATTCAAAATTCAGGCAGGTCTTGGAAATGGTGGGAGTAATGTACATACAAGCCGCAAAGGGTGCAAGCATGGTTTGTCCTCAATGCCTTGTTCCTGACTAGTGGTGCGGTTGGGAGTTAAACCATGGGGATGTTTTTGTTCGTATCCATGGCATCCAGATGTGCATGGATCACTCGAATTTCAGGGAAATTATGAGTTGTATGGCCCTATTGTTCGTAGATGGCACAAAGTGGGACTTGTCATGGTTCTGCGGTGGCTTTGGTGTTCTTTCCCCTATCCCTTTTGGGTTGGGGCGGTGCAGGTGCGGGTGCGACGGTTGGCTTATGCGGATCGGGTGGGGGTTGAGACTCAATCGCAATAGGTTGCACCGGAGCTAACACAACTTGGGGCATTGCTGGTTGAGCTGGTGGATCTAGATACCACACCGGGATCCCCAACGTAAAGTTGGGTAGGCTTAAGGTGGCCATGACCGGCTTTCTCATGACACCAGGTGGGGGAAAGAGGAAGGGAATTGTATGGACCAGAGATGAGCCCACATAAATCCCAGCTGGTGGCATGTGGGGGTGTGTTTGTGGTTGCGGCTATGCATAGTGTTGCAGCTACGGATGATGTTGCGGCTGTGGCTGTGATTGCTGTTTGGGTGTAGCGGTGATTGATGAGACCATGCACAAGTCCGCAGTTTGCTTTTGTGTCAGTGGTGGTGACACCAACGGGAAAGGAGCCATCATGGTGGGATCGGTAAGCAACCCAAGGCCCACATTCAATAGTGGGGAGGCTGGTGTGTTTTCAACCATAGTGTTGGTTGCAGGGATGACGTTAGTGTGTGCGGTCGCCCCTTGTGGCTCAATAGTGGTGATGGTAGGGATAATGTCGGTAGGCGTTGTTAACCCTTGTAGATCATGGTAGGTGAGCTGGTCAACCATCACAATCTTCCCTTCATGGGGGGACTTCATGAGGTGAAAGAAAGTTGATGCGATGACTCACATGGCGTACATGTAACTCCTTCCGAGGAGGAGGTTGTAGTATAGTTGAGCATTGATGAATTCGATGTCAATCAAGACTGTCATCCCAGCTAATGTGATGGGGACATGAGGGAGGCTTCCTTGGGCTTTATTGGGATGTCCATCATAAGTTCGCAGAGTCATGGAGGACGGTTGCAGAATTGGTGATCCAAGATTCTGCCAAACCAAGGTAGACATGACGCACGTGGATGCCCCCTTATCCACTATGCATCAGTGCACAACCAAGTTTCGGACAGACACCGATATTTGGAAGGCGATAGTGGAGGGCATGTGCGAATCTCCATTCTCTGTGTCAAACATGATTAACTTGGAGTCGGAGGGGTCTACTGCCCCTAGAGCGGCTAGTAAGGATTTCCGCTGCGTTGGGCACATTTTAAGTACCTCAAGAGTGGACATGGCATTTTGCGTTTGGGCCAAATCATCCACAATGCTATAGCTAACTGTAACTTTAGCTGTGGCATTATTGTCAATTCTGCGTATGGGGGGGTGCTGTTGAAATATTGTAACTTCGAAGAATATACTATATGTATCTTTTGTGGTCCCTGATGGTCCTACCAGGAGAACCACTTGTATTATCTTGTACCTCGATGCTTCTAATCGAAAGAACTAATAAGATTCATGAGGTTTTCCCCTCTAATTGTAAAGGTGGGTCATTAGAACCCCAGTGTCGTTACTTGAGCCTACATGATTAACTTGAGCCTACATGTCGAATGAGTTAATTCAAGTGAATGGATGAATATAAATAGAGGTGTGTTGCTCCTCATTTGTGACACACACTCTCACTTGTGTAGCACATTATTGGAGAAGAGAAGTAGCTGGAGAAGGAGGAGGATCAGGCTTTGCTCTCCTTGCTGGTTTTATCTTTTATCTTTTTGGGGCATCTATATTGAGGAATATTTTGCTGGGTTTTTCCCTTTAGGGTTTTCCCAAGATAAATCTTTGTGTTCCTTTTGTATGGTCATGCTTGTCTATCTTTCAGTGATCCTGTTTATATGCTTTTGTTATGAAAAATGAAATGAAATACTAATGTATTAGCTAAGCATATAAAAATTTAACATGGTATCAGAGCCACCCTGAAAACAAGACATTGTGAAGCTACATAATCTAGGTATTTTTAATTTTTGGTTCTCTCTCCACAATCGATCAGCAAAATAAGGCTAGGCTGACTCTCCATTGAAGGGCGCATCTTTCTGTCGAAGCGGAATTCGATTCCGAGCATTTTCAATTTTCCGTGTGGGAAATTAGGGCTTCTTGTAGAAGAAGAATTTTTGAGTGAGCCCAGCATAGGATTTCTCTCCTCATCAAAATCGAAGTTTAGATACCTGGATCAATATTTTTGGTTGGGTGAAACTCCGAGAAAGTCAAACCCTATTTTGACCCGGAGCTAGAAAAACCCTAAATACTAAAAATGCTAAGTTTTGGTATATTCGCTATATCCCAATATTGGCGATGGTTCAAGAGCTAAAAATCATATATACCGAAGATAAAATCCGGATGAACACTGTATCCAAAATTCAGCCTCCTATTCGCTATATTATAGGATATATAATCCCTCCAAGTTAGGGTTCTAGCTTCTTCCATAATTCATCCCTAAACAGGACACCTAGGGAAAATTGCTATAGCTTGGGATACAGAGGTCCAAATTGAATTCCTAAAGATGTTCCAGAAATATAAAAAACTTTAATTTTTTTGGTCCGAATTTCAGAACCTTAAGATGAACCAGTGACATGTGGCATGCCATACAACTTCACTATTCTGAACAGTCCTGTAACATGCCACCTTGGGAAAATGATCCTAAATACAAATTGGTGAAACCAAATATGATTAAACCTATGGTGTTAGATCAGGGACATGCGAGGTTACCTCAGTGAGAAATTTCAGACATAGAGGAGTAGTAATTTCATAGATATCATAGAAACAGTAACAGGCATTTCTGCAAAAGAAATTGGAAAACTAGGGCTTCCTGTTCCAGGAGCTTCCCTCCACTATTTTCAGAAAAGGAGTACATTGGACAGCTCCATTTGAAGAGATATATATTTCTATCCAATCAGATCTAAAATATTCCAAGTTTTGAAAATTAGGGTTTCTCTGACAAACCCTAGATCAGCCAGCTCCGGAAGCAGAACGAACACCTCAAATCGGTAAGATCTAATCTTTTGCTATTTGCATTTGAGGTTCTCATTTCAAAGTGAACTATCACATCAGCTTGATTATAATATTGGTGAAGTTGAAAACTTTCAAGCATGAAAGTATTTGATCTCTCTGAAGAAAATGAATTGGACACCTACATGAGTAGAGAGGTTCTAGTTCTAGAGGGAGATGAGCCTCAAAGCCTTACACAAGAAGAACTTGATCAAGGCCAAAAAGATCACTATTGATTCAATCATGGATCAACTTGTACCACAAGTGTCTTCCCTAAAGACACTGAAGATGTTTGATTTCTTGATCAAGCTATTTGAAGATAAGAACATAATTCAGAAGATGGATTTGAGAAAACAGTTGAAGAATGTGAAGATCCAGAATGTATAACGTCTTGAAGCAGTAGAAGAAGAAGCAGAGAATGCAGAAGTGGTGATAGCCACCTTGAATGGCCTCCCATGATCATGGGATTCATTCATGCGAGGAATGTGTGCTAGAAGAAAGTGATTACTTTCAGTTGACTTTGGGAATAAGAAGAAGCTCGTCTCATAAGAAGAGAAGAAGAAACATGGGAGCAAATTGAAGATCAAGCTATCACCATTCAAATAAGATCCCTCAAGCGATGAGGAATATGAAGAATTCAATTCTTGACGAAGCTCTTATCCATCTTATCATTTGGATAAGAAATGATGATAAAGCAGAATGATCAAGATGGAGTCTACCCACGAAACAAATAAAAGGTAAGTATTCAATTGTCATTTCATGATATTGTTTTACATTTGATTATATTCAGTTGATGTGTTATGCATGATAGATTGTTTGCATCAATGACTGTATACTACTAATATGCATGTGATGGGTAAGTAGCTCATGGTGCTATACAACTCTCCATTTCTACTTATAAAACCTCCTTGCTGACATATTGGATTAGTCTAGAAATTTTCTGTGAGATATGGATGAATGTTGTATTGGCTAAACAGTTGCATGATGCATAAGAATTTGTCGTTATGCATATGATTTATGAAATAGTTCTAACCATGAAACTCATGCATTTGAATTGTAGGAAAGGTCATGTACAACCTCCTACAAGAAAATAAGGATGAGACTTGTTCCAAAGAACAAGTGATGACGATTCAATAAACATGAATCTGAAGCTCCTAGGGTCAGAGACACCATGACGAAAGAAAGAGCTTCAAAGAGCGGTAGATCCACCTCGAAGGATGAAGACTACCATGGGTATGAGAGATAACTCAAGATGAAGAAAAGAATGCTATGAAAGAAGCTATGATCAAAGAATAACAGTTGATCATGGGGAATGATGTATACGATATGATTTTGACACATAAAGGAAAGTATGTAGTATCCTCCATATGGATATACAAGAACAAGTGTACAAAGCAAGGTTCATGATTTGCCTCAGAAAGAATAGACTATGACACGACATACTCTATTGACCAGTATATATCAAGCATAGAACCACCTGTATAGAATGAAGAAGGAAGATAATACTCCACTTCAGGGGGAGTGACTACAGAAGATATCTGAGTTCGACATGGTACGACATGATGGACAGCTTCCTGATGGATCAAGACTTTTGGGTTCCAACCTTCAAAGTTGAATGCAGAAGACTAGGATATGTTGATGATTTGACAAGATGAACTCATGGAAGATGTTATGATGATGTTTGGGATATAGTACTCAAACCAGAAAGCAAGAATGTGGTATCTTACAAATGGATTTGCAAGATAAAATATGTCGCTGATAGAAATAAGAAAAGGCTTGTGGCTAGAGGTTTCTATAAGAAAGAGGGAATTAATTCTGAAGACACACTTACTCCAGGAAGCAAGGTATACTTCTTTCAGAACTATGATGGTAGTTGCTTCCATGATGAAGTAAAAACAATCCTTCCTTAATGGTATGATTGGGGAAGAGTTTTACATCGAAAGGATTTGAAGTTGAAGACAGATGGACTCATATATGTAAGTTGAATAAGGCTCTCTATGGCATGAAGCAAGCTCCCAGAGCTTGGTATGGAAGGATAGACAGTTTTTTGTCAATTATGGGCTTTACCAAGAGTAAAACCGATCCTAACCTTTATCTAAAGGTTGTAGAAGATGAACCTGTCATCCTGTTATTATATGTGGATGACTTATTCTTGACAGGGAAGGAGAAACAGATCATGGAAAGCAAGAAGAAACTAGCAGAAGAATTTGAGATGAAAGACCTTGGGTTAATGCACTATTTCCTAGGTCTGGAAATATGACAAAGTTCAAAAGAAATATTTCTCAACAAAGGAAAGTATGCGGTAGAGATATTGAAGAGATTCAATATGTTGGAATGCAAATCCATGGCCACACCCATGGACTCCAACCTGAAGTTGTTAGCTGATGACTCATAAGAGTTAGTGGATGTGACTCATTACAAACAGATCATTGGGTCATTAATGTATTGAAAAAATTCCAGACCAGACATTTCTTTTGCTATGAACACCTTAAGTCAATATCTTGTTCAACCAAGACGGGTTCACCTAGTAACCGCAAAACATGTGATGAGATATCTGAAAGGGACTATAGACTTTGGTCTATACTATGATGGTATCCATGAGTATAGATTGTATGGCTACATAGATGCAGATTGGGCTGGAAGTATCTCAGATGGGAAAAGCACATTAGGTAGATGCTTTTGTTTGGGGTCTACTATGAGTTCATGGTTTAGCAGGAAACAGTCCAGTGTTTCTCGTAGCATGGCGGAAGCAAAATACATAGCAGATTGCTCTGCTAAGTTGTGAAGTCATATGGCTTCGGAAGCTGATATCAGGTCTCTTTGACCAAAAGATGGATACTACAATGATTCTATGTGATAACCAGATTTGTGATGACAGAGAACCCTGTGTTCCGATTGTAACACATAAAAATTCGGTATTTCTACATACGAAATAAGATGTAGATGATTATGTTTCAGTATTTCTATACTGAAGATATAGATGATGATGCTTTCAGTATTCACATACTGGAGATACATATGGTGATAGTTCAGTATTCACATACTGAAGATGTAGATGATGATGGTTTGAATGATGATGTACTAATGAAGCCTCTGTCTCGAGTAAAGTTCGAACACTTTCGAGACAAGCTTGGTGTTTTTCAAAAAGACCTTCCTCGAAAGGGGGAATAGTGATGTTGCAATGGGATTGTATCATCCCTGGGAATTTGCCCTAAAGTGATCTAAAAACCTCGATCCTCGATAATGAAGAGGGATTGTATCATCCCAGGACATCTATCCAAAAGTGATCCGGTGACCTCGGTCCTTGAGAATGAAGAGGGATTGTATCATCCTGGGACATCTGTCCAAAATAGATCCAGTGACTTTGGTCTTAGTGAATGTGGTGGGATTGCATCATCCTTGAACTTCAATTCAAAATGTATCCGGAGGTCTCAGCCCCCATGAATGTGGTAGGATTGCATCATCCCTGAACTTCGGTTCAAAATGTATCCGGAGGTCTCGGCCGCCGTGAAAGTGGTGGATTGCATCATCTTTGAAACTCGGTTCAAAATGTATCTGGAGGTCTCGGCCCCTATGAAAGTGGTAGGATTGCATAATCCCTGAACTTAGGTTCAAAATGTATCCGGAGGTCTCGGCCCCCGTGAAAGTGGTGGATTGCATCATCCCTAACCCTCGGTTCAAAATATATCCAGAGGTCTCGGCCCCCATGAAAGTGGTGGATTGCATCATCCCTGAACCTCGGTTCAAAATGTATCTGGAGATCTCGGTCCCCGTGAATGTGGTAGGATTGTATCATCCTTGAATTTTGGTTCTAAATGGATCCAGTGACTTTGGTACTCGAGAACATGTGTTGATCCCATAATTCCTAGAGGAAGGATTGTCTGAGTTCCACATATGTGTTGATCCCGTAATTCCAAAAGGAAGGATCATTAGTAAGTCCGTAAAGACCTAAATCCCGTAATTCCGAAAGGAAGGATCATTGAATTGATCCCGTAATTCCGAAAGGAAGGATCATTGAATTGATCCCGTAATTCCAATAGGAAGGATTGTCTAAGTTCCATAGATGTGTTGATTCCATAATTCCAATAGGAAGGATTGTCTGAGTTCCACATCTGTGTTGATCCTGTAATTCCGAAAGGAAGGATCGTTAGTAACTCCATAATGACCTAAATCCCATAATTCCGAAAGGAAGGATCATTGAATTGATCTCGTAATTCCAATAGGAAGGATTGTCTGAGTTCCACATATGTGTTGACCCCGTAATTCCAATAGGAAGGATTGTCTGAGTTCCACAAATGTGTTGATCTCGTAATTCCGAAAGGAAGGATCGTTAGTAACTCCATAAAGACCTAAATCCCATAATTCCGAAAGGAAGGATCATTAGTAACTCCGTAAAGACCTAAATCCCGTAATTCCAAAAGGAAGGATCATTGATAACTCCGTAAAGACCTAAATCCCGTAATTCCAAAAGGAAGGATCATGTTGATGTTTTGATGATGTTGATGTTTTTATGATGATGATGACGTACTGATTGAAAGATCAGAATATGATAATGATGCTGTTGCTGATGATGATGATGTTTCTCTGATCGAAAGATCAGAAGTTGCTGATGATGATGTTCTTTGATCGAAAGATCAGAATATGATGATGTTTTCTGATCGGAAGATCAGAAGTTGCTTATGATTATGATGTTGTTGATGATGATGATGTTTTCTGATCGAAATATCAGAATGCGATGATGATGATGATGAGATCCTGATGATGATGATGTCGTATTATCAAATTATGATGACGATGACGTACTGATCGAAAGATCAGAATATGATGATGAGTTGATATTAGAGTATGATGATGTTCTGTTGATGATGTTTCTGGTCGAAATATCAGAGGCTGATGATAATGATGATTCTGATTGAAAGATCAGAATGTGATGATGATGATATTTTGATGATGATGATGTTGATGTTTTGATGATGATGTTTCTGATCGAAAGATTAGAGTATGATGATGATGTTGTTGTTGATCGAAAGGCCAAAGCGCTGAAGAAGATGTTGTTGATCGAAAGGTCAAAGTGTTGAATATGATGTTGCTAATTGAAAGGTCAAAGTGCTAAAGAAGATGTTGTTGATCGAAGTGGTCAAAGTACTGATGATGCTGAAGACTAAAGATTGAAGATGAAGACTACATGATGTTGAAAAGCTTCCAATGATTTATA
>LPNX011137577.1:131859-200394 GCA_001517045.1 Pseudotsuga menziesii
TCATTTTGTATGGTTGTGCTTTTCTATCTTTCAGTGATCTTGTTTATATTCTTTTGTTATGAAAAATGAAATGAAATACTGATGTCTTAGCTAAGCATATAAAAATTTAACATTAAGTACCTCAAGAGCGGACATGGCGGTTGGCGTTTGGGCCAAATCATCCACAATGATATAGCTGACTGTAGCTTTAGCTGTGGCATTATTGGCAATTCTGCATATGGGATGGCGTGGGAATGGGGGTAACTGGAGAGGTAGGTTGGTTGTATTAGACGTGGATGTTGCTGATGAGTCGACAGGTTCGGTGGTGGTACTGTACTGATTTCATCTAGTCTGTAAGTTGACCTCTTCAGTGGTCATGGCTAGCAGGTGGTGAACACCTGTTTTAGCCGTGGGCAGTGCCCCCAAAGCGTTGGGATTGGCCTGGGGAGGGGGAGTGGTTGCCACCAATCCTTGGAATGGTAGTGGGTTTTGAAGCACCATGGGAGGAGGTCCTTGTGGTGCCTGGTTGGGTTGGGCTTGATTGGGAGCATTGGAGGCCTGTTGGGCCTCATTTTGAATGGCTTACTTAGCGCAAGCCATGAGGGGACACTCAAATGTGTAATGCCCATAAAAATCACAGAGTGTATAAGGTTGGTTTGTGCGCAACGGAATGTTGCATCTTGGTGCATTCTATCATGGGGGGTTTTGTATTAACCGGTTAGCCGCAACATTATTGGGAGGGTTTGGTTGCTGACCACCTCCCTGCAGTTGGTTATTGTCTTGGTTGCGGGGCTAGTTGTTTCTAGCTTGCCCTTGTTGATTGTTGGGGGTAGGCTGGTTGGGATGGTTTTGTTGTGCGAACACTTGTCCCAACGGAGCAGGTGGGGTGGGGGCAGGGGCTTGAACTTGTTGCACTGGTGGTGCATAGTGTATTTGTCAGGGTGGTGGTGCCAAAATTGTGGGAATTTTCCCCACATACTATTGTGTTGGCCAAGCCATGGCCTGAGCCTACTGCGATGGCACAGGTTGTGCATAAGAGGTTGTTGCTCCAGACTGGGACATCATTCTAGCATAGTCCGGAGCTTGGTTTTGGTAAGAAACATTAGCAGTGTTGCTTGGTTGCGGTGCAATGGTAGGTGGTGTCGATCAAGGCTGTGGTTGTTGGGAGACTGACCCTATGATGCCATCTGTAGTGTGGGATTCCCCTGGTGTGTCATGGTAGGAGGTACTCAGATGGGGAGTGTCTGGAATGACAGTGTACAAGTATCCTGACTGAGAGTAGATCAAGTCAAATTGTTGGGCCTTCAGTATGGCCTCTTCTTTAGATTAGGGATGTTTAGATGCGACATCCTTTGCGATGGGTGGGAGAAAAGTGTCAAGGAACCAATCCAAAAAGATCCTGTCATCTAGTTGGATTTTGCATAAGCTACGACGTCACCGCCACTCATGGATATGGTCAGTTATGTGAGTGGCGGTGCTTTGGTGACAGGATAAAAGGATATCCACCCTCTCGTCATATCTAACAAGGAGTTGAAAATAATGTAGGAACATGAAGGCTAGGGAGTTGAAGTTGGGGTACTTGGCTTGTGGCAGCTCAATGTACCATTTGGCCACGACACCTATAAGGGTGTGTTGGAACAACCTTAGCCTGATGGAGTCGTCTACGATATTATTGGATGAGCACCATAAATGGAATGTCATTATTTGATTTTGGGGACATTCCCTGGCTTTGCCTTCAAACTTTGGGATGTCTGATGGCAGTTTAGTTGGCATGGGTGTCCAGAAAGCTTGGTGGCGGATGGGGTCATTTGTTAATCTAGCCAATTCAGGCAAGTTTAGATGAGACATGAAGGGAAGATTTGACCCCAAGTTGATGTGGGATGGGGCTGCAATGGGGGTGGGGTTTGCAGGTGCATAATGCATCTGCATGGCTGGGGGTGCTTGTGGTGGCACCATTGTGGGTGGGCCAATGCCCCCAAGTGCTATGTGGGGGGAGATATGGGTGGCAGGATCATTACCCCCATGTATGACAGTAGGGGCAATGTAGGTGGACGATGCACTGCCTCCCTGTGTGGCCGGAGGGGCAGTGTGTGTGGAGGGGCCACTGCCCCCGTGTGTTACCACTAGGCTAGCTTGGATGGTCACTATGGGTGGTGGAAATTGGCTAATGACAGTCTACATGACTATGCTTGTACCGCTTTCCAAGTTGTGGGTGACAGGTTGTGATGTGGACGTGGGTCCACTTGCTAAGGTTAGGCCGGAAAATGGATCCGGGTTTGCACTAGCCATGGGGCTTGATGGTGTGGTGTGGAGGTCTGGTTCAGACTGATATGGGTCTAAATCAGAATCATAGGCTATGTGGCCCTCTAACGGTGTGGGAGATCACTGAGAGCGGCTTCGATGGTGCGATCAAGTTTTCCAAATGGTGGTGGTTCGCCTCTTAGGTGTGAGGAAGATCGTGGAGGATCAATTGTGTTCGCTTTTGTGTATGAAACTGGTGGGTATGAGATTTGGACCCTGGTTTCAATGGCTTCCTATTGGGTGAAGGTGGTCTCTCGGCCACCAATACTGCCAGAAGACAGCGCTTGGCTTGTTCCTCATGGGTGCTTCTACTCAATTGGAAGGGGTCGTTGCCCGTTTCGCATGGCAATTCCTTTCAGTAGCTAGCTACTTTGGGGTTCCTGTGGTTCTCCTCACAATTAGTTTCTGGGAAAAACCCAAGTACTTCCCATAGTTGAAGCAGTTAGGGACTTATGTCCTCAAAGACTACAGAATTGATTGAACTTAGTGTAAATTTGGTAAATTTTAAGGCTTACTCAACGTCATGAACCGAGTTGGGTTAATTATTTGGTATGGTGTGTTGGTTTGATTATTTGTTCTGGTATTTGGTTGTTGCAATATGGTTTATGAATTCATGGTAGAATTCATATCATGGTTTTGTATGCAAACATAAATATAAATTTGTAAGCAAGTACAGTGATTAACCCTGGATTGTTGGCCTAACTAAATGTCTACCTCTCAGTGATATTCTTCTTCAAACCAAGAGAAGGGGTTGGGATCTCAACACAATGGGACTAAGCCCATTCATATATCCTCAGGTCACCTCCAGAATGCTAGGTTGGTCAACAGGGAGGATGCTTAGCGCCGTGAGAATCCCTCCTTCTGTACCCCCTCTACCTTCCAGGTCACCTGGTTTTAGTGGTTTGGGAAAAATACCATGGAGTGCCTAGATCTATACGAGCTTACCCTTCATCGTATCCCAGAATACCCCGGAGGGTGATGACTGGGTAGAGGAGGAAGGGGGCAGCAAGATGGTTATTTTTAAGTTACTTTTAGTTAGACTAGTTCATTTTATTAAGCCTTGATGATTGATTTAACATTTACACATTGTTCATGGATTGGTTTGCAGAAAATAAAAACTAGAACTAAAAAAGACCTGCAATGGTGGACAGAGGTGGCTGGGCCACACTAACAGTTCTCTGAAACTGAAAATTACTATCAATTAAAATTAAATTCAACTTCTATGTGACAAGCCGCACATTTCTGACCAAATATAGCGAGGGGGTTGCGAGATTTTTCCAGAAATGAGCGAGGGGGTTGCAAAGAATGTAAAAACAGTTGCAACCTGAGTTTTTGGGCTAAAGTCGTGCCTGTCTAGGGATTAAGTGCGCCCCGGGCATGCCTGTTTGCTCATTAAGAGTGCCCCAGTCTCACCTTTTTCCCGGATAAGAGTGCACTGTTCCGAAAAGGGGTTTTTGGTGAGGCGGGGTCAGATCTGGCCGACAGTAACTGGTACTAGGGTCAGTCTAACTCGGCTTGGCCTAACAGAGGATTTGGAACTAACTAAATCAGGAAATAAACAAGATTTAAGATAGATCTAACATAAGATTTCTGAAAACTAGGGTAAAATTGAAAAAACTTGAAAACTTGAAATTTTTGGACCAAGGATCTTGTGGGATCGTCTTGGTATGGCCACCAAAGCCGTAGTGAGGATTTCTCCTCACTACAGGAGCAAGAATGGATCCGTTGTGCCTATAGGGCACAAGGGTAGGTTCCTACTCTTTGAAAACAGGAAAAAACGAAATGGAAATAGCATAAACAGAACAACGAATTAAACTAAGCTAATCTAAACAAGATTAAGCAAATGGAAACCACTGTAAACTAGATCCAAGAGCTAATAATAGAAAAGAAGAAGCTTTGTGAACCCCTCTACAGAAAACGTGTTAGGGTTCTGCCTCCTTGAAACCTGCAAGCAACCTAAGCTACTACAATGGAAAACCTGCAAACAATGTCAACAATGGAACTTGCAAATAAAAATATCAGTTAGAAATAAAAAACAATTAAACAAACATGAAAAGAAATGTTATACCTCACTTGCGTGGAAATGGTCCACCATGCCCTAGCTCATGGGAGCACCTCTCTCTTGGTTGGGAAGCAATGGCTTGATGGGATGGAGATGGAGGAGAGGGAGTGTGGGTGGTTAGAGAGGCAAAGGTCTCAAAGCATCCACAGGAAGCATAACAATAGGCGAGGGAGGAGTGTTTTGAGAGTGACCCCCCACCCTCCTTTTATAGTTTTTCCAAGGGATTTTAGGGATTTTGAGCCCTTGGTCAAGGCTTTAGCCCCTTTTTTGGGCCTTTATCCCCTTTCACCCTAACTTTAGCCCCTTTTTTAGGGCTTTAGCTCCTAGGGGGCTATTTTGGGCTCCTTTTTGGGGTTTTTATCCCTTTTCTTCATCCTTGGGCTCTTTTAGAGGTGTGGGGGTCAAATGGAAGGTCTTATGGAGTGAAATGAGTGTTGTGAGATGGTGTCCTTGGGTGGTGTAGGCCATTGAGAGCTATGTGGGGGATTTTTGGGTTAACAGATCAAAAATCACAAGTCCTCTTTATTAAAAAAGAGATATATTTTATTTAGGCACACTAACCTATGTTGACAAGTTTACTAGGGATGTTGATCATGTCAAAACCCGATAAAATAAAGGTGAAAATGGGCAAAAAAGAGTCCAAAAACAATCCCTAATGACCTAAGACAAGAAGTTTTCCCTAATTTAGAATGGAGGAGTCCCAAGGGTGATCAAATATTGTTAGATAGTTCTAGAGGGATTGAAGTAGTCAAATTTAAAGACATGATTAAAGAATAATACATGATTAATTAAGGAAAATTGAGGGTGATCTACTGAAAATTTAACAATTAATCAGAGGGAGGCATCAAGAGTAAGGATAAGTACCCCCAAAATCATCTAGTTAGATCAATCCTTTAAGGGAAGATGGTGAGGAGGAATTTACCACATGGAATCAACATTGTAGGACTCATTTGTATGGTTGTAGAGTGGGTAACACATAAATTCTTCATAGTACAAATTTTCCACAGATCCCTCAATTTGTTTCTAGTGCTTCTAGGGATTTAAGTGGCCCGTGATAGTTTCACCGTCACTTTTTTTGCATCTTGGTTATTGAAACCACTCTCCTTCCTTGGACCATCACTCTTCATATTTCTCCTTGTACATATTCTTGTCCAATACCGAGTCTCCATTTATAGAACTAGGGTTTGATTTAAGTTCTTCTTTTTATATTTTATAGGAGCTACTTTTGCACCCCCACTTTGTATTGTTCTCATGGTACTAAAAAATCCCATTGACCTACTTTTGTGTTCATTTTTTGGACATTAATAAAATTATCTTATCTTACCTATCCCTTTTGTAGAAAAATTATAAAATATTACACAATGTTCAAGTGAATGTTTTGTTAGGACTCGGGAGAGATTCTAATCTACTCACACATGGATTTTGTAATATACTCTCAACAGAAAGGATCATTTTCTAGTACATGTTTGTTTGAGTCAAGTGACAACTAGAAGGATTTGTGTGCCAAATAGAGAACCAAATCCCCAAAGGGAGCAAAAGGATACAACCTCAATCCAATCTTACTACCTTCAAGTGCAAAATTCAGTGACCCAACAGTTTCTAATATTAATTATATACCATTAGAGTTTTGTTTCCCATAACTATCTGTTGCAAAAGGAATCCTAATATATGCAACCTAGAAGATTAATGATGTTTTATGCTTTAAACATGTCTGGTTAAGAATGGAATCAAAACCATTTGATTTTGCGATGCATACAGGTTATTATCACTTGTTTTCAACTAAATACAATAATATTCTATCGAATATAACTTTATTTTAATTTTGCATATTTGACAGCTTATGTATGTTTAGATTGGATTCACATATAAATGATCTATAACCTTACAATGAAACCATTATTCATATGTAATTATTATATGTGGCAATCTCTTTTTTTGTATCACCGAAGTAGTTCTATGTAATATGTATAAAGTTTCATGCATACTTTATTCACCTTGATAATTCGTGTTGGATACTTATTGGAGCATTATGAACTGAAGAGTTTCGGATGCTTTAATTGGATGCAAGCTTTCAACCATAGATATTGGGGCACCTGTTATACGAATGGCGTACATTCCAACAGGTGGACATATCGTGATTGCAGTGTTCAAGGTTGGTACTTGTTCAATTTGAAATATTGGCGTTACTTCTAATAGTTTTTCAAAACTCTTTAGCAATATTTCCTTTTGTGAAACAACCCAACTACTTTAGTGTGCAAGTTCTACATCTGCAGAAGTACGACTATGACACACTTATAAAAAGTTTGATATTATTGATTTTGGCTCATTTAAGGAGAAATATTTTGGGTGATGCTTGCTTACTAGAATTTATATTTTTTGAATCTGAAATCTAAAGAAATATTATTGTAACAGTTTGTTCCAAATACAATAGTGCAATTCATTTGATTAAAAATTGTAAGTATACCTTCTCTTCATAGAAAACAAATACTTGTTTGCTTATATGCCTTTTATTCCCATAAAATAATACTTGTTTGTTTTTTAAGTAAATAATGGTTTTTTAAACAATAAGGGTCACATAATCAACAAACTAACTTAAAAAATGATTATACTTGCACAATTCCTATTGTCTTATCTGTGCATCAAGACTCTTAGATTTAAAATGTGTTTGGCATCCATATACCATACCTTGGGAAAAATAACATAGCTTTTGGCATTAGTCCAAAAGTGTTTTCACATAGCTAGAAAAGTGTTAGGTCTCTTGTCAGTTGTGTTTCTTGATGTGAATATGTATGGATTAGATTGAGTGGGTGCTTGACCTTGGACATAATTCTAACATAGTGCACTTAGAATGATAACATGATCACTTACCTAGTGATCATGTTTTATTGGTTTATTTGGGATTCATTTTGGATTTTTTTCTGCCCATTTTCACCTTTATTTTATTGTTTTTTGGCAGTCTTGTTTGGTCCATCTAGTAAAAGAAATTGTTTGTTCAAACTACTTGACGCATGCAAATTAAATAAGCGCACAATTACGATATTTACAGGTTCATAACTTTGTCTGACTATCTGTTGGGTTGGTAGGGTTTTTTATTGCCCCATCCCCTCTTCTCTCATGCAATGCATTTATCTGCGTTTTCAACCTCCATCATCTTATACACAATCAGAAATTATTGCCAATCACTTGTGACCTAGTTCTATTTCTTCTATTGTGACTTGGTGATATTACCATTTTCCCTTGCAATCTATCCTCATGTTGTTATGATCATACTAGAACTATAGCCTCATGAAAACCTAAGTGGACACAATTAAAATAAAGGGGTAACACCCTAAATGAAATCACCATAAAAGAGCAAGATGGTAAGAATGTGGTTGATTTGAAGAATTGCTCATCATTTTCCTTTTGTCTAAATTCATAATGATAGCCTTGCAAACTATGTAACATGGATTGTGGTTTTATTTTTCTTAGTCATTAGTTCTACTTTCCACTTATTATGAATTTACAATGTTGCTAAACATATTTGAAGTTTCCTAATTGAGTGATTTCTATAGAATGCTATTATTCTTCTTTATCAAACAATTTTTCATCCACATGGTCATATCAGGTCATTAATTTTACTGCATCGGATGCTTTTGACTATTGAGGGTTCATACAAGCTAGAATTTGATAAATCAAGGACCCTGACAATGACTAGAAATGGACTCATCCTTTCATTCCCCACGTTACATTTATGGTTTGACTTGTTGTCAAAGATACTTCCAAAGAGGGATCTTATTAGAACTACGGAGATAATGGTCCTTGGGTAGAATATCTACGGGCATACTATCATTGTTGTCTTCTTCTTAGTAAATGATTTCCTGTAAGGTATAAAATATTGTATTTGTTGGCATTTTTCATGGAGGTTTTGGATATGAATTTCCAAGCATGATTTTGTGACTTTGGAAGAGCATTCTTGAGTTTGTATGGTTATGATAAACTTGAATATTTTACTTAAGATATATGTACTATAAGTTACAACATAACAATGATATATGTTATCGGCATAATGCCCATCGATTTACTACAATTCCCCATATCCCAGTTCAATCTCTATTCTTTAGAAAATTGAGTGACTGACATATATAATACCCAAGCTCCTTAATAGAAGGTTTTAAGCATCTTGCTCCAGTTCATGGTAATTATTGCTAGCAGAAAGAGCAGACTAGAAGAAATCCAAAAACAAGTTATATTGACTCTGCCAGTATGGCGACATATGGAATGCAATGACAACTCTTCAGAGGCCTCACAGATGTAGATCAAAATAGAGATCTCATGGATATGCTATCTGGAAAAAAAATAGGACTTGTGGTAGATTTTCATTTGACTACTAGACTGCATGGGTGATTCAAAGAGATTGAAATGGATAAGACAAAGCACATTAGCACAAGTGTGACATCGCTAAAGTTTCCAAGACAATATTTTTGTGCATTTTCCTTTCCATGCATAGTTATAATATATGGCAATATCTAGGCCTGGTTACCAAAAATTCCTTAATTTTCATATGGGACCAAATTTACTATACCATGTCGATTGTATCCATATCTATTATCTGTATTCCACAACCATAAATATGTTGTACCACTAAAATTAGGATAAAAAATAAAAGAATAAAACTAAAATCCTCACCATAGATGGGCATGGCTTGAGTATGTTGAAGGTTCATGTCACCAAAAGGGAAAACTTGATAAAGGCTATATGCCAATTCACATGGTCAAATATAAAACATAAATGAATGGGTCTCTTCAGCTGACTTATTCATTATGCAACAACATTAATTTTAGAGTCATCGAAGAGTGAGTCATTTGGAGCACTCTAGGTCCACAACAATTTAGGGTACTTTTGCAGTCATTAAGTTACCATTTATTCTTCTTCCTTTATTGACCATAAATATGTAGTGCATATGAATGTTACAAACTCATCCATGAATCAGGCATACCATATCCAAATATAAAGGGATTTTTTATTATTATATAAATTTGCATATTGCGTCGGATATCCGACATCTACATAGTGAAGTTTGTCGTCGGATATCAAAGTGAATTTTGTGGTCAAAATTCCATCTAATCTGACAAAATGGTTATACTATCGATGACACAGTGGAGGAAAATTCGTTGGATATCCGACATTAATGAAGTGAAATTTGATGTCGTATTTAATAGAAATTCAACAAATTAGTTATACTATCAACGACCTAGTGGAGGAATCGTTGCCGGATATCTGACATCAATGCACTGAAATTTGTAGTCGGTTATCCGAAATCCACGAAGGAAAATCCGTCATAAATGCAACATCAATGCACTGAAATTTGTGGTCAGTTGTCCAAAATCCACAAAGGAAATGCCGTCGGATATCTGACATCAATGGACTGAAATTTTTGGTTGGTTATCCGGCAGACGCAAAGTAAAATTAGTTGAATTTTTGACATCTATGAGGTGAAATTCTCTTTCGGAAATGCGATAGGTGTATGTCGAAAACCCGACGAGGTTTTTTCATTATCGGAAAACAACAAAAATTCACCGACGTTTAAAAAAAGAGAGGATTGTCGAATTGCCGACATCAATATGTCAAAAATCAGACATCTAAGACGTCTAAATTTGTGTTAAAAAATTCTAGTGCTAGTTTATCCATTATGGCCTTATTTTGCATATCCAATATATCCATTATAGATTTTTGTTGAATTCCCTAGTCTTCTATCACTTGAGAAATGATTTATTTATTATGTTACTGAATATCATTCTACTAGAATTATTTTGTGACCATGTTACACAAAAATACAATATCTAGGATCCAATACATAATTCAATGTCATTAACTTTCAAATATGTGGTGACTTTTTTCTCCCTAACTATTGGAAGGTCCCAGTCTATTAGTTGACTAGGTCTTCCAGTCGGTCCACAATACTCAACTAGTCGAATGGCCTAGCAAGTAAACTAACATATGTGAACAATCATGTATAATTATATGTTGGTTTGCATGTGTAAAAAGGATACCAGTGTATGTCGTAATACGTCCTTCTATTGATAATATAATGAATTATTGGAATCATATATACTCTTGTGTATTTATGCAAGAATGTTTCTCTTAATGTGTATCAATAGTAAATAATGACTCTAATCCCCTAAATTGCAACATTGGGACTTTTTTGGGGGGAGTTGGTCTACCGAGAGACAAACACTTCAAAAGGAAGGAATCATGTCAGATCTCGGTGCACCCTTGGTAGCAAGTTTCAGCGGGATAAAGAAGCAAGAAACTAGATTCTTTGTGAGAATATACCACAAGGGAAGTCTTTAATAATTTCTACCATGATCATACATGTAATAAGGCTACCAATGCTAGGAGACCCAATCCTGACCACGACCCAACCATTAGCACTAGCGGAGGAATTTACTAGATCTCAACTGGGGAGATATTCAGAAGGGCTCATAATCATTATGGTACAGGACCCTAGAATAAAATGGGTCACTATCATAGTTTCCCTCCATCTATTGAATGCATCAAGCCTCATATGTGAAGATAACCATGTTGGAAAAAATCAAGAAAATTACAAAGCTATGAAAACTCTTTAATTGGTACGACTATGTTGCCGACATAGTCACGGTAAATTGTGAAAAGTCCTAGGAATCAATGTAAGAAATTCAATTCTCATCCTTATTAATTTGGATTCCAACGAAAAGAATTCTACTCATCAGAGAAGCAATATGAATATCCTGGATTGTGCTGACAATGTGAAGTCTCCAATGTTTTTTTATGAAATGGTCAATCTCAACATTGGGCCTTACCCAAAAATAATTTTTTTCTCATCGATATGAAAACCTGAAGACAACATGTAAGAGATGGAATGTACCACAAAATATATGAAGAAATTTTCCATTGACTACTCATATCCATCTCGGCATGTATGGTACATAAGTTTGGTATATATATGGAGAAGGAGGGGAGATTGAAGAGTTGGATAATAATCAGAGGATTATATTTTCATGGATGCGTCAAGATAGTCAAATATGGAGTACATGGTACCCCTTTTAGAAAGAGGTGAAGTAGAAAAAATAATAACTCCATTGTGAGATGGAGAGTTAGAGGAAGAAAGAGAAGATGAAATCTACATCACTACATTTTCAATTGATAGGGAGTTGACAAATCTGACTCTCACCAAAAATATCACAATAGTAAAGAAATAAAAATAGACAACAATTGACATCAAGGAGTCTAGCAAAGAAAATGGGGTTAAACCATAAATAGTTATCCCCACATCAGGACCTATCGACCGATAGAAATCAAAGATAAATAAATACATGGAAAAAGTAGCTACAAAGGTTCTATTAGGAGAATAATTTAGCAAAGCTACCAAAAAATAACAAAAGAAATGAAAATTAATCATGGAGTAAGTGTTGGTATTGACTACCCACAAGTAATGGGAAGGGTGAAAGAGAAAATAATGAATGCCATGAAAAATAATATCAGTATAGAGCATCAATTTCGGGAATAAATGCAAATGTAGGATATAGGTGAGGATCATCCATAGAAAATAACAACCATATCACCAAATATCCTGACTCAACCCTAGAAACATACTAAATTAATGGTTTACAAATCATCTTCCACCCAACAAGTCGACTTAACACATGAGTACACACCCCAATATCCAACATCAATCACTTAGTAACCACAGTAAGTTCCCACATAGTCTTTTCCTACAAATTTGATCTTACATAGTCGAATCCCACACCAGTCAATCCCACCACATTAATTGGCATTGAATCCCACCAAAGTTGGCACCTACACAGTCACCTCCACCATAGAAAACCCCACAAAAAATTCCACCATGCATCACCGCAAGTAAATCCCTTGAATTCACACACACACACACACAAAACACAAATGATACCTCATAATAATCTAACAAAATAATAAAGAAATTCCAAGGAATCAACACCAACTCCCAAACAATTTTAGATGTGTGAGAGAGAAAATGGTTACTTCACAATAATATTCAAGCTCAAAACTATGAACAATAATGAATTATAAAAAATTATAGAAGCAATCACCAAAGAGAAGGGAAAGAGATGGAGGGACCTTGCTAGATATAGAGATATCAAGAATTAGAAAGAACACAAGGTTTGGGAGAAATGCAAAGAAAAAGAAAATGATTCCATGGGAATCAGACTACAACAAGAACTTTGAGACCCCATAGACAGTTTAAAAAATTTAGTAACATAAATTATAGACCATCATCACATATCCATGGGCCACTAGAGCACAATAGATGAATAAAAAGAAACTCTTATAGTGCAATAATACGACCAAATAAACCGCCTTAGAGGGAAAATTGCACATCCATAAGCACCATTAGAGGAAATTTCAATTTAAAATGGGCCTTCCAAAAATAATAAAAATTCCATGTCATCATGTATTAGCCAATCAAAATTATTTAAAATTAAAAAAGGGATCACCTATTAAACAATTTTTTAATATAAATTTGGGGATAGGTATCATAAAAAAAACTATTTTTTTGTTTGTATTTTCGACATATCTCCCTGTATTTTTACTCAAATTTTGATAGGGAGAGCTCATTCGATGCGGAATTAAATTCCGCATGCAATGTGTACCCACTCGACATACTTTTGACGGGCCCCGCTACCCCAAAAACAAGAAATACCTGAAAAAATGTGATGATGATGTCATCATCATGTATTTTCAGGTATTTTTTGTTTTTGGGGTATAGGGCCCATCAAAATTATTCCAAGTGGGTACTCGTTAGATGCAAAATTTAATTCCGCATCCAACGAGCTCTCCCGATCGAAATTTGAGTAAAAACACAGGGAGATATGTTGAAAATACAAACAAATAAGTAGTTTTTTCATTTCTTCCTCCAAAATTAATAAATATTATTTTATTATTTTAACTATTATTTTATTAATTTTCCTTAGGAGTCCCATTTTAAGTTGATATTTCCTCTAATGAATCATTAACAACCAGTACAATGTTTAACAATTGGCCATCACACTTTTCCCATGTCTATAATAAACTTAGATCCTGTAACACCGATTTTGTGTGTTATGGAACAATATGTATCCAGATAAGAATAGATCCATATTCATAATAAATAATACATATTGAATAAAATGATTGATGAAATTTTACAATTGAAATCCTACCTTTAAATATGGATTAGGAACCTATTGAAAAGTCGTGTTCTCTGATGGTAGTAGTACTTATTAGTTTATTATTAAGTTATATATCATTTATGTGTTATGTATTTATTATTAGTATTATTATTTATGTAAAATTTCCCTTCCCTTAAAGGAAGATTTTTCCTTCAAAGCTGAGAGTGCCAATTCTCTCTTATTATGGGTTGTGTTTGAAGTGATTACTCAAACAGTGCAATCTTGGATCGATTTCGTTCTATGGAAATGATTTATGGAATTTGTGTTGTAATCCCTTCTTCGTAAGAGGTGATTTTTTGAAACAATACAAGTTGTACTTATCGGTTTTCCATGTCATCTTTTGGATTCCATTTATGAATAATTTTCGATCTTCTCTTCCACTTTTTTCAATTCCTAAACATGTGGATGCAATAACTATTGTGTCATCTGGTTTGAAAACAATTGGGCGACTATATTCAATATTATTTGGAATGTAACCAACAGTTGAAAAGAGAACCACATATGCATAACTATATACACTCGTGTTTATAAAATCATCATAAATTCTTTAATCATGTTTATGTAGGTATTGACTACTTCTGTGACTTTCAACTCCATAAATCAGATCATTAGATTTATCTAGAAAAAGTGGTTCAGAACATTGTGCAAGTGCTTTTTTCTTTACACCTGTGAGCACATTTTAATCTTTATTGACATGAAAACTGAATGGTGATATGGAATTGGTTGTGTCATTTAATTTAATGTCCAAGAAATCAATTCCATCAATTTCATGGTCTTTACCATGTTTTTTTTCCAAGCTTTGAAAATTGGATTGGAATTTAATTTCCAAGTCTTCGTCTTGGGAGGACTCTAGTTTGATTTGTTGTTTTATTTCATTGAAGGTCTTATCACGAAATTTTTCATTTGTTTGTTCCTTACAGACAAGTACTTCTTCCATTTTCCTCATAAATCGGTCAAATATCTCATAGAATTCTTCCTTAAATGACTTCATGGTTAATGTAAGAGTTTAATAGTTAATTAATAATAAATCCAATTAACTATTAAAAAATATTGATAATTATTATTATTATTTTACAAATAATAATAATAATAATAATATACATAAATATAGTTTAGTTTTTTGGGTGAAGTGCGAATTAGGGTTTAATAAAATCTTGTGTAGTTTATAAAACCAAGGTTTTGTTTTATAAACCGTATGTTGTTTTTTTTTCCGTTCTTTCTTATTTCACCTTTTTGTGGGATCTTCTTATATTCTTCTTCTTCTTCTTTTCTTTTTACTTTTTGTTTATTTTTAACGAAATAAAATTGATAGCTAAAATATGGCCAAAGGCCCGAAATCAAGCCCAAGAAGAGGCTCTAATACCACTGTAACACCGAGTTCATGTGTTATGGAATAATTTGTATTCAGATAAAGAAGATATCCATATTCATAGTAAATGATACATATTGAATAAAATTATTGATGATATTTTACATTTGAAATCCTACCTTTAAATATGGATTAGGAATCTATTGGGAAGAGTCATGTCCTCTTACAATAATAGTAATTATTAGTTTATTATTAATTTATATATTTTTTATGTATTATGTATTATTATTATTATTATTATTATTATTATTATTATTTATGTAATAGATCCAACCAAATGGTAGTAGAGTATTTGACCAGTAGAAAATAGGGGACATTGGAAAATAGAAAATGGAAAGCATTAGAATAGTTGTTACAAAAACAAAGGAAACATCAAGTAGATCTTCAACAAGAGGAATAATAATGACTACAAGAGGGTAAAACAATTCACAATGAAGTTGAGAGAATACTCTAACATATTTACTTCATGGGAATAATGGCACAATAACCAAATGTTGACTTCCAAGAACAAGATCTTCTTCTAGAAATAGTTAGTGTATTAACCGATCTCTGAACTACTAATTTGGCCATTGAAGAGATAATCAAAGAATGGAAGATGATGCAGAGTAAAATACAAGTGTTGATACCCCACATATATGTCAATGTTTGAGAAAAAATTGAACATACTTGAACTTTAAAACTTTTGATAATAAAATCCAGTGAATGTAGATCTCCTAAAAAAATTCAAGCACACAAATTTTTCAATCCATAAGAAACAGAATGTACCCTAGGAAAACCCTCCAAATCTGGAGGATGAAAAATTCGGCAATCCTTTGACTATGATAGATAATTGCAAAGAATGATTTTACAACACTTGTATGTTTCCTGATAAGATATATCTAAGTATCACTAGATAATAGAGATCATTCAAAATATTGTCTTAGCCTTGCCAAGTGCATAGCACTTTAATAACAAGCTTATTTAGTCATACAATGAGAGGTAGTGAATGGTTACATGCCTTTAGGCACTATGAACATTGTGGGAACTGTGTGCACTATCCAAAAATGCACCTTCCTTGACTTGGTGCCAAGTTCTCACCTCAAATTTATCTCCCACACTGAAGATATGTGCCCTCCATTAATTCACTGAGTGTTAACTTCCTTTAACTAAATGTGAATTGATTGAACTAAATGTGAACTGATTAACTAACTGCTTGAACATTAGTTAGGAGTTTGATCGAATGTTTTAGTGCTTCAAAATTAATTCCATCCACAACAAACACTTTGTATAAATCAAGGAGTAGATTCCTTAATTAACTGAAACTTGTTTTCCACAACTTAGACTTAACAGATGTATTTTCAATCCGAGTTCACTAGAGGTATAACATGGGAAATTCAAATCCTTACTCTATCTCTATGCTCATCTGATTTATCATTAATTAAATTTTGCATTGTCCATATGCATTTAATTAATTAATCAACTTTATCATATCATACTCAGAGGAATCGTTCCATGCCTATGATCTTATGTATTACTCGGTTCATATAGTCATATGCTAAACTAATTGACTCTAGGGGTAGATAATCCATAAAGGATACTTATAGAACCTAGTGACCATGAATAGCCATACATCACATAGTGTATCCTCATGAATTGATACAACACAAGTCATAGCTTGATACAACACAAGCTATATGGTCTTGATACAACACAAGACCGGTCTTTATACAACACAATACTCCAATCTTGCTACAACACAAGGTCCTAGCTTGATACAACAAAAGATTCCTAAACTCAATACAACATAAGTTATGGACTTGGTACAACACAAGTCTCTTAACTTAATACAACATAATTTTCTGAAATTGATACAACACAAGTTTCGGACTTGATACAACACAAGTATCATGGAGAATGACTCATGATGTTGTACATTTAATACTCCCTCTCAATGAGGGAGAAATTATATTCCATACAAAGAATATCTCGGAAGTGTCTGAACTTTATCATAGATATAGACTTTCTCATCACATCTGCAATCTACTCATTAGTAGCTATGTAATAAATTTTTGTAGTACCTTTCTAGACCATGTATCGAATGAAGTGATACGTCATTTATATGTGTTTTGACTTGTCATGAAACATAGGATTTTCAAAAATATTTATACAACTCTACTTGTCACACATGATCACTGTAGGCTCTAGCTATTCACCCAACAATCCTCGAAGTAGCTTTCTAATCCACACTGATTCTCTACAAGAAGTACTAGAAGCAATATGCTTAACCTTTGTGGTGCTCTAGGAAACTAAGCCCTGATTTTTGCTAGACCATGAAATCATAGCAGCACCCAAGCTGAACAATATTTGGAAGTGATCTTCTGATTAACAATGTTTCTACCCCAATAAGAATCAATATATCCAAGCAATAACACTCCTACATTAGAGGCATACATGATTCCATAAGAAACTATACCACATAGGTATCTCAAAATATGATTACATACAACCTAGTGTCTAGGTCTAGGATCAGTCATGAACTAACTCAAGATGCTAACCACATAGAAAATGTCTGGCCTTGAATGTATCAGGTACATCAATGAGCCAAACAACTATTTGTATAAAGTGGGGTCCACTATATCTAATACAGTCTTAGTCTTATGAATTTTCCTCAAACTGGAATCCATTGGAGTATTCATAGATTTACAATCCACCATGCCAAATATGCGCAAGATGTCCATAGTGTACTTCCCTTGAGATAGAAATATATCATCATTTTTATTCCAAATATCAAGGCCTGGAAAGTAGTGCATAAGACCTTAGTCTTTCATCTTGAACTTTGAGGTAAGCTCCCTCTGACAATTGACAATAAATATTTCCTCTCCAGTGAGGAAAATATCATCCACATATAGGACTAGTACAAGAGGTTGGTTCTCCACTACTTTGAAGTACACGTTTGAGTCTACATCACTCTTCAAGAAACCCAATTTCTGAAGATAACTGTCTACTTTGGCATACCAAGCTCGGGGATACTTTTTTAACCCATACACGGATTTCTTCAACTTGCACACATGAGACGCGTTCCCATGTATCACAAAACCCTCAAGTTGCTCAATGTAAACCTCTTTCTCAACCTCACCATTGAGGAAGGAAGTCTTCACATCCATATGGTGAAGCTTCTATCCCAATATTGGTCCAAGTGAAATTATAGATCTAATGGTAGTATACCTAGACACTGGAGAAAAAGTCTCCTCGAAATAAATTCCTCTTTCTAAGAAAAGACACGAGTAACAAACCTAGATTTGTATTTTTCCCCACCGCCATCTGCAACATGCTTTATCTTGTAAATCCATATGGAAGTTATAATTGAATTCCTCGTAAGTCTGGGAACAATATCACAAACATCATTATTCAAAATAGAATGATATTCCTTTGTCATAGTATCTTTCCACACTTTTTTCTATGCAACCTCTTCCTATGATGAAGGCTCTGAGTCACTGATGCTGCTCATCAATGAAACATATCTTAAATACGTATCAGAATTCTTGTGCTATTGGAAATTCCTCCTAGTGCTCCATGCTTCTCAACATCTCTAAATACATCTTGGAACCATGATGAACTCTTCTTTGTAGGAGGTTCATCATCCAATTCAATGAGTTCATCAATAACAGGTAGCTCTGGATGCTCTACTAGATTCTCCCTCTAAACATTAGAAGGGTAAGAATCATCATCGTGATCATTTTATATAGGAGCCTTAATCTCCTCTATCTCTGGATTACATTCAATCTTTTTTTTATTGCTTGAATGCTGCATCCTCATGGAAAGTCACATCTTGACTAACCTCAACATGTCTCTCACCAGGTACATATATTATGAATGCCTTGGAGGTCTCATTGTATCCCACAAAAGTTCCCTTCTTTCCAGAAGGTTCCATATTGGTTCTATTTTATTTTGATATGTGAATATACATAGGAAATATAAAAATACAAAGATGTGATATGTCTAGTTTCTCACTAGTGAACACCTCTTCAGGTGTTTTCTCAACAAGAACTGCATGCAGACTTCTATTCTGGATGTACAATGTTGTACTAGTAGCTTTTTCCCACAAATAAGCAGATATATCCTAATCATGTAACATGTATTTTTCAGCCTCATAAACAATCCTTTTCTTTCTCTCTATAACCCCATTCTATTATGGTGTTATAGCTGATTTTACCACACCAGGTAGATCACACATTTACAGCCTTCCCTATCCCTTTGCAGACTCTTTGGAACCCATGGACTTATATTATACTTTGATGTTCCAATATCATCCCCAAAAATTGCATGTTTATACCTATACACGACTTTTAAAGCAATACCCACGTGTATACGCAGCTTTTGACCTTAAACCCGCATACATCGGGACATGTGCAAAATGACAAATACTTTTTTAGTTTTCCTCATTTGAGTCTGAATAACTTGACTCTTGGCCTTCCAAATGACTTGAGAATACTCATATTCAACCCTCCATTACCTCTTTGGAGTTCTATATAAATAACCCCTTAGATACATTGAAGGAGGAGAAATTGAAGAGTAAGGAAACTATAGTCCATTGTTGCCTCAGATTTTCTTATACTTGAGTCTGCATCTCTTTGTCCCTTGGAGTACATAGTGTTCTTCCCAATATTGTATTTGATTTGTGAGCTTGCTATCGAGAGATGGAGGATTGAAGTGGTAGAGGCCCAGGTGGAGGACTCGGTTTCTCCGGTTCACAAGTATCGACAGAGTTTGTCACTATTGTATCTCTAATTTATTAATAGAAATATCTTTCCTTGTCCAATTCATGTGCATTTTGAATATGAATATTGAATCCATGGATGTATTTGATTGCTTATACATGATTGAATATATATGCTATATTAGTGCTAACACACACACACATATATATATATATATATCATGCTTTCTTTGTTTACTATTGTTGAGAGCAAATTATAATTGCAATTTCATTGGAAAAGCTCAATGGGATCTACTTCAACCGTCCGGAACAAGGTACGGTCCTATGTTTGTTAGTGTTAGATTTGCTTACTGCTCTTGTGTATTGGAAAAGATTGATTTCTAGTGTCATATTGTCTGTTGTGGTACCCCCAATCCATAGGAATTTTCTCTCTGTAACAGAATTGGCGACTCCATTGGGGAGGTTCCTAGTTATTTTTATTTGGGGATTGGGTATACAATATGCTTGACTTGCTCTTTGTTTCTCCCCGTTTCTATGTTGCATTTAGTACTATGTTCATCCATTGACACTCCCCTATATTGGTTTGAGCCTTGGCCTAGTTTTTACCACTTTATTCTCTGTATATGCAGGTTTTTGGCTAAAAGTCGCATACATACGCAGGTTTTTGGCCAAAAGTCATGTATACACGAAGGTTTTTGGCCAAAAGTTGCATATACATGCATGTTTTTTGCTAAAAGTCACATACATATGCAACTATTATTTGAGAGGTCATGTACATCCTCCCTTTTGGTCGAGTTTGCTATTGTGGGAAGCTGTTGGGTGGGTTGTGAGTGTGGCTAGGTCTTCTTGGGTTTTGATGTTATCTGTTGACTGCTTCTTTCATGACCAAAGACCTCTTTTTCATTGATTTTTCTTTGAAATTAGTTCTAGTTATTTATCTCATTTTTTGTTTTTCCATAAGTGCATTAGTATTTTTGTCTCGGTGTCTTGCTTGGATTGTGTTTGATGCTTGCTGCAGAGACTAAGAGTTTTAATGACTTTTATTGCATTTTCAAAACAATTATATAGTTGCATTCTTACTTGCATATCACATATGGATTTAAGGAGGTACTTGCATTGGATTGCTTGGATGAGAGTTGTGTTTAGGATTTCATAAAGGAAGGATTTCATTGGCATTCGAAAAGGGATGAATATTTATGCATCTCATGTAGCGGCATACCCCATTTTTCATTTGTCAAAATTTCACTTGGAATTGTTTGTTAGGTGTGCACATTTATTTCACTACTGAGTCACAATATCATTAGTTGCACATATATCTCCCTTTGAGTAATTACAACCATTAAAATAAAATCTTAATTAAAATGAACTACACATTTTTCTTTTATAGGGTTCACCAATAAGATTAGGATTTAGAGTCTTGGAATAGTTCATTGTGAGTCAATTCTCCAAGACTACTAAACAAAAACAATTAGGTGTTTGTCCAGGTGAGAGTGAGAAATAATTGGTATAATTAGTGTTTCTCAAGACACTCCTCTTACATAGGAGTCAAGCACGAGGCAACGCACATGATTGTGACTGGGATAGCCCTTGGTCACTTTCTGTGAGCGTCAGAGATATTTCTAGGATTATATTCGTATCTGGGGGCTCTTTTAAGTTTTGGTATTTGCTACCCTGCCCATACGGTCTATCCCTCCTACGATTGTCCTCCCGAGCATTGAATATATTGGGGTGACCTTAGTTTCCTTACCTAGGTATTGCAAGGGGTACTTGTAGAGTTTATTCTGTGAGTTTCTTGGCCAGGTAGGGGTCGGACAGCACAGTCGCTTTATGTGTTGAAGATGAGGGCCACTATAATTGGTTACATACCTCAGCTTGTAGTGTATGGGAGTCTCGATCCTCTCCTAGGACAAACATACATGTTTCATTCAAGAGCTCACATATCCTCCCCTCGGTTTGCTTGTATTTTGGCTGTATATTTTCTTAGGAGTGTGCTCTTTGTGCGCTAGTTTTATTTTGGGATCACTGTTACTTGAGTATATTTTTCTCTCTTAAGTTCAGGTCCTTTTATATTTGACATGATTGATATGACTACTAGTATCCCATCACCCGCTCCAGGTCCTAGTGCAGGTTGGGGGCACCACAACTCTGTACCTTACTCATAGACTCGGGAGTGGTCATATTCCATCCTCTACTCCATTTGCATAGGATTTCCATTCCCTTCATCCGGTCTTAACACTAGTGTTCACCTTCATGGGGGTGGTAGTGGATACGTGAATGTTGGGTCTACACCTTACATTCCTTATTATGTCCCATCGTCCACCACATTGTTTCCTCTGAATGTAGTTGTTGTGATCAATCCTCCCTATATCCTATAGTTTGGACTCTTTACTAATTTTTTGCAATTGTTTTGGACTTATATTATTGTCATGTAGGGTCCATTTTTGTACACTCTCTCTAAGTCTTTGATTTGTTCGTTCCTATCATAGGTATAATGTCTAAACTAGAGTATAGGTTAGGATTTCACATCCACCTTCATTTTTCATGACCTCATGACCGTTTTATTTTAACCTTAGGTACAAACCCATTTCATGATATCACACAACCTTCATGTTGCTGCTAGAAGTGGTATTGTGTAATTGTTAGAGCCTTCCTATACATGAGTTCCTGTTGTTGGTACAACAGATCCCATGTCATTTGACACGAGAGCCAAATTACATGTATGAAGGTCACTTGGTAATACTCTTCATAATATTTAAAGGTCTCCTTAAGATTTTATTTCTTGACTCTTGGGATTCGTTAAATTAGCCAAATTTGCAAAAAATACATGTTTAATTTCTTAGTTTTAACGTAGTAAGATTTTTTTCTTTGTTTGGATCATTTTCCATCCTACATCCTGCAACCCGCATGTTGAGGAATGTGGGAAACCTTTTATTTTTTTATTTTTATTTTTATATTTCATTTAAAAAAAAATCGCAACCCGCATCCCACAAATGAAGGATGAGAGAGATTTTTTATATGTGTTTGTTTTAAGTCAACCCGCACCCCGCATCTTGCAACTTGCAGAATGCAGGTTGCGGGGTCATTATTTGTTTGTGTTTCAATTTGCGTTTTTCCACATCTCGCATCCCGCATCCCGTAAGATATGGAATGCGGAGTGCGGAGCCAAGTGAATATTTTTTTGCTATTTTGTGTTCCTGCATCTAGCAACCCACAAGTTGCGGAATGCAGGTTGCGGAACAATTAATAAACTTGCAATTTTTGTTTTTGATCCCGCATCCCGCAAAGCTAATCCTGACCGTTATTTTTCCTTTTACCTTCATTTGATGGTCTATATTATTCCTCGGGAATTATAAATATGATGTCTTTGATTTATGATTTTTTTTACTATTTTTACTACTGTAATTCGCTATGCTATGTGATTTTTTACCTCCAGATTGACTTCAAAACAGTGATTTCTGCAGTTTCAGGTTGGTTACCATGTTGCTATCTCGCATTTTGAATTGATTACTCTGCTTACTGTATAATTTAGTTTTAACTTCTTGTATAAATATTCAAAATGACACATGGTGACATCCAAAATCCCCAGAATTACCAAGAGTAAAAACCTCCATAAGGATATGTTCACCAAAGACTCGAACTTCAGTGTCTTTTTTGATAATAGTGTTAGATTTTTATCATTCAAGCTAGCATTATGATATTAAGATCTTTAACTGAGAGAATAACATGCACAACAATAAAAACACAAGAGACAAGAGACACAAAGAATTTTCCTCGGGGAAACCATAAAGGAGAAAACCCCGCAACTTCCTCAGAGATAGAATCAGCACCAAAGGTAAAACCCAAAAACATAAAGATGATCTCTCGACAATAGTAGTCTCTCTCTTGTCCCAAAAACTTCTCCTCTCACTCATGTGCTCCAATGAGTGAGTGTGTGTGTAATAAATAGAGAGGCTCACTCTCTATTTATATTCTTTTGTTCACTTGAAACCCACTCCAACATGTCGGCCTCACTTAATAATTACTTACTAGAGCTGACATCTCTAGGAGTGTCTAATAACCCTAGTGCCCCACAAATTCTGGGGACTTTTCCTCCTCCAACCAACAAGGAGGGTTATCCTTAACACAACGGTGGGGACTATTTCCCTGACTTACAATAACTCACCTAGGGTCAACTTCTCTAGGATATTCTAATAACCCTAGGGCCCCACAACTGTGGGGACTTTAACCCTTGACAAATAGGAGGGTTACCCACAATGACTTGACATGACTTGTTTACATTATAGAACCTCCCGATAGGAACATTGGGGCATGACATGACTCAAATACATTACAGACACATCCCAGAATAAATATAGGGGTACAATACATACGATATATGGATGAATACATTTCGAAGTTACAAATACATCAACAACTAGAAGCAGTGTCACTGAAACTTACCATTTAGACTAGTCGAGGGTTTACTCAACTTTTGGTAACAATGACATCTCAAATTTCCAGAGTGATCAAACGGTTTATGAGAGAATTAGATATTTTGTCTTGCATATGATTGCTGCCAGACCAGCCATCCTACCCTATAACTATGTTGTGCAATCGATTGACCACGCCAATGTAAAAGATCGTTCTTTCAATACCAGTACTGGGTTGTAGCTAGTCAATTTCCGCTTAGAAACCTTTGTCGGTATTTATGCTCTTGAACCTTATACCCAGCTCCTAGATGCATATTTTTTTAACACTGCCAAATCCAAATTCAATTTTGACCAGATGCTGAAATCTTGGATGATGGAACCCCGCAAATTTTCCAAGAGGAAAGATGAATTATACCCTGTCGAGTGGTTCAAAGAGCCTTACTCCCTATTAGCAGCCATGTTGTGTAGGATTTATGGCCTTCCCAACTGTTCCTTCTTTAAATAGGAATACACTCTCATCTCTCATCACATTATTACTATAGGTGAATCCTTCCCTTGTGCCTCAATTCTATCACTGGAACTTAAAAAATCCATCCAGGAGTTCTAGAAAGCCACTGCAAATAAAAAGCCCAATTTTTACCTCACTTCCTTCATTGTGGACATATTCTGTGTCGATTTCCGTTACCCTAATTTTGGATGGAGTTGGGAATTGTCATCCCTTCCTGCATATATTTACCATTCTGAGCTCTGGGATGGTAACTATGTGACTCGGTTCTACGATATATGTGAAAGTTTTCTTGGCAGGGTGTATTTTCTTATTTTCAACAAAGAAGCCCCTGCGTTCTCACCAGAAATAAAATCTCTCATAGCCACTTTGGGGGACTGATATGTGGGTGAATCTTTCACCTACATCAGGGTTTATGCCAACAACACAGCTCACATGTTGCCTAAAGTTGTCTTAGATAGGTTGGTTTTAGAAGAGATCTAATTTCAGACAGTTACATAGGGAAACTATAAGAAATGTGCTGCACCAAAGAGAAAAGTTTGTCCCAGGTTTCCTATTACACTTGGATCCTTAACCGTTCCCTCTTCTACTTGGGCATCGGATTTGAGTGACCATATTGTGTCACTTAAAATTGGTTTTGCAATCAAAAGTAAGCACAATCATAAAGGGATTGTTGATTTACACTTGAGGAAGAACCACTTCGAAATAGGTTATGCTCATGAGGAAACTCTAGATGACTCCATTTATTAGGGATTATATACATTTTTGAAGTCCTGGTAAGGGCTAAGAACAAAGAGGAACAAATACATATCCTACAGTATCAGAAGGAGATCAGGGATAGGGTAAATCATTACAAGTCAATGGAGTTGGACATCCTAGAAATGATGGAAAAGGACAAAGAAGATAGAGAAGTTTGAGCTGCAACAAAAGAAGATCTGGAATCAAAAACTACATCTGTGGAAAATAGCTTAGGCTTGGACAAAGGGAAAGCTCCCATGGTAGAAATCCCCCAGACATCCATGGAATAGCAAGTTAAAGACTATTTGTAGACTTTAGAGCAAATAAAGCAAAAGTTGAACAAAATGACTTCAGCCTTAGATACACAAGAAGTTGCAACATCTCAGTCACCTGAAATTTCCCAGGTGGTAACAAATGTGATTGAAAAGACTTTACCTGAACAAACTCAGGTTGAGTACAATTCTTTAAAGAAGATAGATATTTCTAGTTATGTTCCTACTATTGATCTGACTAATTCAGAGGAAGAGGAGGGAATAATTTCTCCTATGCATGTTTTTGTTGAGACTGGTAATGATTTCCAAGATCTAACTAATGGTACCAATGGTAATGTACTATCCTCTCTTCCTCAATCTCAACCATGTCAGTATGCTCCCTCTTCTTTCGCAATACTTGTTTCTTCAATAAGGGTTTTGTCATCATTTTCTGATGGTTCTGTTGCAACACCTTTTATGATAGAACTCTACCATAATTCCACTTGCTTGCCTGAGTCAATCACACCTGTTCTTAGGGTTGAACCTATTCCTTCATTTATTGAGACTCCAGTTTTTAAAATCCCTCTACATATTCCTTCAATTAGCTCAGTCTCATCCCCTATGTCTGCAAAAGTTGTAATAATGTCACCATCATCATTTATTAAGGCTACTACTGTGAAAATTCCTGCTGTGAAAGCTTCCATTCCTAACATTTCTTTAGCTCTTGAAGTCACTCTTGCCCAGAAAGTTACTTCCTCTCTTGCCACTTCTCATATCACCTTGGATATACCTTCTCAAACCAAAACTCAAACTTCATATTTGATTTCCACATGCATCAACATACCTCCTATTTATGAAGTCAGAGATGAGTTCAATTAAGACTTTCTGGTATCCTTGGGTGAATATAGATATAGTAAAGCTGAGAAATATGTCCCAACAGCAGTAGTCTCTCTCTTGTCCCAACAACTTCTCCTCTCATTCATGCGCTCCAATGAGTGTGTGTGTGTGTGATAAATAGAGAGGCTCACTCTCTATTTATATTCTTTCATTCTCTTGAAACCCACTCCAACATGTCGGCCTCACTTAATAATTACTTACTAGAGCCGACATCTCTAGGAGTGTCTAATAACCCTAGTGCCCCACAACTTGTGGGGACTTTTCCTCCTTCGACCAACAAGGAGGGTTATCCTTAACAAAATGGTGGGGACTATTGCCCCAACTTACAATGAACTACCTAGGTTCAACTTCTCTAGGATAGTCTAATAACCCTAGGGCCCCACAACTGTGCGGAATTTAACCCTTGACAAATAGGAGGGTTACCCACAATGACTTGACATGACTTGTTTACATTATAGAACCTCCCGATAGGAACATCGGGGCATGAAGTGACTCAAATACATTATAGACACATCCTGGAATAAACATCAGGGTACAATACATAAGATATATAGATGAATACATTGTGAAGTTACAAATACACCAACACTCCCCTTAACTAGGAAGGTATTCTCTCAACACAATTTTTCAGCACTGATCTTCTTCTCTGTATTAACTAGATCATCTCGTCATCTTTATCTTCAAGTCATCTTCATCTTCAATTTATCTCCATCTTCAAGTCATCTTCATCACTGGATATGGATAAACACTCAATCTGGATCATCTCGGAGACCTCATCACTGGATCTGGATCATCACTTGATCTGGATCATCTCGGGGACATCATCATTGGATCTGGATCATCACTCGATCTGGATCATCACTGCTGGATCATCATCACTAGATATAGATCATCATCACTCGATATGGATCATCTATGGATCGTCATCATGGGTGTTATCTCTTGATTTTTCTCGTCACAGGAATTTCTACAGAGCCAGCCCTTTTTCATGCTGGATGTACATCTACAGAGCCAGTCCTTTTTCATACTGGATGTATCATCACACAGATCTATTCCTTTTTCATACTAGATGTGGCATCCACCTAGAGCTAGTCCCTTTTCATACTAGATGAGTCTTCACAGAGCTAGTCGTTTTTCATACTAGATGTGGGATCTACACAGAGCTAGTCCTTTTTTATACTAGATGAGTCTTCACATAGCTAGTCCTTTTTCATACTAGATGTGGGATATACATAGAGCTAGTCCTTTTTCATACTATATGAGTCTTCACAGAGCTAGTCCTTTTTCATACTAGATGTGGGATCTACACAGAGCTAGTCCCTTTTCATACTAGATGAGTCTTCACAGAGCTAGTCCTTTTTCACACTAGATGTGGGATCTACATAGAGCTAGTCCTTGTTCATACTAGATGTGTCTTCACAGATCCAGCCCTTATATCTGATCAAGTGGAAACCAATCCCTCAATCACATCAAAAAGGCCATGCACTCACATATGATCATGTAAGACTACATCTTACAGTCGTATCAGAAAGGCCCTCAGTCCTAGACTGAGTATTCCTGGTAACTGACCAGGAACCTCCATTCCAAGAATGACAACAACCCTTATATCTAATCATGTAGGAACCAATCCTACAGTCACATCAAAATGGCTTAGCACTCATATCTGACATGGAAGGAACCAATCTTCTCACCATGATAGAATAGCTCAGCCCTTACATCTGACTTACTTGTCAGAATGGCTCTCAGTCCCAGACTGAGTATTCCTAGTAACTGACTAGTTTCCTCCATTCCAAGAATGGCATTCAACACTTATGTCTGATCATGTAGGAACCAATCCTACTATGACATCAAAATGGCTCAACACTCATATCTAACATGGAAGGAACCAATCCTCTCACCATGACAGAATGGCTCAGCCCTTACATCTAACCATGGAAGGAACCTAATCCTCTCACCATGTCAGAATGGCTCTAGATCTCATCACTTCCCTTTGGAGGGATTCTTGATCTAGAGAACACCAAGCTTCTCCCTGAAGTACTCAAACTTCACTCTGGCCAATGGCTTCATCAACACATCAACTATCTATTCTTCTGTTGCAACATACTGGAGCTTCACTGCTCCTCTCTACACCATATCCCTGATATAGTGATCTTTGATATCATACTGAATTAGCACCTTGAAGTGATTTTCCTATCAATGCACTGCCTGCCCAATACGAATCCACATAACCCTCCTAGTTAATATTCTGATTCGCCTCATACTTGAGCCCATAATCAACTGTACCCTTTAGGTACCTCACTGCATGCTTTGCAACCATCAGGTGAACATGTCTCAATGTGTTCATAGCAAATCAAATATCTGGTCTCGTATTTGTCAGGTACATCAAGAAATAAATCATCTGACAATACATCATGGCATCAACTGACTCTGATGAAGAAACACTCAATAGCTTCAGGTTCGATGCCATAGGTGTGGTCATGGCCTTGCAGTCCATCGTCATGAACCTCTTCAGGATCTCTACTGCATACTTCCCTTATCCACACCTCCATGCCTATAAAATGGTGCATCGACACATAACAGGAGCATCACTGGTCTTCCGCCTTCAACCTTGAAGCAAAGGTTGGAATTTGCTTTACTATTAGTAAAGCCTAGAGTTATCAGTAATCTGTCCATCTTGTCGTACCATGTCAAACCTCAAGATCTTCTGCAGTCACTCCCTCTGAAGCAGAGCATCATACTCATACTATATGCACTGAAACATTATGTAATGGAGTGACAAGTAGCTTCTTCTACTACTAATATTCTATGTATCCATCTAGGGTCACTGGATACTAAGATCCTCTATCTTTGAAATCATTCTTCTCGCACCCATCTGTGAGCTTTTCATCCTTTATAAACCTTATAGAAAAGGTTCATATATTCATAAAGCTCCTCATGTATGTGTTATCCCATGGGTATCTTCTGAACTTGCACAAGGCCTTCTTTCATTTGCACACATGATTATACTTGTCATGTGATTTCACTTCCAGTGGCTGCAAATGTCTCTTTGTAGTCTATGCCTTGTATCCCACGATGTTTCTATCTACTGCATGATGGAACTACGAACTTCCCTTCACGTATCGATACTGCATCCTATACATCATTCTTCTTGAACTGGTATTCCCTTTCTTCTTGGAAGGTTCTACATCAATGATGTCGTTGCATTCGTCATATTATTTTTCATCTTAAATTGTCATTACTTGTTCTTCAGAACAAGTCTCATTCTTCTTTTCTTGTAGGCGATTATGTATGCAATATTTCCTACAAGTCAAATTCATTTGCATGGTTAGAGACATTTCATAAGGAATATTCATAATGGCAAATTCTCATAAATATATGATCATGCAACTACTTTAGCCAATACAACATTCATCCATATCTCACAGAAACTTTTCTAGATGCCTTCCATCTCTACTAGGACAACATTGAGATTGTGCACCAATCCAATATGTCAGCAAAGTGGTTTCATTCTAGATAAGTAGCAATGGATATTTTTATAGCACCATGAGCTACTTACCCATCACATGCATATTATTAGTATACTATCATTAATGCAAACATTCTATCATGCATAATAAATCAACTGAATATAAACAAATGCATAACAAAACAATATCATGAAATGACAATTGAATACTTATCTTTATTTGTTTTGTGGGTAGACTCCTTCTTGAGCCTTCAGATTCATCATCTTCTTCATTCATGACTTCATCATTTCTTATCCAAAATCTCAAGATGGATAAGAGGTTCTTCAAGAAATGAGTACTTCATATTCCTCATTGCTTGAGGGATCATCTTTGGATGGTGAGAGCTTGATCTCCAGTTGCTCCCATATTCTCTTCTCTTATCATGAGTCAAGCTTCTTCTTCTTGTGTGTGCTCTTCCCAGAGTCTACTGAAAGTAATCACTTTCTTCTTGCACAAATTCCTCACATAAATGAATCCCATGATCCTGGGAGGCCATTCAAGGTGGCTATCATCACTTATGCATACTCCACTTCTTCTTCTACTGCTACAAGTTGTTCTTTGATTTGAGAGACCCTCGTAAAGTATGACTGTATCGTCTCTACATTCTGGATATTCACATTCTTCAACTGTTTTCTCAAAGTCATATTCAGATTAATGTTCTTCCCTTTAAATATCTAGGTCAAGGAATCAAACATATTCGGTGTCTTTAGGGAAGACACTTGTGTTACAAGTTGATCCGTGATTGAATCAATAGTGATATTCTTGGCCTTGACCAAGTTCTTCTTGTGTAAGGATTTTGGCCTCATCTCTCTCTATAACTTGAACCTCTCTACTTATGTAGGTGTCCAATTCATTTTCTTTAGAGAGATCACATACCTCCATGCTTGGAAGTTGTCAACTTCAACAAGCTTATCATCAAGCTGATATGATAGATCGCTTTTGAAATGAGAACCTCAAATGCAAATAGCAAAAGATCGGATCTTACCGATTTGAGGTGTCCATCTTGGTTCCAGAGTTGGCTGATCTAGGGTTTGTCAGAGGAACCCTAATTTTCAAAAATTGGAATATTTTAGATCTTATTGGATAGAAAGATAGATCTCTTCAAGTTGAGCTGTCCAATGTACTCCTTTTCTAAAAACAGTGGAGGGAAGCTCCCGGAACAGGAATCCCTAGTTTTCCAATTTCTTCTACAGAAATGCCTGTTACTGTTTCTGTGGTATCTCTGAAATTACTGCTCCTCTATATCTGAAAATTTGCATTGAGGTAGCCTCACATGTCCCTGTTCCAACACCATAGCTTTCACCAATTGGGAATTATGATTGTTTTCCCAAGGTGACCTGTTACAGGATTGTTCAGAACAACGAAGTTGTACAGACTGCCACGTGTCACTGGTTTATATTCTGAGTCTGAAACTTAGACCACAGAAATTAAAATCTGTTCCATTTCTAATACATCTTCAAAAATTTCATTTGGACCTTTGTAGCCCAATATATACCAATTCACCCCAGGTGTCCCATTTACAGATGAATTCTGGAAGAGGCTGGAACCCTAACTTGGAGGGATCATATCTCCCAGAATATAGCGAATATGAGGCTGAATTTTGGACATAGTGTAAATAAATATTTTATCTTAGGCCTTTGCAGTTTTCAACTTCTAATCCTTTTCCAATCCTGAGATATAGCAAATGTACCAAAACTTATCATTTTTAGTATTTTAGGGTTTTCCAACTTCGGGGTCAAACTAGGGTTTGACTTTCCCGTAGTTTCACCCAACCAAAAATATTGATCTAGGTCTCTAAAATTCGATTTTTATGAGGAGATAAATCCTATTCCAAGCACACTCAAAAATTCCTCTTTTGTAAGAAGCCCTAATTTCCCGCACCAAAACTGAAAATGCTCGAAATTGAATTCCGCTTCGACAGAAAGATGCGCCCTTCAATGGAGAGTTAGCCTAGCATAATTTTGCTGATGGACTGTGGAGAGATATCCAAATAGTAAGAAGCCCTAGCTTCTGTAGCTGTATAATGACTTCTTCTTAGGTTAGCTCTGATACCATGTTAGATTTTTATCATTCAAGCTAGCATTATGATCTTAGGATCTTAAACTGAGAGAATAACATGCACATCAATAAAAACACAAGAGACAATAGACAAAAAGAATTTTCCTTGGGGAAACCATAAAGGAGAAAACCCCGCAACTTCCTTAGAGATAGAATCAGCACCAAAGGTAAAACCTGAAAACATAAAGATGATCTCCCGACAGCAGTAGTCTCTCTCTTGTCCTCGCAACTTTTCCTCTCACTCATGCGCTCCAATGAGTGAGTGTGTGTGTGATAAATAGAGAGGCTCAATATCTATTTATATTCTTTCATTCACTTGAAACCCACTCCAACATGTCGGCCTCACTTAATAATTACTTACTAGAGCCAACATCTCTAGGAGTGTCTATTAACCCTAGTGCCCCACAAATTGTGGGGACGTTTCCTCCTCCGACCAACAACGAGGGTTATCCTTAACACAAAGGTGGGGACTATTGCCCCAACTTATAATGACTCACCTAGGGTCGACTTATCTAGGATAGTATAATAACCCTAGGTCCCCACAACTGGGGGGACTTTAACCCTTGACAAATAGGAGGGTTACCCATAATGACTTGACATGACTTGTTTACATTATAGAACCTCCCGATAGGAACATCGGGGCATGACATGACTCAAATACATTACAGACACATCTCAGAATAAACATCAAGGTATAATACATAAGATATACAGATGAATACATTCTGAAGTTACAAATACATCAACAACTAGAAGTAGTGTCACTGAAACTTATCATTTAGACTAGTCGAGGGTTTACTCAATTTTCGATAACAATGACCTCTCAGATTTCCAGAGTGATCAAATGGTTTATGAGAGAATTAGAGAATTTGGATTGCATAAGAATTCTGCCAGACCATCCATCCTACCCTATAACGATGTTGTGCAATCGATTGACCATGCCAATGTAAAAGATTGTTCTTTCAATACTAGTACTAGGTTGCAGCTAGCCAATTTCTGCTCAGAAACCTTTGTTGGTATTTATGCTCTTAAACCTTATACCCAGCTCCTAGATGCATATTTTTTTAACACTGCCAAATCCAAATTCAATTTCGACCAGATGCTCAAATATTGGATGAAAGATGAATTATACCCTGTCAAGTGGTTCAAAGAGCCTTACTCCCTATTAGCAGCCATGTTGTGTAGGATTTATGGCCTTCCCAACTGTTCTTTGTTTAAAGAGGAATACGATCCCATCACTCATCACATTATTACTACAAGTGAATCCTTCCCTTGGGCCTCAATTCTATCACTGGAACTTAAAAATGCCATCTAGGAGTTCCAGAAAGCCACTGCGAATAAAAAGCCCAATTTTTACCTCACCTCCTTCATTGTGGACATATCTGTGTTGATTTTTGTTACCCTATTTTTTTATGGAGTTGGGAATTGTCGGCCTCGCCTGTACATATTTACCATTCTGAGCTCTGGGATGGTAACTATGTGACTTGGTTATATGATATATGTGAAAGTTTTCTTGGCAGGGTGTATTTTCTTATTTTCAACAAAGAATCCCCTGCGTTCTCACCGGAGGAAAAATATCTCATAGCCACTATGGGGGACTGGTATGTGGGTGAATATTTCACCTACATCAGGGTTTAAGCCAGCAACATATCTCACATGTTTCCTAACATTGTCCCAGATAGGTTGATTTTAGAAGAGATCTCATTTCAGACAGTTACAGAGGGAATCTATAAGAAATGTGCTATAGAAAAGAGAAAAGTTTGGCCTAGGTTCCTATTACACTTGGATCCTTAAGTGTTCCCTCTTCTACTTGGGCATCAGAGTTGAGTGACCATATTGTGTCACTTAAACTTGGTTTTTCAATCAAAAGGTAGCACAATAATAAAGGGATTGTTGATTTACACCTAAGGAAGAACCACTTCAAAATAGGTTATGCTCATGAGGAAACTCCAGATGACTCCATTTATTAGGGAGTAGATACATTTTGAAGTCCTGGCAAGGGCTAAGAACAAAGAGGAACAAATCCATATCCTTCAGTTTCAAAAGGAGATCAGGGATAGGGTAAATCATTACAGTTCGATGGAGTTGGACATCCTGGAAAGGATGGAAAAGGACAAATAAGACAGAGAAGTTTGAGCCGCAACAAAAGAAGACCTGGAATCCAAAACTACATCTATGGAAAATAGCTTAGGCTTGGACAAAGGGAAAGCTCCCATGGGAGAAATCCCCCAGACATCTGTGGAATAGCAAGTTAAAGACTATTTGTAGACTTCAGAGCAAATAAAGTAAAAGACGAACAAAATGACTTCAGCCTTAGATACAAAAGAAGTTGCAACATCTCAGTCACCTGAAATTTCCCAGGTGGTAACAAATGTGATTGAAAAGACTTTACCTGAACAAACTCAGGTTGAGGACAATTCTTTAAAGAAGATAGATATTTCTAGTTCCGTTTCTACTATTGATCTGACTAATTCAAAGGAAGAGGAGGGAAGAAATTCTCCTGTGCATGTTTCTATTGAGATTGGTAATGATTTCCAAGATATAATTAATGGTACCAATGGTAATGTACTATCCTCTCTTCCTCAATCTCAACCATGTCAGTCTGCTCCCTCTTCTTCCACAATACTTCTTTCTTCAATAAGGGTTTTGTCATAATTTTCTGATGGTTATGTTGCAACACCTTTTATGACAGAACTCTACCGTAATGCCACTTGTTTTCCTGAGTCAATCACACCTATTCTTAGGGTTGATCCTATTCCTTCATCTATTGAGACTCCAGTTTTGAAAATCCCTCTACATATTCCTTCAATTAGTTCAGTTTCATCCCCTATGTCTGCAAAAGTTGTAATAATGTCACCATCATCATTTATTAATGCTACTACTATGCAAATTCCTCCTGTGGAAGCTTCTGTTCCTAACGTTTCTTCAGCTCCTGAAGTCACTCTTGCCTAGAATGTTACTTCCTCTCTTTCCACTTCTCATATCACCTTCGATATACCTTCTCAAACCAAAACTCAAACTTCATCTTTGATTTCCATAGGCATCAGCATACATCCTATTGATGAAGTCAGAGATGAGTTCAATGAAGACTTTGTTGTATCCTTGGGTGAATATAGATATAGTAAAGCTGAGAAATATGTGGTAAGATGGGGCAAGAAGAGGGGAAGAGATCAGAACGATATGGATATGTCAATGGTGAATGAAGTTCTATGGACACCACAATCTAGTGATCCACAAGCTTATGCTATAGATGCAGCTTCTATCCTAGAGGTGTTCATAGGTGCCAATATGGATGCTGTCAACTCTCTAAATAGAGAGTTTGATAAGAAAAGGGTAGGAATTATCAGTTTGAAAGAAGCACTAGAGAAACTCAAGAAACAATATGAGGACAAACAGGATGAACTCCAACTGGAGAATGTTGCACTTAGTGAAGATTTACAGAAATAAAAGAATGATAATGCTACTCTGGTTCAAAATATTGCAGCATTAGAGAGGCAAAATGAAGACACAACTGCAAGTGCAACTTCATCTTCATTTTCCATGTTGTCCAAAGAAGAGTTTAAGGAACTTGCCATCAGAACCAAAAGGGAACATTTTGATTTGGTATGTGAGTTGTTTGGAACTCTCACTGATATATTTGAACCCATATAGTGTTTGACAAGATGTCTGTGGATTTGGAGGACCTAATTGAGAAAAGACAGCAAGCCTCAAAATCTTATGATGAAGTAGTTGATTGGCAAAGGTACATGAAGGAGAGGCCTGATAACATCACTCTTCTCACCCCTTTTTAGTTTAAAAGAGTCAGAACTATTCTGAGAGCATGGGAAGACTTGGATGATATAGTGGCCAATGCCATAAAGAAAGCTCAAGCTATCTGAGGTAGGAGGTAGTATGCAGTTGATAATATCATGGCTAACTTATCTTTTCCTACCATTGTGCTCATTGAGAAGGCATGTCCACCTGGACTGATGATCAAGTAGGTTGAGAAATGAAGGGATGACTAGGAGGAGAAAATCAAGGAATTGGACCATATCAGCATACATGATATGGAGCAATTAATCAAACAGCCATTTGTAGTGCAAAGCAAGATCCATGTTTACATCCAAATTTGGCATAAGTTGGCTAAGAATGAGGTTGAGGATTGTAAATGTAATGCTCAATTAAGCATATAATAATCCACTTATCCTAATATCGAGGAGATGCTGCAAATTTGGAGAGCCTGGAAATATTTTCTAGGATATTAGCTTTGTTTAGTTTTTGGATCCCCTTTAGGGGGGAATTATATTATTTGTAATAATTATTTAAGTAAATGATCTTCAATGCATCAAGGACTCTTGAACTTTTAAATTTTGGAAGGGAGACTGATACAAGGGGTCAAACAACACTTCATATTTTGCTAAGGTCTTTTATGTAATTTGTTACAGAGGATTTTGAATATAATACAGTGTTGCAACTATTATCTTTTGCACTTGATCTATCAAATTTCTTTGACAGTTTCACTTCTCTTGTTCCAAATGATCAGACAGTAATGTGACCCATTTTCAATTGGTTAGTGTGTTAATTTAACTTTGATTTATATATGTTAATTATTAGTACATCGATAAAAATTCATGAAATTTATTTTATGAACTGTTTTTTATCTATTTATGCAAATGTTTCAGCAGTAAGAGTTTCATAGCTTATAAGTGGTTTTTTCAACTAAATTGAGCGCTTGCAGGTTATCTTGAATGGTTTTATTTTGATTTATTATTGTTTAATTTTCATTAAACAATTTCTAATTTCTGTAAGTGCATTCTCATTCTATTTACATTTATGTTAATATGATGAATTGTCTGTTCTTTACGTAGCTCAATACCACCTATTAACTATTCAACTCCATTTGAAGTAGTTTAGATTTAGATTAGTTTCTTTTTCCTAGTTAGGTTTAAGTTCCCTTTTTCTTTTTCTCAACTCTTTGTTTTCCATTCTGGATCAAATCCATCCATAAGCCAACGAAGGCTACATAAGTATCCGTGGGGGATCACCATACCAAATAGCTCAAGGATAGAACAATACCTGCATGGGATTGTTTGAATCCTTTGGTTTGGTTTTCTCCGTGTGTTGTAAGCCTTGAACACCCTAATCAGCCACATACATAGTTGGGTCTTCAACAAATGGTGCTAGAAGGAGGGCCAACACATCATGTCTAAACAAAATAATCATACACCTCCTCCAGCAAGAGATCTGATCATTACTCGTAGTCACGCTAGCGCATCTACCTCAGGGGAACAAGTAGCTCAAGTTTTAGACACTGTTCCAGTTACCTCTGGACAAGAACAAGCTACCCCATCAGATAGATACATTCTCGTATCGCCAATCCTAGGGCCCATCACAGTCGAACAACTATTGAAGGGTAATTCCCACAACGTTTCCAAGTTTAGAAGAAAATTCGTTGAAGATCATCCTACTCAGGATTTTCCTCAGCTTAGTAACCAAGACACCCCAAGCCTAGGTGATCAAAACAATGAAAGATGTTGCGACCTTTTCAGTGAGCCATCCACTCCTGGGTTAGATCTAGGTTCCTTGTTTCCATATTCAGCAACTCCTCGACACAACATCTGAGCAAGAGGGCCACCCCCATCTCCTCCCTCTTCTTCATCCTCATCTGACGAATCATCGGATTCTGAATCTTCAGTCTCCTTAGCGGAATCTATCCTGATGGATGATGAATGACCTAACATGCCATGGTTGGATGGGGATGCTGTATCCATTTTAGGTGGTCAGCACAGATTGCCTAAAAATCCTGAGAAGTGGCTTTTGAAATTTAATCCAAATGATAATATTCCTATGGAAGACCACATAAAATCCTTCATGCAAGCCATTAGACTTAGAAATGTTATCCATGAGGACATGTTCTGCAAACTTTTCCCTTACACATTTAAGGGAAAAGCTTCTACCTGGTACTTTTCCTTAGAAGCTAGCTCCATCCCATCATGGGATGTGTTTTCCGAACTCTTCACTCAAAAGTTTGGGGATGACAAAACCCCAGAGGAATTAGTAATAGAGCTCTCTTCCATGAAAACTAAGGGTAAAGAAAGAGTCAAAGACTACAATCACCGTTTTTCATATTTAAAGAATAGGATCTCGAATACAGTACTTCCTATTGAGGTTTTACTAGTAGCTTACTATATTAAGGTTCTCCCGACCCAAATAGCCATGTGGGTAAAAAGGGCCCGTAAAGAATCTTTGCAATATGCTTTCTCTGAAGCCATTTAGGTTGAAAGAGACATGTTCTATCTCAAAGACAACCCTAACTCTACATCTAAACAAGCATCTACCTCACGTAGGAAAACTGATGGTTCCCTTAAACCTGCTGCTACCTCCTCAGAATCCACCACCTCCAAATCCTAGCAAGGGTTTCACCTTAGAAAATATTTTATCTATCTTTAAAGACTTAGCTGTAGGAACACCAGACACCCCAGAAACCCCTGAAGATCAATCCACTCAAGAATCAAAACCTCCCCAAGAAGAAGAGGAGGAGGACCAGCAGGTCAGCTCTATGAGCTTCTTTTAGGAAGAAAAAGAAGAAGAAAAAAACGATGCATTTTTTAATCTCCAACACACACACAATACTAGGTCTAAAGTCCCACCTCCCCAGGATTCATCTCCTCCAACACAAACCCCTAGCAAAGGTAAAGCTCAAATGCAGAAGGACATCCTCATTCTTGAGCCAGAATACAACTTAGCTGAGGATCTCAAGAGAGTCAAAGAAAACATATCTTTATTTGACCTTCTCAAAATACCTTCCATAATGGATTCCTTACCTAAAAGCATGATTATAAAGCAACCCTGAGAAGCTCAGAATAATAACATTGACTCTACTTCCCATACAAACCATCCTAAGCCTGGAAGCAAGGGGACTCCTCCCTTTTTCCTTACCTTTGAGATCTTTAACAGGAATGTGCATAACTGTATGGTAGACTCAGGTGCTTCATCTAATGTTATGCCCCTTTCGGTGTGTAAGAAAATTAATGCCACCTATGAAAAATGCCCTATTCAGATTGTGTAATTAGATAGATACAAGGTTAAAGTGGTAGGGAGGCTGAGAAACGTACTTCTTAGACTATCTGTAGATCCTCAGATTCTTCAAACAATAGATTTAGTGATCGCAGATATTCCAGAGACCTATGGTATGTGGCCGAGTTGGGATTGGTCAAAGAAACTCAAAGGTTACTTTGCTACTGATTGGTCTCACTTGTGGTTGCCTCTTAACGAGCAACCTCATAAGCTCAAAGTTGACAGAGAACCTTTCATGAAACAAACTGTAACCGATCTCAATGGTTCCAATGAATATGTCTCCTTCTTTAACAATCAAATTGAACATTTCACATTTGATACTTTCTTTGGAGACTTACCTACTGATGTATCACCAATATAGAATGAGTAGAAACACTCTCGGGTAACTCATCTTACATTTGTTCTGGTCTATAGCACTATTGTTCATAATGTATATAATGTAAATACCAATTTCAGAATTGATCCTATAGTTTGGACCTTGTTTTTTTATGGCTCCAAGTCAAAGGAAGGAGCAGGCATAGGATGTGTACTTACTGATCCTAAAGGGATCAAAACCATGATTGCATGCAGGTTGGATTTTGAATGTACCAATAATGTGGCTGAGTACGAGGCTTTAGTCCAAGGACTCAGGAAAGCTGTCAATATGGGAGCTGAAGCAATTGAATGCGTGGGATACTCTGAAATCATTGTGAAACAAGTAGATAATCAGATACACTGTCTATCTCCACACCTAATTAATTATCAAAGATTAATCAGGGACATGACTAGTTCCTTCTTAGCATTTAATATTAGATCTGTTCCTAGATCCCAGAACTTTGACGTAGATCTACTAGCCAACACTGCATCTAGACTAATCCCTCCTGAAGGCTTGTCTCCACAAATATTCTCTATCGAATTGATGTACAGACCCTCAATACCCGACAATGTCACAAATTGGAAGGTGTTTGATGATGATCATGAAATAATTGACTTCTTGTCAACCCAAAATACCTTCGAGGGTGTGGCTATTGGCGAAGCCAATCATGAGAAGTCTTTATCTGATCCTTCCAACATCATCCCCAAATTTGTCATCAGTCTGGAGAATTTCTATGATTTACAAGATAAATTCAAACAAACCATCAACTGCAAGACTCAAAGCTTGACCTTGAATCACACCCCTACCAACTTAGGAACAGAGCATGAACCATGATTTATCAATCTTGGAATACACGGTTCCCTTGACGAAAGAAGAAGTTTTATAAAACTCTGTAGGGAATATAAAGACATTTTTTTCTTGACATACGATGAACTCAGGACCTTTGATACTACCTTCATGCATCATAACATTCCTATGAAACCTAATGTAAAACCCTATCAACAGAAATTGAGGAAAATGCACCCCAGTCTAGAGCCTTCTATCAAGAAACAACTAGACAAACTGCTCTCGGCTAGGATCATATTTCTCATCCACCATATGCAATGGATAGCTAAATTGGTCCCTGTTCATAAAAAGAATGGATAAATCAGACTTTGCGTAGACTTCAGGAACCTGAACCGTGCCTCTAAAAAAGACAACTATCCTGTTCCTTCGATTGAGCAGATCCTACAGAAGGTAGTCGGATCAGAGATGTTTTTGCTGTTAGATGGTTTTTCTGGTTACAACCAAGTCTTTGTTTCACCTAATGATCAACTGAAAACTTCTTTCAGTACCCCTTGGGGAACATTCACATATAGATGAATGACTTTTGGACTAATAAACACAGGAGCCACATTCCATAGAGCTATGGACATAGCTTTCAGGGGTTTGATCCACAATTATGTTGTTGTGTACCTTGATGATGTTACCATTTACTCTAAGAGACGACATGATCATTTGTCTATGCTAAAATAGGTGTTTGAACGGTGCAGGAAATTCAGCATCTCCCTTAATCCCAAGAAGTCCATCTTTGCAGTAGATGAAGGTAAGTTGTTGGGTTTCGTATATTTATATGAAGGTATGATCATTGATCCTGAACGCATCGAAGCAATATCCAAGATCGGCCTTCCTAAATCTTGTAAGGTAATGCAGTCATTTTTGGGTAAGATTAATTTCCTTTGAATATTTGTTCCTAATTTTGCTCAAATAGTTAAACCCCTGCAGTTTTTGGTCAAAAAAGATGTACCATTTAAGGGGTCTGAAGAATAGAAAAATGCATTTACTGAAATTTAGAAAACCATAGCAGAAGCACCTGCTCTCATGTCCCCGGATTTCAATAAAGATTTTATATTGTATACATTTGCTACTAACTTTTCCTATGTTGTTGTCCTCATGCAGAAAAATCACGAAGATGTCGAAATCCCCATTTATTTCTTGAGTTTGACATTCAAAGGGGCTGAACTAAATTACTCCTAGGTTGAAAAATAGGCCTACATAGTATACAAATTAGTAAAACATTATAGGCCTTATCTTTTGAAGTTCGGGACTAAGGTGATTGTCCCTTATGTGGTAATTTGAAATGTCCTTGTCCAAAAAGAGTTGGGAGAAAAGAGAGCTCACTAGATGACCACCCTTCCAGAATATGATCTGGAGATTAAGACTACAAATATCGTTAGAGGACAAGGTTTGTGTCATCTCTTCTCCTAGCCAAACGACCCTGAAAATTAGCAAGCTAATTGGGAACATGAAGAAGCTACTCCTACAAGTTTTGTTAAGTGCACTTGAAACTGCAACATCTGAATGGTATGATCATATCAGATTATTTCTTCATAATGGGTTTTCTCCTAAAACCCTAGTTCCCAAAAAATGTAGAGCATTAAGGATGAAAGTATCCCCTTATCAACTTATTAATGATGTTATGTTTAGAAAGAATTATGGTGGATTATTTATCATATTCCTAGAAAAAGATTAGACTGATGATTTCCTATTTCAATTTCATGCAGGACCTATAGGTGGACACTTCTCAGGTGATACCACGACTCACAAAATCATTAGGTTAGGATACTATTGGCCTACCCTGTTCAGAGATGCCCATTCATTCGTTAGAAAGTGTGAGCCTTTCCAGAAGTGTGCTGGCAAAGTTAAGAAACCTTCTTACCCCTTACAGCTAGTAGCAGTCCAATTCCCATTTCAATAGTGGGGATTGAATTTCGTCGAACCCATAAACCCTGTATCCTCATTACAACAAAAATACATTTTAGCAACCACTGAATATTTCACAAGGTGGGTAGAAGCAATCCCTTTAAAACTGTACAACACAAGCCAGGTAATTTCCTTCCTAGAAAATTAGATAATCACCAGGTTTGGCACCCCCAAGTATCTTGTTTTTGATAATGCCTCCTATTTCCAGTCCATTGACTTGACTAGCTATGCCCTTGAAAAGGGGATAAGGCTTAATTTTTCTGCTAATTACTACCCCAAGGGAAATGGGCTTGCGGAATCCTCAAACAAAAACTTGATAAACATCCTCAAGAATACAGTGGATTCACATCATAAATACTGGCATACCCAAATTTACTATGCTCTATGGGCAGATCGAATCACCCCAAAGGCATCCCTTGGTAACTCCCCTTATTTCCTTGTTTATGGCAAGGAAGCTATCCTACCAGCTAATCTCACCATTCTTTCATTACAATTGTCCCAATCCATCCAAGAGAGTGACTCTTCCCCATTACAGCAAAGGATTGATTCTCTGCTCAAACTAGAAGAGGATAGAGAGAAAGCCAAGAATAAATTCTACCTACATCAACAGTTGGTTAAGAAATGGTTCGATTAGAGGTATTCTTCTGATAGAGATTTCTCAGTGGGATATTTAGTGTTGATATGGGACAAACAACACAAGGATAACAAAGAATACACCAAGTTCCAGTGCCTTTGGTTAGGACTGTTACAGAGAGAAATTCCTATGGCTTGGGGTACCACAACAGACAGCTTGACTCCAGAAATCAATCCTTTCCAATATGCAATAGAAATTAAATATCTAACACTAAAGGATCAGACCTCATACCTTATTTCAGACGGTTGAAGTAGATCCCCTTTGAGCTTTCCAACTTCAGCTTGAATTGATAGATTACTTCCTCAACAACAAGTAAACAATACAAGCATACTATATATATTGGTGTTAGATCTATTCTAGCATATATAATCAACAACGTATAAGCATTTGAAAACATACATGGATAAAATATCCATCCAAACACACATTATTGGATAGGAAAATATATTTCTATTAATATAAAATCAGAGATTACAATGGATACAACCTCTGTCAGCACGTCTGCGAATCGGAGAAATTGAATCCCCCACTTGGGCCTCCACCACCTCAATCCTCCATCTCTTGATAGCAAGCTCACAATGTACCAAAGAGTTCCTTATATATCTTTTCAAAGGGGTAATGAAAGGTCGAATCCGAGCGATCTCAAGGCATATGGAAAGCCAGGAGTCAAGCGAGTCAGATCCATGTCAAGGAAAACTCCAAAAGGATTTGGATTTTGTACACATCCCAATGTACATTGTTTTAGGGGTCAAACCTGCATATATACGCAATTAAGGGTTTAAAAGTCACGTGTATCATTTTTCACATGTTTTTAGGGATGGTCAAGGAAACATCAAAGGACAAAAAATGGTCCAAGGGGTCCAAGGAGTCTATAGAGGGATAGGGGAAAGGCCATACTAGTGTGATTCACCTGGAGTGGTAAAATCAGCTATAACAGAATTCCCCTAATGTATGAGGTCAGAGGGGTTATACGATGGCCGAAATACATTATAAGTCCATCCCAGAAGTGGAGTGATGAAAAATCCCAAATGGAAGACCAACCACCCAATCAGCATAGTACAATGATACACCTCTGCACATAACTGCAAATACATATAGCAGTCTCGGATACATAAGAGTACAATGGCCATGAATAGGCATGATACAAGATATCACATAAGTGGTCATCGCCACGTACAATATACATAGATCAGAATTTCCATGATCAAGATATACAAGGGACCATGATCTCCATAATAGCTGAAGATATATAATGGATCAAGATCTCCATAATGGCTGGAAATATCTGACATATACTGGAATCAAGTCACAAGAGATAGAATCTCATGAACACTGGCACGATCAAGGAGGTAGCATATAAGAGATGCCACCAATCTGGAAGGTCTTCTACACAAACCGCTACGAGTACATGTCCTACTATGTGAATAGAGGTGTCGAGGTCGAACATAGTAGTCCATCAGCTGATTATCGGTCATTGATGTATACCGTTAACAGACGCGAGATCACCCACCGATAATGAAAATGGGAATCAAGGTACTAGAGTGAAAACTAACAAGTGTGAATAAATGTGTCGAGGTCAAACACTTGAGAGGATCCATTGATCAGGGGACATTGATGTATTCCCAAAGACTGTCGATGGAGAGAGAACCTACCACTGATGACTACAAGTCTCAAGGCACTCAAAATGACTCTAGATTCCAATCCCAGAATAAATGATCTGAAGTCGATGGGATGAAATCCGCTGGAAGGAGGGAATTAAGGAATCCCCCATCATCCAACACGAGGTACTCAGCAAAGCTGTATAATGTGGAAGGAATCGATCATAAGGTGCATGAACCAGTAACTGTACCGGGAATGGCCGACATGCAAAGTCAAGATAACCAAGGAATGGTCGACTCAGGTTTCAACTTCCTTCGAACAAGAGAATAACGATGAATGGTGACTGAATAAAGGCAGCATAGACTCGATATACAAACTGGGACATCTCTACGACACAAGAGATGTCAACAGAGGCTCCATAGGGACTGGAAGCTTAACCAGTCGGTGGAGATAAACTCAGTTAAACGAGTACAGCTCCTAAATTCAAACTACAAACCCAACCAATGGATGTGATATACAACGCTCTGTTCGAAGGTGACATGACTTGACAGTTTCCAAAGATAACATCTTTCCTTGTCTGGCTTTTTGGTTTTTTGATTTTTTTTGGACTTTTTCAAATATTTAAAAATCTTGAAAAAGAATAAAACTACTTTATAGTTACAGACTAGGAAGAGACGAGTGTCATCAGGGAAAACAAACTAGTTCCAAGCAATGGAACATACCTATGCTCAATGCAAGGACACATGTGTAGGATATCGACACTCAGGGGAAAATCCCCTCTCGGTAAAAAATAAAATCAAGTTACAAAGGATATATAAAATGGCTCTACATGGCTAGACATGAGACAAGCTCGGGCTATATGGCTGAAACGCAATGTTAGGGAAGCCGGCATAAAGCTCAATAAGGCAGGAAAAGCTCATGATAATGCAATTACAACTTGACATAAGGGAGTCTTGAGGGAAACAGGCCAGCAAAAAGATCAAGAGGAGTATGAGGCTCTTGAGAAATGTCATGGCAGTACTATACAACGGACTCCCACACCCTAAAGGACAAAACATCAGCATGGGCACCAAATGCAAATAAGGCACTAAATAGGGTACCCATGTAAGGTCAAGCTCTACCACTCATACCATGCCACTTCTAAAACAACAAGAAGGTTCTGTGACATAATAGAGTGGGTTCGTACCTAAGGCTATGATGAAACGGTCATAAGGTCATGCAAAATGAAAATGGTGATGAAACCTAACCTATATGCTAGTTTAGACATCATACCTGATATCAGCATGAACGGGTCAATCCAACGGCTGAAACGGCACACAAAAAGGTCTCCTACATCATGAATTAGGTCAAAAACGCTCCAAAATGATTAGAAATTGTCGAAACTATAGGCAAGGGGATAAAAACTTTCAAAAATTTGAAATTTTTTTATAAATAGTAAACAATTCAAAACATTATAAAACATTTGAAATTTTTACCCAATTGAGCTCATATTTTCAACACTGAATTCTAGGAGATCCAGCCGGTGGAATCCACTACTGTTTCTTCCAAGTACTTACCCATGCTCTTCTCTTCAATTTTGATGCAATTTTTATGAAATTCCATGGTCATTTAAGGTTTCTAGGCCAATCTAAAAAGGGCGTTGTGGCCCAAGCAAAAATCAAGGGTTTTTCTATGTATAGGGCTAGCTATACGCAGAAAATTCCCCCAAACCCGTGTACATACGCGACTGTTTGGCAAACAGACGCGTATGCGGCCACGCATGAGATTTTTTAAATAATATAATGGGAAAACTTGCAATTTTTTGTGCATGATGGTACTAGAATGGAGAGATCATGAACATGGTGATGTAGAGGAGGTAGTAAGGGCTGATCTAATGGCTCAACAAGCACTACGTGCATGTGGACTCTACAAGTTTTGGTGTCTTGGTGGCTTGAGGGCCAAACCAAGACTATTGCGGATGGTGGTGGATTACTGGGATCCAGACTCTGAGTCCTTCTAGATAGATGGGATGTCCCTCACTATAGAGGTGGAGGACATATACTTTATTGTTGGACTTTCCCGATGGGGGGAAGTAGTGAACCTTCGTTCTCGTGGTGGGACCGAAGGTGTCCTGACTATCGATGAGTACATTGCGGTGTACTACTATCCAGACACAGAGAAGGTGGGGATTCAGGTCCCAACCAACTCTATACAGGTGCTGGGCCTAAAGACCATTCTATTCACATTAGGCAGGATAGCAGGCTTGGATTAACTCCACCAGGCCTCACGGCCTCTGATGTTCTATGCAGTGGAGTGCATGAGACCCACAGTTTATGACTGGAGCAATACACTACTAAGCAACATGAAACGTCAGCTCAGTGAGTGTAAGGCGGGTAGAGTGTGGAACTTCAGGTTCAGCAACATATTGAGCACGTTTTTCTTTAAGCGTGTTCCAGGATTGAGCCCCAGAGTTGACGTTCCTCTTCATGGGGTTCGAGATCCGTCCCAACGGCATTGGGTAGATGAGATGCGCAAATTGGGGGGAGGTAGGGTGGCCAACCCCTATCCAGCTGATTTATTTCCATGGCGGCGACGACAAAAAGTTGCCATCGATGAATACCCCTATGCGGGGATTGATTTTCGGGGGGACCCAGACATGCCGCTACCACCAGGATCGGCATATGGTGACATAGGTAACGAATCTCGACCCTCTCTTTAATTTTATTTATTTATTTATTTATTTTTATTTTTTTTTCTGATTTTATGGAATCAAAAGACATATTTTTGTGTGACAATACATAGTGACATCTACCATTTGTATGCAGATGTGGGACCACGGTGGCCTGAAGGCTTCCCTAATCACAAACGGAGGGGAAGAGGAGATGATATCATGGGTGTGGATGCAGAGCGGATGCTCCAGAGCATTCATACCAATTTTGTGAAGCTGAAACATAGGGTTCCCATGGCGTAAGTCGAGGACTTGCCTAAGGCTATGCAGCGCCAGGTGGTGGGTGTACCACGAGCATGGGTGTGATTATTCCAACAACTAGCTAGAGCTGTAGTGACCTTCCATGATCACAACCCCCCTCCTCCTCCATAGGATTAGATACCTGGTAGTTATACATTTTGTACTATCGTGTATTATATCTTGGTGGCTTGAGAGCCCCATTTTTGTATCATGACACTATGTATTACCACATTTTGGATGTTATATATTTTGTTTTGTTTTATGGTGATCGGTTTATTTATTTACATGTGTAAAAATTTTTGTTTTTGATGAATTTATTGTGTATGAAACAAATGTCAATCTAACACGTAGTTAGCATATGAGTCAGCAACTTGATTATTAATTCTTGGAATATGTATGTATGTTATATTGTCAAATTGTCATTCTAGTAATCTCACACGTAAAAATCTTCTTAATAACGTCGGATCTCTAACATGGTAAAAACCACTAAGCTGTGACACTACTAACTCCAAATCAAGACATACCTCAAGAGAGAGAACGCCATGTGAAATGGTATCACATAGAATCTCAATAACGACACTATGTTCAGCCACATTGTTTGAAGATGGCCGCAAACATACACCTCCTAAAGACAGTACCTGACCCATAGGAGTATAAATCACCCAAGCAGCAGAGGCTGAGTGTTGAGTGTGATGGCTTGTACCATCCGTGAATCCTATGTAGGTGGAAGATTCCATTGACTAATGCCAAAAGAAATGGAAACTAATCACAAACCCGATCACGATAAGAAAAATACCTAACTATACAAAACTGTACAATAATATACAATAGCCAGCCTTGGCTGAAAATCATGCATAGTACTTCTTGAGATAGAGCCCATTTCTAGGCTCCACCAAGGCCGTTCCCTCATAATCCACTAACTCATAAGCACCATTCTCTAACACACGTTTAATGACGTAAGGATCATGCCACATGGGGTTAAACTTTCTGCCCCCAAGGGTTCTTTCGATTGATCCCCCAAAAGGACCAAGTCTCCCTAACTAAACCTCCTTGGATGGACAGACTTATCATACTAGACCTTTACGCGACGTTTATTTACTTTTAGAGCCACCAAGGCATCTCGACGCTGCTCATCAAGTTGCTCAAGGTGGACCAAACGCTCCTCCAATGGTGAAGTGTTTGGTAAGAGTTTTACAGCTAGCTTCAAAGAAGGAATATCGCATTCAACCGGAAATATCAACTCCACTCCATGTACAAGTTGATATGGAGAAAAACCCGTGGCAGTCTTAACGGCGGTTCTATACGCCCACAAAGAAGGATATAACATGATGTGCCAATTATTCTTGCTCTGTGCGATGGTGCGTTGGAGAATGGATTTGAGTAACTTATTCACTGCTTCTACCTGTCCATTTGCTTGAGGGTAGTAAGAGGAGGAATTTTCTTACTTGTACCCTAACTTTGATGCCAACTCTTCCATCATACGATTCTAAAAGTGCGAGCCATGGTCAGTGACAAGCTCTTTTAGAATTCTGAACCGAGTAATAATCTGGTTGAATATGAAGTGCATGGCTGTCTCACCACTGGATTTAACTGTAGGCATAGCCTTAGCCCATTTCGTGAAGTAATCAACAACCACTATGATATGATGATGCCCCCCAGCTGAAGCTGGGTTGCAATCCATAAAATCAAGTGCCCACTTAGTGAAGGGACCGACGGTGATGATGGGATGTAACGGGGTAGGTTTTGAGCGCATATTACGTGCAAACACCTGGAAAGGGTGGCACCTCTTGACCGCATCAACACAATCTTTAAAGATCGATGGCCAGAAATAACCCGCTCTTAAGATTTTCTGGGCTGTAGAAAGCCCAGATAAATGACCACCACATTCCCCTCTGTGGCAATCATTCAGCACTTCCTCAGCCTCTTCATGAGTTAAACAATGTTGTAAAATGGAATCTACCCCAGAGCGGTACAAAGTGTTATCCACTATGAGGTAATTCTTAGACATGTGACGTAATCATTGTCATTCATCCCGTGAGAGGTGAGTAGGGACCTTCAATGTTTGTAAATATATAATGATATCCCCATACCATGGGTCTAAAGTTTAGATTAAGAAGATGTGTTCATCTACAAACGTATCTTCACAAACCAACTCCTCGGCCTCGCTTGGGAAATCCGATATAAGCTCTACAAAAATTAACGATTTCTTCGATTTTGCCGAAACAAATTCGAGATCGAATTCTTGCATGATGACAATCCATTTATTATATTTTCCCCCAATCATCCTTCGAGTGAAGACAAATTGAAATGGATTGACATGGGCTACAACCAAGGTCTGGTGAAGGAGAATATAATTTCTCAATTGTTGAACCACATGTACAATAGCTAAAGCAAGATTCTCAACATGAGAATAACGAATCTCTGCATCAATAAGGTTCTGGCTTCAATAGTATATGACATGCTCTTGGAGCTCCTCATCCTCTTGAACCAAAACCATACCAATCGTTCTCCATGGACTCCGCCACATAATGTAGAAAATCACGACTATAGTCTGGTGGACTAATCACCGGGGCCGATGCTAGGGCTCGTTTGAGTGCATCAAAGGACTTTTGGGCTCGCTCATCCCAACAAAAGGTGGTGTCCTTCTTCATAAGACGCATGAAGCCTCTAGTCAAATTGGCAAAATTGACAACAAATCTCTGTAAGAAGTTTGCCATGCCTTGCAAACATTGAATATGATGAATATTTTTTGGGGGAGACATCTGAAGTATTGCCTCAACCTTCAAATGGTCAAATCTTATACCCTCTTTAGAAACGATGAATCCTAACAAGCGACCTGACTTCACACAAAAGATGCACTTATGAGGATTTAACCTAACGAAATAATGGCGGCATATTTCGAATACCAATATCAAGTGATAGGAATGATGCATTCTCATATGAGAATGAGCAGCAAGGTCATCCAAAAATACTTCAATAATCGACTTGACATCGTGGAAGATCAAGGTCATTGCCCGCTGAAAAGTAGCTCCGACGTTCTTAAGGCCAAAAGGCATTTTTCGATATGCAAAAGTTCCCCAAGGACAAATAAATGCATTCTTATGTTGGTTCTTAGGTTTAATTTGTATTTGATTATATCTGGAAAATCCATCCATAAAGGAAAAAACCTCGCTACTTGCACACTCATCCAAAATCTGATCAATAAATGGTGTGGGGAAATTGAGCTTAGGACAGGCACGATTCAAATCACAGAAATCAGTACATATGCAGATCACTCCCTGCTTCTTATCCACCAGAATGGGGTTTTAAACCCACTCTGTCAAGGGAACAAGATATATAAAACCGGCTTTCAACAGTTTCTCTATCTCTGCCTTAATCACGGGTGCTTTCCTAGGATTCACCGCACGCAAGCGTTATTGAATAGGCTTAGCGTTGGGATAAGTCTTAATCTTGTGTTTGACAATACGAGGGTCGATTCCTGGCATTTCATCGTAAGACCAACCAAAGATATCATAGAATTATTTAAACAGCTTGGTGTATTCTTGAATCTTAGCATGGGAACATTCTGCCCCAATATAGACATTCTCTATCCTACCAGGACCGTGAGAGATATTGATAGGAATAGTTGAAGATATGTTTTCCATGTTTCCATCAGCCATCGGACCAGGAGAGCTTAATGGAACCATAGGACTACCAACTCTCTCACTAAGAACTGCACTAAATTCCTCACGCTCCAAGCGGTCAAGATCAGGAAGAAAGTAAGATCTATGATGGGGTTCCTCCCATGGTGGCTCAACTCCCGACATTGCCTCAATAATTGCTTCATCTGAAGGGAACATAGTATCAAGGTAGTCATGTGCATGAGAAGACTGCACTTCCCATGCCGGCAGCACGTAAGGGTCCTCCTCCTCTGTCCGTGAAGAGGAAGGAATGGGCTCCGCAACACACTCTATATTAGCTTGATAAGCTATCATAGTTGCAGGCAACGACACATTCGTCACAATGGGCTCACTTGGAGTACTCGGTGTAGGAAGAATCCAAGGATCTTCCATATGACTCATGCAAAAATACACCGATCTCATAGATGTTGAAGCCTCACCGGAACTAGACCCTATCATAAGGATCGGTGCAGGACAACTAAAGCTTCCCATGAGGGATGGATACATGCCTACACCCACACTCCTAGTTTCTGGCTAAAAGTGTTCAACGAGCAGGATTGAAGCTCTCGAAGATGCGGTAACAAACGAATTCTTGAATGTCATTTAATCAATCATGACTATCTTCCTGTTAAATGGAAAGCATACAACACGAAATAGGGAAGAAGCTATGTCTTGCATACTGTACATCCAATTCCTACCTAGCAAGAGATTGTAGTCAATGGGCGCATCAACCACCTCGACCTTTATCGCGACGGTCTTCCCTCCCAAACAAACTTTAAGGGAAGGAAGGATGTCGTGTGGCCTAAACGATCTCCCATCAAATGCAGTTAACATGGTCGCTGATTTAGACAGCTCTGGGGAACCTAAACCCTTCCAACATGATAAAGACATCACAGAAGTGACAGCTCCTTCGTCAATCATAGTGCACTTGATGATCATGTTAAGACATTCTACATGAATCAGAAGAGACACATAGTAAGGCAAGCGAGGCTGAAGTCCTGTGGTTTCAAATTTAATCACGGAGGAATAATCATCATCATTCACACCAAGGGCAGAAATCAAAGCCTTCCTTTGAAATGGACAACTCTGAAGCACTTCCAATGTAGACATCGCACAAGGAGTGTGGCCCAAATCCTCGATAACTAAATAGCTCTGGGTGGCTCAGGCATTAGGATTGTGCCCTGAATGCTTAAGGACTCCCTTAGGAGTGTGAGGTGTAGCTTCAAGTTTATCCACAAGTTTCTCAATATGCAAAGGAGACCTTGGTGGATCAGGTTCCTTTCCTAGGCTGGGTTATGACAAACCATAGTCCTTTGCACGGGTCATAACTTTTGCAGCACGTAACATGTTAATGCACCCACGACCACTACCCTCCGGCGGATCTTGATCACCACCGGACTGATCATGGGTCCTCGAGTTCATATTTTGATTGTGAGGTAAAGGGTTAGTTAGCACAGCTGGGCCCTGTTCCAAGAATATCGAGGCTTCATCGATACGAGGGCACAAGTAAGTGAGGTGATCATCCTTACACAACTTGAAAGGGAATTTAACCTTACGTTTAGCTTGCTTGTCCCCCCCCCAGCATTATGGGTGTTCTTGTCATTATTAATAGCATTCTTGTTCCTATTCCCGTGCTTACAATTATTCTTACCCTTCTTTTTATTCCGTTCAGGCTGCTGGTTACCCTTCTGGTCTGACGATTTCCCTGAAAGTACACTCACCGTTTGGGCGGGTTGAGATGAAGCTGTGGCTTGTCCCGAAGCAGATTGGTTGATTGACAATTTACTAACTTGTTTTGCAACCGAATCCACAGGTTTAGCACTTGCACAACCAACAATTCCATCGGCATGTGGTCCAGGTTTAACTTTGGGGTCGAAACTAGAATGTGGAGCGTTGGGAATAATCTCATATAACAAACCGGACCGAGCATAAATCAATTCCAGTTCCTGCGCCCTAAAAATTGCTTGTTCCTCATTCTACACTCCAGATGTAGAAACATCCTTCACTATATATAGCAATAACAACTTAAGGAACCATTCGAGGAGGAATTTCGGTGGTATAAAGGCTTTAATTTACCTCTTCTGTCTACGCCACTCTTGGATATGATCCGAGATATGTGTGGCTTTATCCTACCGAAATGTTGACAAGATTTTAGTACCAATGTCATAACGCACTGGTAGTTGGAAGTGGTTAAGAAAATTCATCGCTAGGTCATCAAACAAAGTGAATGCCCCCCTAGGTAGCTCTATATACCATTTCACCAGGCCCAGTAAGGGTGCGTTGAAACAACCCTAAACGGATGGAGTCCTGGTGTAAGGAATTCGAAGAGCACCATAGGTGGAAGGTAGTAACATGTTCGCTTGGATCCTCTCCCGGTTTGCCCTCGAACTTGGGTATGTCCGAAGGAATCTTAGTAGGGATAGCTGGCCAAGCTGAGTCATGAGCTACATGATCGTTCGTCAATCTGGACAAGTTAGGAATATTCAGCATCGCAAGGAAAGGGAGCCTAGGATGATGAGGTCGATGGAACACTCCCTGACAGTTCTGATTCACATAGGTCTGATTACCATCATGGCCTTGGCCATAGTTCCCTCCTCCCATTTGACCCATATAGGGTGGCATGGAAGCACGATAGTGTGGTGGACCTTGACTATTCGGAGCTACAAAGCCGTAATTTGGAGAGTAAGCAGGTTGTTGATACCCGCCCCCATAAGGTGAAGAACCCTATCCATACTACGTCCCATAATAGGGTCCATAAGTCATCGCATGAGATGTCCCATGAGACACTCCATAAGTAGGAACATACATTCCAGAAGTAGGAATATACATTCTGGAAGTAGGAATGTGACCTCTAGAAGTATGAGCATGACCTCCCGAAACAATGGGTGGTGCATGAAGCTGAGACACTACCAGTCTAGTAACCGCAGTACGGACATAAATCGTAGCAACATTCTTGCCCGAAGGACCACGTGAATGAGGTGGAGGGTGGACATTCGAAGAACTAGGGACAGAGGATGAAGGGATCTGTGTAATTAAGTACGTACTATTCCCTACAATCACTCATCTTGGATCTGGTATCCTAATAGGATCACTAACCCTAGACCTAGGAGGAATAAGGGATGTAACTTCCACCATTGGGATGGAAGGTGCAATGTGACTAGTGCTCTCAAACCTCACTGCATGGTAAGGAATGAGAGTGGCTTCAGGCATAGTGTTAGGCTCGAAATCAGACTCGACATGAAATGCCAAATCATGTGTGGGAAAACCAGACAAACCATAACTACCATAACTAGTGTTGGCGGGTTCAAAATGAGTTTCCTCATCCTCCGGCATTCCATATCGGCGATGTGTCAATAGGGAATCAACCCTAGAGCAAGTAGGTATATCATGAAAAGTTCCTATCTCAGAAAGAACAGGACCTAACTCAGTCAAGTCGGGTGAAGGATCATAGTTAGGAGTAAACTCCCCATCTTCCACTTGAATGGGAGAAGGTGGTTCAGGAATACCTTCTATATGGTCTCCCATGGTGTGTGAATCAATGTATGAAGTAGTCCACCTGGACTTTCTATTTCTCTCTCCCAAAGGAGGAGGAGATGTAGAAGGCGGAAGTCCTGCTAAATGACAAGAACAGCGAGGAGCCACACCTGAATCCACAATGACTCAAAAATAGAAAAGACTCTTTATCTACGCAAACCCTAGGAAAGCTATCATGCATAGAGCAATCACCAATAAAATCTAAAGCCAAATGCAAGCAATCAAGGGTAGGATAAGTGAGCTCCCGAATGAAGCAGGTATGTCTTGCCTAGGAGAGGCTTGAGACTCCCATACACAACAAGCGGAGGTACGTAACCAATTATTGTGGCCCTCAGCTTCAACGGGTAAAGACACTATGTTGTCCGACCCTAACCTGGCCGAGAGACCTGCAGAATAACCCCTGCAAAGTACCCCCTCGATATCCTAGGTAAGGCCACTAAGGTCACCTCAATATAATCAATGCTCAAGCAAACAGTTGCAGCTGGGATTGACTGTATGGGAAGGGTAGCAAAGCCTAAAACTCTTGAAAGAGCCCCCAAATATGAATACAATCCTGGAAATATCTCTGGTGCTACTCAGTTATGACTAAGGGTCATCCCAATCAATAACCGCTCACACTGCCTTGTGCTTAACTCCCTTTTGAGAGGAGGATCCTGAGAAACATTGGTTATACCAAGGATTTCACACACTCACCTGGACAGACACATACATGTTGTTGTTTAGTGGTCTTGGAGAATTTACTCACAATGAACTATTCCAAGACCCTAAAACCTAATCTTATTGGTGAATCCTATGAAATAAAATAGTGTAGTTCATTTTAATTAAGTGTTGATTTTAATTGGATTTATTACTCAAAAGAGGGATATGGCCGTGCAACTAATGGTGTAATGACACAACATGAAGTAAAATGCACACCTAACAATCAATGCAAATGCATTGTGTCCATGAAAACAGGGTATGCTACTACGTGAAATGCATAATTTTCTTCAAATGATAAATGCAAGCTTTCCTATATGAAATCCTCACTAATACTCCAAAGCAAATCTAGTGCAAGTACTATGCAAAATGCAAAATGCAATGCATGATGATAAGCAAATATTTTTGGATTTTTTGAAATAAAATGAGATATAAAAAGCAAAAGAATTATCCTACAACCCCCAGACTCTGCAAGCACACTCAAGCAGCACTCAAGTAAAGCGCTAAGGTAAAATAAATCTAATGCACTAATCCCAAAACAAAAAATCGAAAATGCAATGACAAGAACATTCTTAAAAAAGAAATTTACCCTAAAAAAAATGTCTCTGGTCAGAAATAGAGGTGTATACAGACTCTGGCAGTATCAAAGGAGACTTAGCAATCATCAAACTTCACCTAGCAACCATTTAACTTCCACTAAAAGGAAAAACTAAGGGCATACGCGACTGTTCGCAGTAAACCCGTGTGTATACGTGGAAATAGTAGACAAACCCGCGTGTATACGTGACTGTGAGCTCAAAACTCGCATACAGGAAGAAAGGTGCATAAAAATCAAGGCAAATAGACAAGCTGAGAAAAACTACACACCAATCAGACACTACCAGGAAAACATGCCCCCAGACCCGACACAGAAACAAGAGAGAAAGAGCAATTCAAAGTCATTGAATGACGATAGAAAATCCCCAAAGGACAACTACTAGGAACTCCCTAGTGGAGTCGCCAATTATGTTACGGAGAGAAATTCCTATGGCTTGGGGTACCACAACATACAGCTTGACTCCATAAATCAATCCTTTCCAATATGCAATAGAAATTAAATATCTAACACTAAAGGATCAGACCTCATACCTTATTCTAGACAGTTGAAGTAGATCCCTGTTGATCTTTCCAACTTCAGCTTGAATTGATAGATTACTTCCTCAACAACAAGTAAACAATACAAGCATACTATATATATTGGTGTTAGATCTATTCTAGCATATATAATCAACAACGTATAATCATTTGAAAACATCCATGGATAAAATATTCATTCAAACACACATTATTTGATAGGAAAAGATATTTCAATTAATATAAAATTAGAGATTACAATGGATACAACCTTTGTCAGCACGTCTGCGAATCGGAGAAATTGAATCCCCCACTTGGGCCTCCACCATCTCAATCCTCCATCTCTCGATAGCAAGCTCACAAGCAAAAGGAAAGCTTGGGAAGAACACACAAGTGCTTCAAGGGACAAAGGGATGCAGAATCAAGCATAAGTTCCAGCAACAATGGACTATAGTTTCTTCGCTCTCAATTCTCACATATGCCTTCAATGTACCAAAGAGTTCCTTATATAGCTTTTCAAAGGGGTAATGAAAGGTCAAATCCGAGCGATCTCAAGGCATATAGAAGGCCAGGAGTCAAGTGAGTTGGATCCATGTCAAGGAAAACTCCAAAAGGATTTGGATTTTGTACACATCCTGATGTACGCAGTTTTAGGGGTCAAACCCGCGTATATACGCGATTAAGGGTTTAAAAGTTAAGTGTATCATTTTTCACATGTTTTTAGGGATGGTCAAGGAAACATCAAAAGACAAAAAATAGTCTAAGGTGTCCAGGGAGTCTGTAGAGGGACAGGGGAAAGGCCATACCAGTGTGATTCACCTGGAGTGGTAAAATCAGCTATAACAAGGACCATTCATTGTTACAGAAAATATTGGTCCTAGTACAGTTCGACTACAAACACTGGAAGGTGTCGAAGACACCTTCCCAGTGAATGTTTTCCTACTCAAGAAGTTATTTGTCTGAAAAAGGTTGATTCAACCTTGTACATAGGTTTGGTGTGTTATTTTCTTTTGTTTCTGAATATTTGCTTGGTTTTGATAACTTTTGTCAATATCTACACCCATGGCAATAATAAGCAATCAGTTTTCTCAATATTCAATATTCTCAACCAAACAGACCTGCCAATGTTTATCTTTGCTAACTCATATCAAGTTTTTTTATATTTGAATGGAAACCATATTTACATCGTTTAGTATTGACACCCTCTCGTCCAGGTTAATACCTTCTACATGTTTTACTCGTATGATGATAGTTATGGAAGAAAAGGATCACCCTGTCTAAGGTCTCATTAGGGAACTGTGGCATATCTTTATAGCTTGGTCAGTCTTATTCTGTTGGATTCAGCAATGGCCATATATCTTATTATTTGAATTACAAGATGAGGGGTCTCATCATGAGCCAGCTTATTAGGTTCATGGGTGCTCAGTGGAATGACATATTTTCCATTTAACATGGGGAGATGGCTTCCAGTTTTCTGGAAGATGGGAGATCCTATCACAGGTCGGCTCATTCATGATCCACAGAGCATCAGTGAGTAACACTACCTACATATGGAAATCAAGCCATGGCAGTGTCTTGTAATTCACACTCTACATCAAACCCGAGTAAAACCTCAAACAAGAAAGCATTGCACACAGGAAGAGGGGGTCATGTCTAAAGGCCAGCCTCACTATGATCATGAGCTTGATGTTGGACTGAAACTATCACCAAATGGTTCCCAAGCCATGATTGTTCCTTTCAGCTATATAGCTGGAAGACAAGAGGTCTCCTTACCGAGACAGCTTGATCAGTTTCCAAGTCAGGTTTGTGAATGGTGCTGATTACCAGAACATGGGGCAGTGGTCCTGTGTCAATGCAATCTTGAAATTCTTAATAATAATAATAATAATAATAATAATAATAATAAGGGGGGAAGAAAATTAATAGTTTAAAAGGCTGTGTGTGGAAAACCAAAGTGGTAAAGGTCTGATCTCAAGTTCAACTCTAACTCACATGCCTATGTCAGCCTCATTTTAGATGACCCTATATTCTAATGATGTTTGAATCAGAGTTGCACCATTTTTAAATGACCATGGATGGGATTGCAGCAATAATTTTAAAGGTTTTTAGTTGGTTCCATTCTTATGTTAACATTGCATGAAAGTTAATCATTTTCCCACTAACAACTTGATTGGAAAGAATTATTGTTTTGCAGAGATAATTGGTTCTTCCAGCTAGTCGCCATTTGTTGTCGGTACAACAGATCCCATGTCATTTGACACAAGAGCCCAATTACATGTATGAAGATCACTTGGTAATACTCTTCATAATCTTTAAAGGTCTCCTTAATATTTTTATTTATTGACTCTTGGGATTCGTTAACTTAGCCAAATTTGCAAAAAATCCAAGTTTAATTGCTTTGTTTTAATGTAGTAATATTGTTTTCCATCCCTCATCCCGCAACCTACGAGTTGCAGAATGTGCAAAACCTTTTATTTATTTTTGATATTTCATTTTTTTTAAACCGCAACCCGCATACCACATTTGCTGGATGTGGGATATTTTTTATGTGTGTTTATTTTAAGTCAACCTGCACCCCGCATCCCACAACTTGCAGAATACAGGTTGCGGGTTCATTATTTGTTTGCATTTCGGTTTGAATTTTTCCGCATCCTGCATCCCGCATCCCGCAAGATGCAGAATGCAGACTACGGAGCCAATTGAATAATTTTTTTCTATTTTGTGTTCCCGCATCCTGTAACCCGCAAGTTGTGGAATGTGGGTTGTGGAACAATTAATAAACTTGCAAATTTTTTTTGATCCCGCATCTCGCAAAGCTAATCCTGACCATTCTTTTTCTTTTTACCTTCATTTGACAGTCTGTATTATTCATCGGGAATTATAAATATGATGTCTTTGATTTACGATTTCTTTTAATATTTTTACTATTGTAATTCGCTCTGTTGTGTGATTTTTTACCTCCACATTTTATCGTTCGACTTCAAAACAGTGATTACTACAGTTTCAGGTTGGTTACCAGATTGATATCTCACATTTTGAATTGATTACTGTGATTACTGTATAATTCTATTTTAACTTCTAGTATAACTATTCAAAACGACACGTGGTGACATCCAAAATCCCCAGAATTACCAGGAGTAAAAACCTCCAGAAGGATATGTTCATCAAAGACCCAAACTTCGGTGTCTTTTCTGATACTAGCAGCAGTGTCACTGAAACTTATCATTTAGACTGGTCCAGGGTTTACTCAATTTTCGATAACAATGACCTCTCATATTTCCAAAGCGATCAAATGATTTATGAGAGAATTAGAGATTCTGGCTTGCATATGATTACTGCCAGACCAGCCATCCTACCTTATAAGGATGTTGTGCGATGGATTATTGACCAGGCCAATGTAAAAGATCGTTCTTTCAATACCAATACCAGGTCGTAGCTAGCCAATTTCCACTCATAAACCTTTGTCAGGATTTATGCTCTTAAACCTTATTCCCAGCTCCTAGATGCATATTTTTTTAACACTACCAAATCCAAATTAAATTTCAACCAGATGCTCAAATCTTGGATGACAGAACCCCGCAAATTTTCCAAGAGGAAATATGAATTATACCCTGTCGAGCAGTTCAAAGAGCATTGCTCCCTGGTAGCAGCCCTGTTGTGCAGGCTTTTTGGCCTTCCCAATTGTTCCTTCTTTAAAGAGGAATGGGCTCCCATCGCTCATCACATTATTACTACAGGTGAATCCTTCCCTTGGGCAACAATTCTATCACTGGAACTTAAAAACACCATCCAGGAGTTCCAGAAAGCCACTGCAAAGAAAAATCCCACTTTTTACCTCACCGCCTTCGTTGTGGAAATCTTCTGTGTTGATTTTCGTTACCCTAATTTGGGGTGGAGTTGGAAATTGTTGGCTCCACCTGTACATATTTACCATTATGAGCTCTGGGATGGAAACTATGTGACTCGGTTCTATGATATATGTGAAAGTTTTCTTGGCAAGGTGTATTTTCTTAGTTTCAACAAAGAAGCATCTACGTTCTCACTGGAGGCAAAAGCTCTTATAGCCACTATGGGGGACTGGTATGTGGGTGAATCTTTCACCTACATCAGGGTTTATGGCAGCAACGCAGCTCACATGTTGCCTAATGTCATCCTAGATAGGTTGGTCTTAGAAGAGATCTCATTTAAGACAGTTACAGAGGGAATCTATAAGAAATGTGCTACACCAAAGAGAAAAGTTTGGCCCAGGTATCCTATTACACTTGGATCCTTAAGCATTCCCTCTTCTACTTGGGCATCAGAGTTGATTGACCATATCGTGTCACTTACACTTGGTTTTGTAATCAAAAGGCAGCACGATCCTATAGGGATTGTCGATTTACACCTGAGGTAGAACCACTTCAAAACAGGTTATGCTCATGAGGAAACTCTGAATGATTCCATTTATTAGGGAGTAGATACATTTTCTGAAGTCCTGTAAATGGCTAAGAACTTAGCCAGAATGGCTCCCTTCTGTCTATAGGATAGAAGGGTAGGTTCCTGGGTGTGGAAAATATAGAAAGCAAACAGAATGGACAGAAAAAAAATAAGATATCAAAGAAAAATGCATAAAAAAAACAAGATTATACCTCTCCTTTGGTGAAATGGGCCACCATTCCCTGGCTGGAAGGAAGCACCGCTCTATCTCACTCAGCAATGGAGGAGGAGCTATGGCTCAATGGGAAATGTGACTGGAAGAGAGGGGGATGTGGGTGGCTTGAGAGGCAAAGAGGTCTCAAGCCATCCACGGGAAGCATAATAGTATGTCAGAGAGGATTTGTTTGAGAGTGACCCCCACCCCTCCTTTTATAGCTTTCTTGGGGACTTTTAGGGTTTTAAGCCCTTGGTCAGGGCTTTAGCCCCTTTTTTGGGATTTTAGCCCCTTCCACCCTAACTTTAGCTCCTTTTAGGGGTTTTAGCCCCTTTTTGGAGGCTTTAGCCCCTAGGAGAGTTATTTAGGCTCCTTTTTTGGGTTTTTAATCCCTTTTCTTCATTCCTAAGCCTTTTTGAGGGTGTGGGGGTCTAATGGAGTGATACGAGGGTTGATCATGGGTGTCCTTGGGTGGTGTAGGCCATGTAGAGTTGAGTGAGGGATTTTTTGGGTTAACAGATTGCCCCTTGATGTGTGAGGGCAGCAGCTCATCGTATGGCCAACGAACATCATAGGATTTGCTGCATAGAGGTGGTGCTTATGGGGCTGGGGCATGTTGGCTTTTGGTTTTTGTATTAATATGGTTCCCATAAATGGGTGAGATACAAATAATGTGTGACATGTATATGGACAAGGCGGGCGTCCCCATGCTCGTGACAATGTCAAAAGAATAATTTGATCTATGCTCTAAAATACAAGAGCCAATCATATACAACTAATGATATAATAATGGTTGCCTCAATCTGAGGCTGAATACAATACTGATCTGGTACATTAGATCCATGGCATTCTCATGGAATGCTATATCTTCATGACTGATGGCCTACTGGATCTAGGACGGTACATATCTGTATGGACTCGCTGATTGAGAATCAAAGTCTCTTTGGTACAAGTATGCTACATCAATCATAAATCTATATAGAAGCACTGTTGGGGCTTCTGAACACTGTCTCCAACGCAACCCAAAAATAACAAGGGACATAACCTGTTTAGGTCCCTCGAATAGACTCCTCACTATGCTAGAGTCAGGTGACATCTGGGGTCTTTGACCAAATACTGCATGGACCAAACCCTGTACAAATTTCAATGGTGCGATGATGTAGTTGAAGTCAAGCACGTGAGAAACAACCATCCCAAGAGGCACTAAGGACTCCTCTCAAGTGGTCCAAGGAACTCATTAATGAGGTTAATGAAACCAGGATACAGGGACCTCTGGGTCTATCCTCTAGAATATGTGTGTTCTTGTTGACAGAGGGAGACCTTCCCCTAGTCAATGCAATGGTGTTTCCTTAACTAGAAGCGCAAGGGAAATAACCGAAAAGGTGTGAGACAATCTGCGGACTGACCCACTGAATGGGGGGGGGGGGGGGGGGAGGGAAAGAATTGAACAGGGGTAGGCGAAGTAATCAAACTTCCTTTATTCAGAGTATGACGGCAGGGTAGACCAGGCAGTAAATGAAACTGACTCATGGGAATGGGATCATAGCTATAATACCGGGAATGTCAATGCAAATGAGAAATACTTGGAGGAGGTGGACATTTTTGATATTGATGGGATCCAAGGAAGACACATTGCAGAGTACTCTGAAAAAAGGCGACCCAAAGTGGGAATGCTAACAAACTATTTTCGTGGGGTGGTGTCTAGAGACACCGTTATGGTACGATCTCGTATATTTTTGGCAAGCCCAAGAAGGTAAATGCTCGATGGTGCTTTCAATTTTAGAGAGTCTAAAAGCACAAATAAGAATCCAGTGGGGGCTCTTTTTCATTAGTAGTCTCCTATGCCTGAAAAAGGATAAAATTATACATAGGAGAGCTCACCCATCCTGTAGGGGATGAGAGACTTCTTTACCATTGGTAGTCCAATCAGGCCGAAAAAGGTTAAACTTATACTGACTGGACGGTCATTCAAATACTTTTATGAGCATGAACGAAACCAAGTTTGCCCTGCAATATTTTCTTGATGAGAAGGCTAGAAAAGAGCTTAATGACAACCTGTGGTGAGCTTTTTCATAAAGTGTAGCCCCTCTTCCCGAGAAAGCATAAAAGTATGCAGAGGGGAACATTCTTGGCTTGAATATGCCAAGGGGGTCCTTTTCATTTGATAGTCTACATAGTCTACAAAAGGAGGTAAACAGGATGATGTAGATGCCCTTTCCTATCCTTTAACGAGTGGGAAAGGAAGTAGTTGCGCTTGGCTATCTTTTCATTGTTTTTAGGAGTCAGAAAAGAGCTTAAACGGAACTCCAGTGCGGTCAACCAATTGCGGTGGCATAGGCGGTGCCCCATGTCGGGATGGTGGACAGTGGTCCAAAGGTCATCCATGCAATATGGATGGAGCAAGTGGCTCTCAAACATACCAATACATGCATGGGATAGATCGTGGTAGAGGCTCGTGAGTCGGTGCGACAGAGGCATGCAAACCAAGGTGGCTCTCAGACAGAGGTCAGGAGAGCTGTGTGTGACTTGCGGTGGACGGACTTGACTACATGTGATGTGAGTGTAAGTCCGAAGGCAGTTGTATGTCAAATACGTGCCAGAGAAATAAATCATTTTTCTGCAAAAAGGTCCAGAGATCCGCATAAGGTGCGGTGGATGAAGTAGACAACTATATGTTACAAAAATAAAAATGATGTTCCTTAACGGGCGGTGGCCCAAAAATCCGCATGAATAGCGGTAGGGGAGAGTGATACAAGTATAGGTCTACAGACACTTGCATCGCCATGCTGTGGCTCGTAAATCGAGGTGACTTCCGAGGAGCGGTCCCAAAATTCATTTGTTAAACATGAGATGGTGGTCTTGTGAGGAGATGGAAATTTGGGCCCGAAGGTGTGAGAGGTGTCTTGAACAGGATCCGAGTGACTTTGGATTAGCAGTTAATGGTGCTGCCCCTAACTTGTGGTGAAAAAATGTTGAAAAACAAAAAGGGAAAAAACTATGCTATAAGGGACTCATAGTGGTGGTATTAGGCATAGGATCTCTTGAGGTGGAGCCCGTTGCATGGCCTCTTCAAGAGTCAACCATCTAAATCAACGAAGAGGTATGCCCCCTTACCGAGACAAAGGTCGTTGTCAAGGCAAGGTGATGGAGTCTGGTCTTTTATGGGTAGAACTGATTCCACACTATGGTTTAAAGAAAATGGGGTAAAACCATAGGCAGTCTTACAGATCTCTCTGTCATCGTGTAAGTGGTGCAAGGATAGATCAGGTGGATCTTCCATAGCTGACGAGAAAGAAGCGAAACTAGTGCTAGTGATCATGTAAATGGTACTGGTTGTGTTTTTGGTGGCATTTCCCCTAGTCTCTATTGGAGGAAGAGGGGTAGGCCTGGAGATGGGAGGAGTCTTTGATGGACCCAGAGGTAGGTGCAACATCATCTCAATTGGCTAGACTGAAATCAACACATCTTGGGGTCTCAGAGGTAGGGTAGGTGGTTCAAGGTACCAAACAGAAAATCCTAGTGTGGAATCTTGTAGATTGCGGGTTTCCAAGACAAAATTACTCACAATCTCGGATGGTAGGAAAAGGAAATGGAAAAGGAAAAGACAAATGAAAAGGATTGTGTTGATCGGGAATGAACCCCAATGTTTCCCTGGTAACTGAGTTTGAGGTTGCGACTGTGGCTGGGGAAACAATGAAAGAGACAGGTCTGATGGACCATCGGTGATGGTGGAGATAAGAGGGTCTGTGGAACTGGAGATCATGTAAATGGACATGGTGTCCAAAGAAGGAGGTGGGGGGTGAACTTCTTCGATCAGAGTGATCTCAGATTCAAGGGAATGTTGTCTAAGGTTGGCTAAAGCCATTCGAAACTTGGACAAGTCTTGGCAATGGTGAGAATAGTGTCCATACAATCCGTAAAGGGCACACGCATGGTTTGTTCTCAATGCCTTGTTTCTCACTATTGGCATGGTTGGAAGTTCAACCACGTGGAGTTTTTCGATTATATCCATGGCATCCAAATGCGCACAATTCATTGGAATCTTAGGGCAGTTCTGAGTCGGATGGCCCTGTTCTTTGCAGACAGTGCAAGGCAAGATTTGTTGAGGCTCTGCGGTGGCTTTAGCATTCTTTCATGTGGCCCTTTTCAGGTGGGGCGGTGCAGGTGCGGGTGCGGTGGTTGTTTTTTGCCGACCGGGTGAGGGATGAGACTCGACTGTAATGGGTTTCACAAGTGTTAAGACTACCTGGGGTATTGATGGTTGAACTGGTGGATCAAGATACCACACCGGAAAGCCCAATGTAAAGTTGGGCAGGTTGAGGGTGGCCATTACTGGCTTGCTCATGACACCATTCCAGGGAAAGAGGAAGGGAATTGTATGGACTAGTGAGGAGCCCAAATAACTCCCTGCTAGTTGTCTGTGGGGGTGTGGTTGTGGTTGCGACTGCACGTAATGCTGTAGCTACGGATGATGTTGCGGTTGTTGTTGATGTTACGGCTTTGGACGATGTTGTGGTTACAGTTGGGGTTGCAGCTGTGGTTGTTGTTTGGGTGCAGCGGTGTTGGATGAGACCATGCACAAGTCCGCAGTCTCATTTTGTGTCAATGGTGATGACACTAAGGGGAAATGAGCCATCATGGTGGTATCGGAAAACAACCTAGGGCCCACATTCAACAATGGGGAGGTTGGTGTGTTTTCAACCATGGTGTTGATTGTAGGGACAACATTGGCATGTGTGGTCGTCCCTGGTGGCTCAATGGTGGTGATGGTAGGGATAATGTTGGCGAGTGTTGTTAACCCTTGTGGATCATGATAAGTGAGTTGATCAACCATCATGATCTTCCCTTCATGGGGGAACATCATGAGATGGAAGACAGTTGATTCGACTGCTCTCATGGCATACATATAACTTCTTCCGAGGAGAAAGTTATAGTCCAGTTGAGCGTTGATGACCTCTATGTCGATCAACACTATCTTCCCAGCTAATGTGATGGGGACATGGGGGAGGATTCCTTGGGATTTAGTGGGATGTCCATCATAATCCCACGGAGTTGTGGAGGATGGTTACAGAATTGGTGATCCGAGTTTCTTCCAAACCAGGGTGGACATAACGCACATGGATGCCCCTTCATCCACTATGCATCGGTGCATGACCAAATTCTGGATAGATACCAGGATTTGGAAGGCGATGGTGGATGGCATGCATGGTTCTTCGTTCTCCATGTCGAATGTGATCAACTTGGATTCAGAGGGGTCTACAGCCCCAAGGGTGGCTAGTAGCGCTTTCCACTGCATTGGGCATGTTTTGAGTACCTCGAGAGCGGACATGGTCGTTGGTGTTTGGGACAAATCATCCACAATGCTATAGTCGACAGCAGCTCTAGCTATGGCATTGTTGGCCACCCGGTGTATGGGTAGGCGGGGGAAAGGGGGTAACTGAAGAGGTGCATTAACCGATTTGGATGTAGATGTCGCTGATGTATCAGCGGGTTAGGTGGTGGTACCGTACTGATTCTTTCTGGTTTGTAGGTTAACCTCTTTAGTTGTCATGGCTAGCAGGTGGTGGACACCTGTTTCTGCCATGGGAGGTGCCCCCGGAGCACTGGGATTGGCCTGGGGAGGGGGAGCGATTGCCACCAAACCTTGGACTGGTAGTGGGTTTTGAAGCACCATAGGAGGAGGTCCTTGTGGTGTCGGGTTTGGTTGGGCTTGTTTTGCAGCATTGGCAGCCTGTTGAACTTCGTTCTGAATGCTTGCTTAGCACGACCCATGAGGGGACACTCAAATGTGTAGTGCCCATAAACATCACAGAGTGTGCACGGTTGGTTTGTGCACAATGGGTCATTGCGTCTTGGTGCATTTTGTCATGGGGGGTTTTGGGCGGGTCAGTTTATTGCGGCATTGTTGGGAGGGTTTGGTTGTTGATCGCCTCCCTGCGGTTGGTTATTGGCTTGGTTCCGGGGCTGATTATTTATAGAATACCCTTGTTTATTGTTGGAGGCAGGCTAGTTGGGACAGTTTTCTTATGCGAACACTTGTCCCAACGGAGTGGCTGGAGTGAGGGAAGGGGCTTGAACTACTTGCACTAGTGGTGCGTAGTATATTTGTGGGGGTGGCGGTGCCACAAATGTGAGAATTTGCCCCGCATACTACTATGTTGGCTAAGCCATGGCCTGAGCCTGCTGCGGTGGCGCAGGTTGTGCATAGGAAGTTGTTGCTCCTGACTCGGACATCATTCTTGCGTAGTTGAGAGCTTGGTTCTGGTAAGCAACACTGGCAGTGTTGCTTGGTTGTTGTGGAGCTCTAGGTGGTTTTGGACGGTGTTCTGGCTGTTGGGAGACTGAGCCTATCATGCCATCTACAGCATGGGATGCCCCCAGAGCATCATGGTAGGAGGTACTTGGACGGGGAGTGTCTGGAATGACAGTGTATAGATATCCAGACTGAGCGTATATCAAGTCAAACTATTGGGCGTTTAGTATGGCCTCCTCTTCGGATTGGGGATGATCGAATGCAACATCCTTTTCTATGGGCGGGAGTAAGGTCTTGAGAAACCGCGTCGTCAAGTTGGATTTTACACAAGCCGCGACGTTGCTGCCACGCATGGATGTGGTCGGTTATATGTGTCATAGTGCTTTGGCGACAGGATAACAGGATCTCCACCCCTTCATCATATCTGACAAGGAGTTGGAAATACTGTAGGAACATGAAATCTAGGGAGTTGAAGTCCAGGTACTTGGCCTGCGGTAGCTCAATGTACCATTTGGATACAACACCTGTAAGGGTGCATTGGAATAGCCTTAGCCTGATGGAATTGTCTATGATGTTGTTGGATGAGCACCATAGATGGAATGTCATAATGTGGTTTTGGGGACATTCCCCTACCTTACCTTCAAACTTGGGAATGTCTGATGGCAGCTTAGTTGGAATTAGAGGCCAAAAAGCTTAATGGCAAATGGGGTCATTTGTCAATCGAGTCAAATCAGGCAAGTTAAGACGACCCATGAAAGGCATATTTGACCCCAGGTTTATGTGAGATGGGGGAGGGATGGTGGTGGGGTTTGCAGGTGCATAATGTACCTGCATAGCTGGGGGTGCTGGTGGTGCCATTGTAGATGGGCCAATGCCCCCAAGTGTGGTGTGTGGGGCAGTGTAGATGGACAAGCCACTGCCCCCATGTGCGACAGGAGGGGCAGTGTATATGGAAGGGGCCCTACCCCCCTGTGTGATCGGAGGGGTAGTGTATGTGGAAGGGGAACTTCCCCCCTGTGTGATAGGAGGGGAAGTGTATATGGAAGGTCCACTACCCGCAAGTGTTGCAGGTGGAACAGCTTGAGTGGTTACTATGGGTGGTGGCTACTGACTAATGACAATTTGCATGACCGTGCTGGGACCACCTACCAGGTTGTTGGTGATGATTTGTGGTGTGGACATGGGTTCACTAGCTATGGTTATGCCGAAAAATGGATCTGGGTTGGCACCATCCATGGGACTTTGTTAACACCCAAAAATGGTTAACTACCTCATCTCCCCCATTTCATGGCTCATTCGTCCATTTACCTACCATATTTCCCTGAAAATCCCACTAAAAGCCT